>LD377244.1:134373-166125 GCA_001465055.1 Ptychodera flava | reverse complement strand
TATGTATGTATGTATGTATGTATGTATGTATGTGTGTGTATGTATGTATGTATGTATGTATGTATGTATGTATGTACGTATGTATACGTATGTATGTATCTATGTATGTATCTATTTATCTATGTATGTATCTATCTATCTATCTATCTATCAATCTATCTATCTATCTATCTATCTATGTATTTATGTATTTATGTATCTATGTATACATCTATGTACATATGTATGTATCTATCTACCTATGTATCTCTGTATGTATCTATGTACACGATTCAAATAGAAATTTTCACTTGACATTGATATTTCCAGCTGACGCAAGGGACATTGGCGTCGCTGTGTTCGGCATGGATGGTCTCCATACCAATGTCTATTACTTCGAAATGACTTATGGGGATACCGCCATCAAGGAATATGTCACCGTGACGTCAGACGAATGCGTTCCAGTTGCCGTTCAATACATCTCGAGCGGCCCTTTCAGTGAGTCACTTTCTAGGCCACTTTTTTCTTAATCCTAATATGTTTCTAGCGTTTCTGACATTTTCTTTTTATTCCATAATTTTCTCCCATAGAACAGTTTGAATACAGAGCAATAACCTTGCAATTTCAACACAGAGCAATAACCTTTCAATTTCAACACAGAGATCAATATTCAATGTTAAGTTGACAAATGAACACTCGACAGCTAGACTAAATGATTCTACCGGCCGTCAACAAAGACAATTATGAACATTTAACACTTACAGCACATGTTGGCAAGTTCACAACCTGGCAATTTCATCACTGTGACGATTTTAGTCGGCGACAAGAAACTATTGAAAAACACAACACAAATTCTTATAGCCAAGATAATAGTTACAGTGTATAGAGCCACGAGGGGTGTCTCCTGAACGACATACTTAAAGAGTTCCTGATTATTTTCATGGCTCAACATATCTAATGGTCCTTCAAATAAACCAGAGTGGGCATTAAAAATTCAACGAAAAGAAAACGATACATAGAGAGTCAAGGTGACATTAAGTGAAGATAATGTAGAGAAAGTCTAATCGAAGAATTTTTATCTTCTCAATTTTTATCTTTTCAAATAATTTCAAGTACTCTTTCGTTTTGTTTTCCTATTATTGATATTTTCAGATTCGCAATTTCGGAGTATTGGATTTTACAACTTGACCACTGAGTTCAGAGATCCCGGTGTGTTCGACATTCCCGCCGTTTGTTACGAAGCTCAAAGCACGTCCGCCGATGTAAGTTTAGATTATATTTCCCTCCAACCAATCGAAGCGTTTTTATGTATTATTTTACGGGTCATTATCTTTTTTATAATTATTCTTTTTCGGTTAATTACCGTTTCAGGATATGACGGGTTCAGGAGCCGAACTACTTGACTGGGTCATGAGGCGTCAACGTCGTTAGATGGCGCTATATCAACCGACAACTTGAATTGAAGATACCCAACAGCTTCTTCACAGATGTCTATTGTCGAATAAATTTATTAATACTTTATATAATCACAATAGTTAAAATAGAACAACATGAAATTTTATTTGTAGAAAGTTGTTAATAAATAGTTTCATGGGTTGAAATTTGACACACTCTTTGTTTTTTTGTGTTATTTTCCGCATGACACTTTCAAATATTTCAGTGACCTGGCTCAGATAGTCATGACATTTCGCTGCGTGAAGAACAGGAGGTGTTTGGTGTCAGGACAAATGCTTCAATAACAATCTGAACGTCCACCCAATGATGATGATAATGATAACGGTGATGGTGGTGGTGGTAGCGATGATGATGATGATGATGATGATGATGATGATGATGATGATGATGATGATGATGACGTTGATGATACTGACGATGGCGGCGGTGGCGGCGAAGACAAAGACGCCGCAGCCAACGACGAGGTTGATGATGATGATGATGATGATGATGATGATGATGATGATGATAATGGTGATAATGATGATAACGTTGATGATACCGACGTCGACAATGGCGGCGACGACTGCGACGACACGAAGACGAAGACTATGACGACGACGACGATGATGATGATGACATGATGACAAGGAGGAAGAGGAGGATGTACGTGTACAGTTATGAAAAGGGAGACCGAGAGATCCCCGGTGACCTTTACCGTCATGCATCAGCGTCTGATTCAAGATCTGTGTTCACAACACTTGTTATGTTTAATAGCTTGCTACGCATATGCGGAAACGCATCGCACCAAATTCAATGTCAGTAACTTCATCAGTTGGTGATTTTCATCTTATGTGGTAGCAGGTCATGTAAGGTGTTTGAGGCGTAGTGCCGATGTACTCTTATCACCAAGACAAATATTCGTAACACAGAGTGGAAATAAAAAAAACAAACCCAGGTAACACCTGTGCCAGTCCCAAGGAGAAAATTGGACGCGACCAAAAGAACATCATGAAAGTTTTGTTCATTCTCAGCGTTGTCGTCTGCTCAGCCTTCGCTTACAAATGCTGCCCTCCAAAGACCTGGGAGGGTGTCATGGGGACCAGCGGGGGATACCAGGAGAGCTCTGGGGAGACCGGTCCGATCTCGGAAGCGGTGCTCGTACACTACGACCACGATAGAAGCAGGCAGGTTACCCAACAGTCGGTTAACGAAGAAGGCCAGAAAGATGAGTATCGGGTGATAAGAGACTACATCGCGGTAAGTTTATTCACAGACAATAGAAACAAGCTGAGCCTCATAATCTGATCAGAGTCTCTATTTTCGTCGGTATTATTCTAATTTTGTTCTGAGAATTGGGATTTATAAGCTTAAGACTATTGAATTTAAAAGATGTTGATAGCCCGAAGCGTGAATTCGAAATACATACTTGATGGACCTTTTTTCCATATTTAAGAACCTTTCTGCGGAAAATGTGTTTTACAGTTAGGTCGATATACAAATAGTTTAAAGCAATTGTTTATATTATAAATGGAGATATGCATAATAAGGAAAAATAATCTCAGACACGTGATAAACACCACACGCATAAGTAATTCACAACTTTGTGATATGGTATGGTTTACGAATATACCCCAAATAAAGAATCGGCAATAATCATAATGATTGTAATAATGTTGATAGTGACTTCTGGCCATTTACTATGAAAAAGTGTACACATTATCGATGCATAACGATCAACTCATCACATTTCATATTCTGTCTCAATGTCAGCTTCGTTGTCAGTGTAGAAAATGCAAAACTGTTTGACACCAATACTTACATTCATAGACCATGTGATCGTGTGCTGAACATACATTAATGACAGTTTACTGATTTATGGTCCGCGATAAATATATCTTTCGTCATGGTATGTATAAAGTGCTATAACCCGCATAAAGCAAACCGGTTTATCAAAGGACGAGGGACAGAACTCGTTGGGAAATACAATAGCGCACCGCGCGGGGGTGCGTTTCACAAGTGAAAGTCAACAAAATGCAACAAAACGAAAGAAGTGATCATGAGCGACATAACATCACTCACTCGACAGCAAGCTACCGAAATATTTGAATTCTTCTAACTTATTTTCCAAATATTAGACCATCTAATGATAAAAACGAATAAAATAAGTAACTGCATGCCCATTTCCACTCAGAACAGTTCAAGATTTGCACATTTTAAGATTTGTAAACGAGTCGCATTTTTGAATGTGAAACGTAGGGAGCTTTAATTGTATTTTTTACCTAAGGATAATATTTGGTTCTTTTTTCAGAGCGAACAATATGTAATAGTCAATGAGGAAAGCTGTAGCAGATCCCATTTACCTGGTACCTATGACGATAACTATTGCATTCCAGGTAAATACATCTTGTTATGATACATATGCGTTCGTAACTCCTGAAGGTTCTTAAAGTATATCTGTTAGATCTAGTGTACCAGGTATGGTTACTTTTAATCCTTTATGACTTCATTAGGCATTATATTTCTCTTCCTGACTCTGTCTCTTTGTCTGTCTGTCGCTCTCTTTTTATGTCTTTTGCTGCCTCTTTTTCTGTCTCTCTGTCGACCGTCTGTCTCTCTTTGTCTATTTCTGTCTCCGTCTCTGTGTGACTGTCTGTCTTCTCTCTCTCTCTCTCTCTCTCTCTCTCTCTCTAATTGGTAACGTTTACCTGACAGAGAAGGTATGGTTACCTTTGATCCACTTAAGACGTGTTTTAGCTTTAAAGGTAATTATGAAGGCGGATATCAAAACTAAAACAAAGAAAAGCCCTGGAATATGCTCTCATGTCATCATTTCCACTCATCAAAAATGCACTCACAAATAAAACAGAAAACGGATGACTCAGTGACCTTTTTTTGCTTGAAGATCTCTAAGACAAAGTCATATATGTTTTCTATCCTACAATATTTCAGCTGATGCAACGGACATTGGCGTCGCTGTGTTCGGCATGGATGGTCTGTACACAAACGTGTATTACTTCGAATTGACTATCGGGGACACCGACATAAAAGAATATGTCACTGTTACGTCAGACGATTGCGTGCCAGTTGCAGCCCAGTACATACAGACCACCCCTTACAGTAAGCTATTCAGTCTCGTCTTACTCCTGTGTTGAGAGACTCTCCGAATCCGAGTCAAAATTAGTATCCCTGACACGACTTTCCTTTCATACGCCAGAGTGTGGTGGTGCTTTTCAAAGACTCCCACCATTAGTAACAGGTGACTTCCATGCAAGACGGGCACTGTTCCTGCTAAGTTGAGATTATTGCAAATTGGAAAATATAGGACCACTTTTCTCGAGGTCTCATGACGTACAATTAAACTGAATCGTATTCTTATGCTCCCTGTTTTTTGATTTTTTTATACGACCATAGTAATCTTTTCCGACGTTATCGTACCTCTCAACAAAACCGACATTCATTCGTTATATTTGAGGGGTTGTCAGTATGCTGACATAATTTCCCTTTTTTGCGTTCAAAAATGTGGTAAATTGTTGTTTCGCAGTTTGCACAAATGAATATTTTTGTTTTGATTTTCACGCTTTTTCATTGGTCGACTTTCACTTTAATTCTGCAGATTTTTCTCCGAGAACTAATAGGTCTACCCCTTGCAAAATGTGAAACAAAAAATACACTTTAGGCAGATAGTGACTGCAGTAGTCTTTATAGAGCGCCCCCACTGTTTTGAATGTGATTTCCTTTGCGGTGATATCTTCTGTATTGTCGAGTAGTTACATCCATTTTGAATGTTTGCTAGATTCCATATGGGACAGTATTCATTCCTTTCATAGTAGTTTGTGTCCGAAGGATGATAGCGAGTATGTGTGTGCGAGTGCTTCATGAACTCTACGGCGTGTGGAGGGTCGAGGTCAGGAAAATTGTAACAACTAAGCTACGTTATTAAACCACTCTTTTAGGGTGGGGATTGGTGTCTTCGCTAGGTGACTTGATGCCGTATGTTGTAAGTTAGAATCCGATCGAACATTATCAATCTAATATTGTTTTAAAGTGCCTAATGAAACGTTGTAGAAGTCTGTGATTGCGTTAAAAAGTATGGAGATGTCAATGGTATCCGGTAGTAGCTAGCCAATTGGCATTCAGCCCCACGGCGTAGAACTGCCTGTTATTTGTGCCGGCTGTGGTTGAGGCATGGTGCAAATTCAAGAATATTACATGAATATAGCGATACTGAAGCCATTTAAAACGGCCTACGCTTTTTCTCTGACTTGAACAAGCCAAGAATATCTTGAAATACAGTAATAGTTCATAACATCCTGCGTCCCACTTTTTTTTCTATCTCTCCAGAATCACAGTTTCGAAGCATGGGATTTTATAACTTGACTTCTCAATTTAAAGACCCATCTGTGTTCGACATTCCTGCCGTGTGCTTCGAAGCTGAAAGTGTTTCCACAAAGGCAAGTTCAGAGAGCGTTTGTTTTATATTTATACAATAGTAAGTGCTCTTGGGGCGATCTCAACAAGTAATGGCTACGTTCACAGTCATCTGGTGACGGGTGGAACGATTAATCAGTACAAATTTATACAATTTTAAAGAGTTTCAAAGTCTTAGAGTTACATGAATATATAATGAACACTGTATAAGATTTTGTGTCCGTTTTTTAATTCTGTTTTAATCTTATCACTTGTATAGGCAGCAGCAGATGCGGGACCAGAATTATTTGACTGGGTTATGGGACGCTGACGTCACTAGATGGCGCTATATGTGAGCCCTGGAAAATAAAACACACGAGGAATTATTTCATGGTCGCGTGAGCTCGTATAATAGAAAGTTTGTGCATTAAGTCATATTGTTTTAATTAAACGCAAGGCTCTGATTAAATGTTTTGGCAGGAAAAGTATCGATACATGTTGTTGATTTTTGTACAGTAACTTTACCCTATTCTATATCAGTGTCTTTTCTTTCATGCATGTGCAGCCTATATGCATTTCGTTAAAGATGATGATTTCGATTTCCAAAATGAGTGTCTGTCTGTCTGTCTGGATGTAGGTAGGTAGGTAGGGAGGCAGGTATGCACATACTTTAGTATTTCAGTGACCTGGTCTTGGTTGCCTCAATATGGTAATGAGTCCGTGATGATGATGATGGTGATGATGATGATGATGGTGATGATGATGATGATGATGATGATGACGACGACGACGACGATGACGACGACTACGCCAAACATGCATTGTGGTGTATGTAATCATGGAGGATAGGATCTCAGTTTTTTCAAGGCAGACCTTTTGAAAGTGGACTGGCAAAGTATTTGTGTTCATGGAAACTGTACATGTGACAGTCAAAAAAGCAATGCAGATCTCGCAAAAGAATGTTGGGGGACAGTAAAGTTAATCATTGCCACCTTCAAGCATCTAGATTCAAACATTGTGTAGCTATACTAAAAGGGAAATTCAATACGGAGTTATGATTCCTCTACGATATCACTGCAGTGTGGTCCACCAAAATGCATCGATAACATTTACAACATTTTTGCTATTTTTCCCACACATGCCAAGCGAAATCGTCTAATTAATCGCGTTCCTTCTCAACTATAGTATTTTCTGATAAAATATTTGATGTGGAACGCAAAATGCAGAGTCTTGTTGATATAAAGAGCTCTTAACGTCGGGCAAATGGCCACCTGTTGTATCAAGGGTGTATAAATCCACGTATTCAGACGAGAGAATTATAGCTCTCTTATCAAGAAAACAGAAATTTAATTTAAAAAGCAAAGCCCCTCGAAACACGATTATACAATTATACTAAATTTAAGAAGCCAAGCCTTCGTGACGATCGCGCCAGTTCTGAGGAGAACATTGGACTGCACAGAAGAACACCATGAAAGTTTTATTCGTTCTCAGCGTTGCCGTCTGCTCGGCCTTCGCTCCCAAATGCTGCCCTCCGGACACCTGGGAGGGCGTTATGGGGACCAACGGGGGCTACCTGGAAAGCTCTGGTGAGACCGGTCCGATCTCGGAGGAGGCGCTCGTGCACCACGACCGAAATCGAAGCATACAGGTTACAGTATACAACGAAGGCAGGGTTGATGAGTATCGGGTGATCAGAGATTACATCGCCGTAAGTTTGTTCTGTTTAGCGTCATTGTCTGTTCCTTGACCTTATTCTAATTTGGTTCTTGGCATTGGCTTCTACAACAGCATGGACGAATTCGAAACAATGTCGATTATCCAAAACGTAGGTTTGAAATCATTACTCGACGATTTTTTCAGGTTTTGGGACATATGTCACAAGAGTAAAAATAGATCACTTTAAAACCAATCGTTTATATAGAAATGAAGTTATACGTGAAGACAGTTTACCAGGTTTTTAGTCTCGAACATAAGTACCATCCGCTCCAGTAGTTGACAACTTAGTGCTACTATATGGTTCACGAATGAAGTACTAAAGTAATCATTTCCATGCTATGGATGGTCATTTTACATCATTTACAAAAAAAAATGATACAAAACATCAACCAGCAACGTAAATTGCCCAATTTACACATTCTCTCCCACTGTGAGCCATACTGTTAGTAAGAGTAGAATTTGCAAAATTTACTGGCACCAAAACGTGCATATACAGACCTTATAATCGTGCAATTTACATAATTTATGACATTTTATTTAATTATATTCCACGATAAATTTACGTGCTTTCATGGTAAGTAGTATAGCCCGCATCCAAGTCCCCAGGTGATCGAATACCCATGCCCTTTGGAGAGCAAGGAAAGGGGGAACCCGTTGGAATTGTGGGAAATACCGAAGCTCATCGAGCGAGGGCGCGTTACAAACGTTGTATCCAACATAGCGAAACAAGTTAGAGAGTGCGACATGACATCACTCGCTTGACAGCAAGCTACAAAGCAGTTACATATTTCGACCTACCAGACCATCGAATCATAAAGAACCAAAGAAAATATTTAAATATATGCTCATTATCTTCCTGCAAATTCTAGGATTCGTTAGAAGTGAGACGACTCCCATGTGACATCATATGTACAGTTACTATGGTGTCTTTTCATGGAGTCCAACGTGGATATACGAAATAATTCAATCACCTGTAGTATGTTTGGGCAGTCCTTATTAAATTAAGTTTTACCAGCAGATATCATTTGCCTCGTTTCAGAATGAAGAGTATACAGTTGTCAATGAGACAAGCTGTACCAGGTCCTATTTACCAGGTACCTTTGAAGATGGCTACTGCGTTCCGGGTAAAAAGATATTTATTATACCTATGGGAATGGCTGTTTGATCTTTTGTACGGCTACATATAAGTACTAATGATTTTAAACGGCGTTCTCGTTCTCTGTATATAAGTGATTGTGCATGCCGTGGCATATTACAAACGTATATTACAGGCTTGAAGGGGCAGGGTTTTATCAGCTCTATACACACTGACCATCTGTGCACGTCTTTCATGGGAGAAAAAGGTACATAAACCATATATACAGTCAATGTCAACGTCCACCAATGCGAGAATTTGAGACGGGAGCTTTAAAACGACAGTCCTCTTTCCCTGGTTCTCGTATCAGTGCTTGTTGAAATTGATTATTTACGTGTTCTTAGTCCTTTAATCTCTTTTAACATTTCTGTCCAGTTCACTAATTTGTTTAGCGATTTTAACATTATCTGTACCTTTGAATAGTCTCATCAAGAAGTTACTGTCAACTTTTGTCCATTCAAGATATGTCGTCGTAAAACAATGAACTAGAGTAAAAACCAAAACTAAATCGACGTGGATTATATCCTCCTACTTCAGTTCTACTCTTCAGAAATGAAAAAAATAATCAAAAAGATCAACAGAGAGCCCCCTTTAAACAGGCAAAATCTGATCGAACTGTTTCTATTTTCAATTTTTTTAGCTTATGCAAGGCACAATGGCGTCCATGTGTACGGCATTAATGGTCTGTACACAAACGTGTATACCTACGAATTGTCCTATGGCGATGTCGACATAAAACAGAGCGTCATCGTTACGTCAGACGATTGTGTGCCACTTGCAGCCGTGTACACAGAGACCAACCCTTCCAGTAAGTTTTCCAGTCGCCTCTTGCTTCTGTGTTTTGACAATCCGGCTTCCCCAATCCGAGCCTAAAATGCAATGATGGACATGACAGTGTTTTCCCTCTCCAACACAAGAAAGTGGCGGCGCTCTCAAAAGACTTCCACCACTGTCAGGGGTTGTTATCTAGTAATAGAAAAAGGTGCAGCAAAATTCCTCTTCTTGTCAAGTTGACGTGAGATCACATTTACAATTGAAGGCCTACATTTTTGCAAGGTCCAGAATCATGTTGAACGAAAATGTATTCTTATGCACTATTCTTTAACATTAGATTCAATCGGAGTCATCTTTCGCTTTGCTCAACAAAGCCTACAATCATTTAGGGATAAACCATTAGATCTTGGCGGGGATGGCGAGAATGCAGACATAAAATTTGATTTCGCGTTCCATTTTTTCGCCCTTTGCGCAGCTCACATTATGTTTTTTTTTAATGTTCACAATTTTCTAATTGCCGACTTTTATTTTTGTTCAGCAGATTTTCATTTTCATTTTGACCACCCCTCTCAAAAAGTATTGGTCCATCCCTCGTTAAAATGTGGAAGATGCACATTTAGGCAAGTTGTTGCAGTGAATGTGTCTTTTTAGAGCGCCGCCAGTGTTTGGAATGTGATTTCCTCTGTGAATTCGAGTACTTTCATCTACAATGCGAATGCTGTGTATATTTTTAGCAGTGACTCTGACACGACAATATAGGCTACCATCTCAATTTATCATCTCAATATTTTATCTCGATATTCAAAGAATTTCTATTTTGTATCTTTCTGGGGCAAACTGAGTTAATCATTCACACAAACCAAGTTTACAGGATACCGACGGTTATCAACATAAGTTATCAAAATACCAGATTTTTTTTGCAAGTTTCCAATCCAATAAAAATTTGTTCAAGTCTTTGATTCAAAGGAAGCAATTATATGAGGCTATCCAACATTATCAACGCTTTGTTTGGTCGAATTGCCCGACTCTATACATCATATGCCCATGACTGTATTTTTTAATGAACAATGCGTATCGATGACAGATATTCTGACTCTCAAATTTTTATAATTCTTTTCTGATTTTTTGATCTACCAACTGTGGGGGCTCATTTTAATCTCTCAGAGTAAGAAATCTTTTCACTGACTTAGTTTTTTCGAAAATAAAAAAAAGAATTAAACTTTTCACCACGGAGTTAACACAGGGATCGCGACCATTTTGAATGTCAAATATCGGTGAATATCACCTGATAGGTAATTTGTTTCTTTAGTACCAAATTTTCACCTTCTTGACTTGGTAAGAGTATTGTTGAAAGCTTCATTAAGGGAAAGTTTGAGCAAAATTTTAAATCTTTCACTTTCGACACGCGTACTACCTTCCTCAAAAATAATTAAAAAGTGTGATTTTGCCATAATTTTGATAGGACTAGGTTTTATATTCTTCCGCAAAACTGGGTGAATTAATAATGACACCGTTGCTTACAACAGCTGATTGGTGTGTCTGACAGTACCATGCTGAAAGTACAATAGTTCAAGGGTTACAGTCGTCAGAACTGTGCTTAAAGGTCGTATGGGACCCATACCACCAATTTAAACACTGTATTCAAGGTATGATGGTGATTGATGAAAGTTAAAACATGTCTGTCATAATTTACATCGTGTAATTTAAATGTTGCAGCTATGATGAGGAGGTGCATCTACATATCGTGCACGAAATACAGTGTTTGTAAACAAACTCGCACAGGCGCATTTCCGACGACCGTTTCCCTTTGTATTGCTGTTTGTCCGTGGAATAAGTATCATTTCAGTGTTTAACTGAAAAAAATATTTGTCTGCTTTTCGAGTAAATCAGCGATCTGCAGAACACAGACAAGGGGCTCTGAGGCCCGCTCCTCGTGCAGCCTGCCGGCGACAGGCTATTGGCGGTACGAGTAGGGAGTTTAAAGCAGTGTTTTTAACTGCTACAAAATAACATAAACTTATCTGCATATGTCCTGAATATCGACAGCCACGATTTCCCCCGAAACTTCAAAATCCCAAACTTTTCGGGATCAGACGTGGTATAACACAGCAAGCTTAAGCACATTTTTGTTCTAATGGGCTACTGTTCCGTTGCCAGGGAGTTAGTTCGGGTACACCAAAAGAGTTGATGACGTGTAACAGAGCTCATTCAGAGATAATTCATGTTCTACGTCGGGGGAGGCGCTAATACGGTCATGGGACAATGCAGTTATTGCCTGCATCCGGGAGTAAGTGCCCAACCGCTTAGGAAGAGAGAGAGAGAGAGAGAGAGAGAGAGAGAGAGAGAGAGAGAGAGAGCAAAGGCTGTTTGAAACCTACTTATCACCGACTTCGATCATGTCCAGCGCACAATTTTGTTATAGTAAAAGTCTTTTTTTTTTAAATCTTACACCCAAGTCTTTTTCTCCGCTCTTCCAGAATCGCAGTTTCGAAGCATCGGATTTTACAACTTAACTACAGAAATCAAAGACCCATCTGTGTTCGACATTCCAGCCATGTGTTTGGCGGCTGAAGCTGTTTCAACAATGGCAAGTTTAGAGAACTAATTTTGTTCTATACTTTAGCCGAGCACGTTCTCGTGAGGGCGTTCTCATTTTACTTTACAGATTATTGCTATATGTCATGTTATGACGGATATGGTATGGAACGATCATACCATTATTAATTTATACAATTTTCAAAGTTGTGAAATCTTAGGGTTCATTCAACTCTGATAATTTCGTGTTAAGTTCGCTCTCTAATTCTGTGTTTATCTCTAATCACTTATTTAGGCTGCATCAGATACAGGACCCAAATTGTTTGATTGGGTCATGAGACGCCCACGTCACTAGATGGCGCTATAAGCTAGCGCTGGAAGATAAACCTACAATTACTAGGAATTATCGCAGGTCACGGTCATAAATAATATCCTTTGTGTGTTTAATTGTAGTGTTTGCCGGAAACTGAAAAGTTTAATTAAATGTTGTGAATACAATCAATACATTTGTTGATTTTTGTAACTCTCCTCCCATCTCATATCAGTACCTTTTTCTTTCTTTCATTACTGTGCAGTCTTTCGATTTCAGATGATAATTCCGATTTCGAAAATGTATGTATGTATGTATGTATGTATGTATGTATGTATGTATGTATGTATGTATGTATGTATGTATGTATGTATGTATGTATGTATGTATGTATGTATGTGCACGCGCGGGAGTGTGCGTGCGCGTGCGTGCATGCATGCATTTGTCTGTCTATCTTTCTATCTATCTATCTATCTATCTATCTATCTATCTATCTATCTATCTATGAATACAACATGGATACCTACACAGCATATGTCCATGTAGGTATGCATGCATCCATGTATGTACGTATGCATGCCTACATGGCATGTGTGCATATACAGTGTAAGATGCAAGGTACGCGAACATTCCACAATCCACATTGATAAGAGCTCTTTACCGTAAAGTTTTAATACCGAAAAAATGCCCATTTATGTAATACGCGTAAATGGATGCTAATTCATCTCGCATCTGGCACTGAACGCAAATTTGTCACTGGATTATACACTAATCATTCAGGCTCCAATCAGGTTTTGTGACTGACGAACAAGTGCGTTGACTGGTACTAGTCTCTCCGGGCTCAAGTGCAGAGTTAGCGTGTGATTACAAATGTTACATTATACGTTAATTTTTATCCACAGAGGTGTAATAAGTATAACAAGTGATGCGATGATATTGCACCTGTATATTTGTATATCATGTATGTCTCGATATACTATTTGATATGGCAGACCAACTATGTGAGCGTGTTGCACATGCGCAAATTGACAAACGCTTCACTTTTTTCGACACATGACGGGCATTGTTTGGATACACATTCTCAGTTTTTGAGCAGGCAACCCAGCGTCTCCTCTTTGTAACCCTCTTCGGCGTTACATGTTTAAATTGATCTAGATTTTCCTCGAGATTATTCTTACGTTTCATCAAGGAACTATACATTTGTAAAAAGGGTTTAGCGACCCTCAAGCTTTGTACTCTGTTGTGTTTGTGAAACAGTCTCTCTCTCTATTCTCCAAAGCATACCGAAATGCGTGGTGCTCAATTTGTAAAGACAGTCAGTGTGTGTTTAACATCTGATGCCATCGTTGACGGCTGAAAATTGTAATCTAGAATTCGTTGATTAAAAATGACATTACCGCCGTGTTTGTAATGCAAGTACGTTTTCTTTTCGAAATACATCTACGGCAACAAGTAGGTGGAATAGTTTCAAATTGTTTTCTCGAGCTAAAAATAATGTAAATAACACAAAAGTTACAATAAGTCTTCTTACATTTTATAGTTACTTCAAATCTATTCCACTGTTTTAAATGCTTGCCAAAATAAATTTTCGTCTTTTGTTCGACAGTAGCACATTGTTTTGTTCGATTGAGGACATTATTGGAGGTAAAATTTAGTCAACATACCTTTTTACTACTGAAAAATATTTTCTATAATGTTATCACTGGAGCGTTTAGAGGGACAGTGCTGAGTTGTTATCTGTACGGGAATATCGCGCCCCTTCAGGTAGTGTGCGCCTCGAGCGAAAGATGAAAGACTCTCAAAATTTGCTCAAACTTTCTTAAGGTAATATGCACCTCGAAAGTGAAAGACTTAAACTTTTGCTCAAACTTTCCTCAGTGAAACTTTCAACCATTCTCTTACCANNNNAATAAAAATCAGGGGTCACCGTGCAAACTTTGGTACTAGAGAGACAAATAACTTGTAATTTCTCGACATTTGAAATCCAAAATGGCCGCCATCCCTGTGTTAACCCTATGAGAAATAATAAAATTTTCGAGTTTCGAAAAACTAAGACGGTGAAAACTTTTCTTTCGCCAAGAGCTTCAAAATGAGCCCCCACAAGTGGTAAGTCAGAAGAAAATTGATAAAATTTGAAGGCCTGAATTTCTGTCCCCGAGGTGCGTTCTACCTTAAGTGAAACTTTCAACTATTCTGTCACCGAATCAAGAATAAAAATCAGGGGTCATCGTACAAAGTTTGGTACTAGAAAAATAAATTAACCTAACATTTACATATATTTGATATTGAAAAGGGCCTTAGTGCCCTGTGTTAATTCTATGGCGGGAAATGAGTTTTTGATTATCGAAAAACTGAGACGGTGAAATTGTTTCTTAATCCAAGAGCTTTAGAACGAGCCCTCACAAGTGGTAGATCAGAAAAGAGTTGTAAAAGTTTGAGAGTGCGAATAGCTGTCCCCAGCGCACATGCTATAGCTTAATTTCAATGGGTCGATTTTGATGTCATCAGGGTGCAAAAAGTACGATCACCAGCCATGACCGTATGTTAATATATGACAGCTACGCTAAGGTATGCTGGTAATAAAACTGTACATCAAAGTACTCTTCAAAGTGAAACTATAGCGAAAAGAGCACCGACGTCGACGCGCGCACTGGTATTACAGAGCAAAGCGTAGGCGGTTAATTAATGGGATGTTGATTTACGCACCATGTGGTGTTAATACATCGATGGGATAATACGCCATTGATCACGCAATTTAATCTGGCTAAGATTTTTTTAAAATCTACTTTGGTTTAAATCGTAGCTTGTCTCCATTCAGCACAATAAAGGAATACTGTGGATTCAACCATTGGCCAACTTACCGTCAGATACTCGAACGAAGGCATATATGTCGGTGGAGTGCCGTTTTTTATCCCCTGCCGATCTTATCCCCGCACATGCTTCGCCGGGTCTGTCGACGATTTCGACCCTCGTTATAATATCGAAGCTATTTTTACTATTGTATGTATATGCAGTGATATATAAAGCGATTTTATGAAAATATTTTTTAGAAGTGACAAAATGTTTCAAACGGATGAAAATCTGCCCATGGGGACCATGATTATCGATTTTTTAATGACAGATATATTTCCGACCATCGGACATACTTGTGCAGGGCATTCGTTGGCAGTTTGACTGGACATACTTATTTGCCGAAATGCAAGCATTTTTTCTGACGAGGGGGAAAGAGATGCAAAAAAATACACGAGTTTTTCAACTCCTGCAAGTCTAAATACGACAGAAAATGACGTCTATAGATATCCATATGACAGACAGTATAAAATGTGTAATTTTCCAAAGTCGCTCGTTTCGATCACTTTGCCAGAAATATTCGTTTTTTATCAAATATGAAAAACTTAAATATATATAGGACACCCAAAGCAATGGTGAGATGTGACTCAACAATCATATGCCAAAGAAGAAAATAAAACCAGGTTCCGGTAGATATCCGGGCTGTTTTATGAATAGAAATTAAGTTGGATCGTCTGCTCATGCGCGGGGATAAGATCGGCAGGGGATAAGATACGGCACAGCATCGGCTCTGGTATTGCCTCTGATTGTCTCTTTTCTCGGCGTGTTGCGCATCACGTCGGTGACGATGAATTTTGAATGTGTTAACACGTCGTCATCTGTTAGCGTGTAGCAAAACGCACAAAAGTTTGCAGCTATCCGATTCGCGCCATTTAATCGGCACCCTACGGCGGGATGCCATCCCATTCAAACGAGAAAGGTTAATCCCGATACTTGCGCAGAATGTCGTGTCACCTTGGTCGTAAAATTTATTTCGATAAGTTTGGGGTGATTTATTCTCATCGTCCCGTCAAAGCGATCCGGGCTTATATCCATGTGCAGAGCAGGATCGGATCTTTGATCCACCGCCGGATAATGCACTGGGGTTTCGCCAAACAGAACGAGGAGACAAGCCACGTCATACTCTACACAAGGCAATCAAAACACAGCGTCACACACACACACACACACACACACATAAACACACACAAACGTTTTAAACTTCAATCTAAAACCGTCTCATCCACAGCCTTCATGGTACAATCGTTTGATCAAGTTTCGTTGCCTGCTGCTTTTTCTCTGTTTTTTTTCATCATTTTTGTCCTTTTTGTGAAATAGAATTTACCTTCTACTCCCCAAATCATATCGTAATGACTAGAGTTCAACTCATCATCGCAGCTTGCATGCGTACAATGTCCAATATTGAAGCTGAAACCTGAACAAGTCAATAACAATATTATATTCAACGCGCTATGTTTACCAGGCTAAAACTTTGCATCGTAAAGATACTTCAGTGTGGAGAAGAAGAACGATAAATAACAATTATATAAGTTGCAGTTATTGTCGCTTTACTGCCTTCATTCCTTGAAGGGTGCGTAATGGTTTCTGCCCTCATGAACAGCGAAATGCGGCCATGCAGTTTTCGTTGCTAATAATTCTGACTTCCAAATCTCAATTTTAACATTCCATAAAGAAGAAATCGTAGCAATCGTCTATGGTCAATCCGTCAGCAGAGGTTAGCTGTAAAGAGCAGATTCCCCGAGTACCGTCGTGTATGCGTCCTCACTTGACACGCACTCAAAATAGGGCTGTTTGTCGCAATCTAGCGATAACAACACAAGATGATAAGCCTTTACCGCCATCTGTAAGCAGTGCATCTTCACACAGGACGTTAGAGACACACCAATTTTCCAATTTAATCGCCACCCGCGGCTAAGGATCCATCCCTGCGTGATAAAGTGGAATAACCCTCTGTCGCCCGGAGCGCCCTTTTCCCCCAGTAGCTACTACAATCGACTCGCATTTACAATTATTGCTGCTGGCGTAATAGATTAAGTTTTTGAGTGATATTTCTGTCGTTCACAGGCTGGTAACAGGACGCTAGAATCCCTCCGCGCAATTAATTTTTTGATGTGACAGAAAAAAACACAAGCTCAAAATTTGTGGACGGCGTATTCCCGGACTTCAGTTATTAACTGTACTGCAGTCGCCATTTACAATTGTAGGTTTCTGCGCAGCGCTGATGATATTTCACTTTTGGAAAACACATTTTTTTAGATATTCTGCCTTGAGCTTCCGAAAAAGCAGTCAAGTCAAGACATCCACAGAAGCGGCGTGTCTGTCTGACTCGTTCAAAACTGATCTATGTTGTTAAATGCTTGCGTTGTCATGGAGAAAAGAACCCAGAGTAAACTCTTACTTCTGTATAGATTGTTTTCCAGGCCTACATACACTTTTCAATTTGCAGCATTCTCGGCAATGACGCTCAAGTCCCGCAGCGTCAATAAGTAAAGATTTCTTTTCCTTTTTGTATGTTTGATTTGTCACCACATTGAAATTTATTAAAAACAAATATTGAAAGTGTTTAATTAAGGCCACGTTAGCTGTTACCTTTTTGCATTTCGCTTACCAAAATATGATCTAATCTTTGTAGAGCTATTGTAGAGATATTGACACTGAGACACTGAGAGAGAGAGAGAGAGAGAGAGAGAGAGAGAGAGAGAGAGAGAGAGAGAGAGAGAATGGGTGGTAAACAACATTTTGTAAAATTGTGTACATTTGACATAGCCGTATATACGTATGATTAATATATGCTTTCATGATGGGCGTAGTAGAGAGAAACAATATCAGCTAAATACGATAGCCGTTGTCATAAGAACCCAGTAAGTAGGAGCTGGTACAGCTTTTCTTACTGTTAATATAGCATCGAGACTGACAGGCAAAAAGAGAGACAGACGGACGGGTGAGTGAACAAACCGACTTAGAAACAGAACGGATACAAAGAGAGTCATATACGGCCACACAAACACGAAAACCGAGGTAACACAATGTGATATACACATAATACCAGAAGGACATAAACCGCTGAATCTTTCAAACACGCAGGTATAGGCCGGCAGGTAGACGCGCACACGGACTGAGACTTCATATGTGTACCTCACATGTTTATGAACATAATTTGCATAATTTTGCGTGTATCCGCAGTTCGGAAAGAGATATCTGTCAATATCGCGCCATTTTATGGTGTTCCCTGGTTGCATTCGCAGCTCGCACCTTACAAATATTATGCGTAATATATGCAAAGCGCCGGAGAAAATTAGAGAAACGCCATAAAATTGGCTTCCAACTTCCTTTTTTCCCTTGCCAGTGCTGCGCGCAAAACAAATCAATTGAGACATTTAAGTTGGTCTGGGATCATCGATGAAAACAGATGTGTCTTTCGCAGACCCTGGAATATGTCAAACCAGAGTAAGACATTTCATTCAACGTGCGGGCTGTTGTGGTTACATTGCCAAAATCATATCGCACCCATTATTAGAATTTGACCTCGTTGTGTAATGTTAGACCCCTAATCCTCATCTGTCATAAGGACATGCTGTGACATTCACCAGTGACAAACTCGCAAATGACGATGATAAAAGCTGGTTCGATGTCGAAGAACGTAAAACACTACTCATGAGGTTTTACAGATACATATTTTTTTCTGGCTCCCTTTTATCGTCCGAACTTTTGAAACTTTAAGGCTTATAAGGTGTAATATTGATGGAGAACTTTGTCCATTTTATTATGTTCATAATGTTCGTTATGTTGAACACAACTGCACAAACATTCAACGTTCAACTTACGGATGCTTAACTGCCGTCCGCTACTGAGTCTCTAGCGTCAAAACTCCGTTTATAATCGCGACTGCGCTACACAGAGGCCGGGCTATCCCGCCAATGTTGGGAACATGGCAAAACAAAAGAATCGACAACAACTATGCGATTAAGGTAGTATTCGCCTCGAAAGTGACAGACAAACTTTTGCTTAAACTTTCCTCGGTGAAACTTTCAATCGCTCTCTCACCTAATCGCGAATACAAAAATCAGGGGTTACCGCGCAAAATTGGGTACTATAGAGAAACGATTTACCTCACATCTACCGATATTTGAAATTCAAAATGGCCGTCATCCCTGTGGTAACGCTATTGAGAAAAATGAAATTTTCGATTTTTGAAAAACTAAGACGGTAAAAGTTTTTAGTTCAGCATAGATTTGTAAAAAATTCAGATTCCAGATATCTGTCCCTGAGGCGCATTCTACCCTGAGACAGTTGTTAATGTGCGCAGATACACAAATAGACACATACACATGCTTTATTTAATATCGAGTTTTCATAAGCATGGCTTCAAGTTTTCTCTTTTTCACTAATAGGGATTTTTTATTCATTGATAGCGATATGGTGATGTTTTTGTCGTGTCACATTTGCGTCGTCGTGAGGTTCGAACTTTTGCACACGGGGCGACAATAACTGCGATGGCCCGCAGGCTACTTTAGTTTCCAAGATGTTTTGACAGCTCGACTCTGGCAGCGTTTCACGTGTCTGTTTCGTTGCACTCGCGCGTCTCACGGCGATTTCCTTTTGTTCTCCGCCGATGAGCGCCTCTACTGCGCGCACGAGCGGAGGCCCTCTACACACTCACAAGCACGGCCACTCAGAGGCAGCCCGCCAGATCACTGGTTCGTGATACCAGTCGCCGAGGACAAAGCCGGCACCACTCGTGCGCATGGCAGCCGCGACTTCTTTGCCCTCCTTTATTTTGTATCACCAGAAGTGGAGGGGCTTTCGAGAAGCTTCCTCGCTGAAACCTCTCTCACAAGAACTGGACCCCTTGGTCTTATCATTTTCACGCGGGCTCGCTTTTTTCTCCTAATTTGGCTTCTTGTGCACATTTGTGTGGGTCTTGTCAAAGGACACGAAGCTACTAGAGTGGAGTTTGCACCATTTAAACGAGGAACAATCACGTTAGGCAAGAGCGCTTTTGATATCAGTATTACGACTACTTGTTATGCTGTCGGCTTTGGGTCTGTTTTCTATAACTGCAGCAAGCAGTTCTTTCACAAAGCGCCTGACCACGCGCACAAACATCATTTAAACAGATGAAGGGAACATCTAGTTAGACTTCCCCGGATTCTAAAACTTTCTAAAACCTCTCAAGAAAACGCTCGATGATCTTTCTCCCCTTCAGCGAATCTGCAGAGTATAAATTATCTGGTTGTTGGGAATTGACCTGACACGCGGGTCATTTGCAAACAAACAGGGAGAAGTTAAACTGTTTATTCTCCTAATTTCCCAAACAGATGCTTAAACACGTCTGATAAAATGCGAAATTCAACCCGAGGCGAGCAGCGTTCTTCAAACGCCGCCTAATTGTGTCTAATTGTGTGTGTTGAGACATCGTCAAGGGGAGTTATATGTTGCTGCCTGACGGTAAATTAAAAACTGCCCCCGGGGGTTGACCGGAGAGCGTGAAAATGATGCGAGATTTTTTCAAAACATGTGAGTTTTTTTATGCGACCTGGGTGATATGCGTTTGACATCTTCACCGAGCCGGGGAACTACACTGCAATGTCGCGGCGGCGGAGCGCGATAGGTTCATCGCGAGCGTAGCGAATGAGTGATAGGGTTCTCAACTTCAGCGAGTGGAAGAATACACTGCATTCGTAATCACCAGCCGACCAATCAGGGCGCCGCGCTGGCGTCGGAGGAGCACGCACCTGGTCCATTTCACACGGTGTGTGGCTCGAGTTTGTTTAATTCAGAGGGCAATGTGATGCATTGACATATACTAAGACTCGCCCAACTTATCGCAAAGCTCAGAATGAAACGAGAGACAGCCAATCGCCAAAGAGTGTGAAATATTACATTATAATTTTACACCAGCTAAACTGAACGAGGTGACAAGTTTTGACGAAATCACTCCACGTACAGCAGCCGAGAGAATAGAGAGGGGATCTACTGTTTGACTAAGCTTGAATACTTTAAGGCTCTGATAATGAATGTTGGTAAGTAATGATTCTTAATTATACATTCTTTCCAGATGTGTCATTTTCTTCTTCAATGCTGTGTGTATGTGTTTTTTTTTAATTTCTGTAATTCAAATTTGAGTATTAAGTCGCAACAAAGATACCCGGCTTTTGCCGAATTCCACAGAAAAATTCACAGCAAACTTGAACTGCGTACCGTAACGGTCTTATCTCCGATATGAAATATTGGGTAAGTTATGAAATGAGAGATCGAAAAAAAACCCGGAAACCGTCGTTTTACACAATATGGTTTCCAAATTTCATCTTCAAAGATACAGTTTCAAGGACGATGCGCCTGGCCACGCCAGACTAAAGAGCAAAGGCCGATTATATTAGACGTTATCAAACCGTATCACAGATAATCACTGTGATACCAAGCGAAATTATGATGAACATTTGTGCATTTCTCAGAGCCAAAGTCCGGTTGGAAATAACCTAATTGAATACAATGGGGAGAGAGAGAGAGAGAGGGGGGGTGGGGGAATGATAAAACAGTAGGTTCTGTTACTGTGTTTGTAACGTCTGAAATCCTGCTTCTAAATAACTATATTTTCAAGCCCTTCAAGGCAACTTCTCTGCGATTTCAATTTCTAATCTTCAACTTTCGCAACAATCATCAGTTTCATTCATGCGAGCTGATTCGACATAATGGGAATCTTTCATCTTTAATAATGCGAAAATCAACAAAATTTCTTTCAAGATGACTGAAGCCGAAATAGGACAACAAGATACAACATTCCCTGCACGACAGCCTTTGTTAAACTTATAAGTAAAAGAAAGAATAGCTGATAAGTTCTTCATATCTCTTCTTGTTTGATTTTGATGCGGTAATTAAGGTCACAACAAGAAGATAGATAAGAGTAAAATGATGTTAACTTAAAATTTAATTTTGATCGATGTGGTGGGGAGTGTTCAAGTTTTTCATTGAAATTTAAAATTCGAATCGTGCGTGGTGAACTCTCGTCATCTGACCGCTATAAGACGGACATAAGGAAAGCCAGAAAGCATTTTGTGTCAACACGTGAGAATTCACTAGATTTCAAACGAACACACCAGCAACTTTCAACGACAAAAACAATTGGTGTGCACTTGGCGTAGGTGCAACACGCGATGTATGGTGTAACGGATTTTGAATGCCAGGCGAGCGGCAGAGCTTTATTCTGAATGCTTTAAGAATCAGTTTTAGGAAACCAACCGATTGTTAGATCCGTCAGTTTTTACTCCTTCGGCAGCGTGCGAAATAAACGATTAAGCTAACACGATAATGATGGAATGAGAGAGGGGGTGCAGGCCCGCTCTCCGTGCAGTCGGAAGTGATGAATGTTCCGGACTTTGAACGTGCAAACAGACTGGAGTGCTTGCTAAACATTTGAGCAGATGACGCGAACGATCAGGCTACGGAACTTGTGAATAATTGCCCGAAATTTTTTCACTTCGAATTGTGCCCCGTGCCTCTTTACTCGCCGGTTTCCCCAAAAGGAACGCTGGGGGGTTTTCTTCACAACGTCAGGGATACAAGAATACCACAGGTGCCATAAATGTTTTAGTACCCGTTTTGTGCAAATTCATTCGAAACGCTTGCTCGGCAATAACAAGACCCTTTCGGCGCGATGGGTCAATACGTATAAACACCGTTGTTGATCCCCCGTGACAAAGACACCACATTGTGCATTGTAAGTGTTTGCGAATCCTGTGAAACCTAGATGTAAAACACAACGAATGAATTCCACAGACTTTGTGACCAACGTGGCGGTATATGATTCAGTGGGTCAAACATTGGAATATATATATCGGAGATGCCCGGTGTTCAGTAGTTGACAGCGAGGGGTCTTGTGTCCGTTGTTGATTTTTCGTCGCGGTCAAGGTACTCTAATTACGATCATAACCGTGGTCAAAGAAAGCCCTTTGGTCTTGGTCAACGACTGACTTTCCAATATCGATTCCCTCTTCACTTTTCACGCTAATGTTTTTGAACTCTAATCCCCGTTAATCCCAACGTTATTTTTTTCCTAATTCCTTGGAACGATCTTTGATCAGCGGAGTCTTTGTTCCGCTTATTCCGGACTTAAAGGACTTAATCAACCGGCGACGTTGAAGTGCCTCGTCATCATTGTGCAACGTCGGGCTGTTTATCAAATATTTAGAGCTGTCCAAAGTTTGTAATGCTTAAATATCGAGGCGTGATTCAATAAAGTTACTTTGAAAACTTGGACGATATTTTGGTGCAAATTCGCGTGATTCCAGTTTCGTGTCAGTGGTTTTCTTGTTAATTTAACCATTGTAGTCTTTGCGGTGTGTTTGCTCCTGACCTGCAGCGTTGGGATGCATAAGGACAAAATAGCTATTACAACCACATGACAAAAGTTTTTGAACAAACAATAAAAGCGTTCCTGAATTTGCAATCCAATTTGTTTTTTTCTTGACCTCGACATTCCGATCACTGTTAAGTTCCATTCTGGTCAAAAATGGCACCGAGTTGAAGACTTTCTTCGGCGCAGACGACAAAATGTGGTCTATTTTGGTGAACGTGCTCGACACACCTTTCAGTGGAGTCTACGACGTCTCGGACACCTGGACGAGCAAAGATCAAGACCGCGGAGTAAACGTTCTTTTCAAATAAAGTCTCGCGTGACCATTCGAGTCACGATTTACTTCCACGCTTCCTGAGGGTGTTTACGATCACAGGTTGCTCTGAATTGCCTATTCAACCGCCGAAACAAAAACAAACGTGTACTTTTGATCTCCTAATTTGCTTCAAACTGGCCAGCATGTTTATACAGTTTTCGTCGTCGCCTATCCTTGTGGACCCACCTTTCACTTGATCACGCGTGAAGTGCATTCAATCTGGCCGGCTATTGAGAGGGCCGGGAGTTGGACGCGCTTTGTCAGATCAAACACTGCAAATAGGCCCATTTATACCATAGTGTATGCTCTCTCTCTACACTCAGGAATGTTCTCCCCACCCCTCACGCTAGTTGACCGGTTTACAAGCGCCACGCAACTATCTTTTGTGAGATATTGATCCTGCAGCAGGCAATCTGAAATTATGGTTCTGTTCCGTTCTGTTTCCGATCCGCACCAACGCCGACAACAGCTCGGATCTTCGTGCACAGCGCACGTTGTCGCCCACCGCGATGCGAGTCTGGCCATTTGAGCATTACTCAATGTTGAAACTTTCAACTTGGTAAAAAGTCACTATTAACCAGGACCTAATCAATCATCGTTAGCAACAGCAGTGACTTTCTCTTTATACATTCCGTGATGTTTTGAGCCGCCGACGATGAAATGCATCGGCGAACACCTAGATCACTCGTAAATGACACGTATAAAATGTAAATAATACATAAATAAATAAAGAAATATAGATATAAATAAATAGATAAATAAATAAATAAATAAGTTAGCTTGCTATGTCTGTTTGTAAAAGTTTCTGAAAATGCCTATTATGGTTTAAAAATCGTAGCAGTCTTTGTTTTGGGAAATAGTGTCTTCTCAATTCTTCTTTGTTTATTTTTCGAGCCGCATTTTCTGTCTTTACAGGCTTTTCTGTCTTTCTTTGTGAGTTTCCCCTATAACTGTGTCACATTTCCATACTATGTGAACACTTTTGTTTTGTTTGTTTGTTTGTCTTTCTTATTTTGCATGAGAGGGAAACATAGCCTATCACAGTAACCAGTCTCTCCAACGGTGACTTCTTTACGAAATCGTAGAATTTCTGAGATATTTCAAATCACCCATTTTCCAGCAGTGTGGCGCTTCGATCGAAGGCTATGAAAAGTAGGTTTGTGTAACTTCGTCTGCAGACTTTCTTACGAGCAAATAACTCGATACTCGCGATTTCAAATTATTAAAATCGACATCGATTTAAAAATACACACAGAAAAACAAACAATTTTTTATGTTAAGCAAAAGCTATCAGTCACAGTCAACGATGGCAACTTTGTCTTCAAAAATACATTCAAACGATAATCGCAAGCTTGTGTGGTGACATTAAACTTACATCCGTGATCCAAGAACTTTCATGCGTCTGAGCGAGGTACCCAAACTTTCTATGTAAATGATAAAAACATATTTAATTTCCACTCAAAAGTACAGTCTATTATATTAAAAAAGCCATCGTGTGTTACTTAATTTGTTACGGCACTTAGCCCTCGTGACGAGACCAGAGCGGACGGAGAATACGTAAGAAGCGTTGGGATGAACATCCCGTCAACGTTTACATAAATTATAATCAGTACGATTGGAACTAATTTGGGATAATTGGATTTTCATATTTTGCAACTTTCTCAAAAATGCTAGGTGCCATATAGCTGAATGTTGCAATATCGCAAAGTACTCATAAAAACAAGTGTGTAATATAAAAAGAAAAGCAGAATAGATAACATTTGTAGATTAAATCGACATTACCTCACCATCCTGTAATCCCAAAATAGTTCCAATCGTGTTAATCAGATAATGAGCCTGAAATTGGCCATTTTGCATGTCCAAGGGACAAATAAATATAGATATGACGATTTTTGTCACAATTTTGTAGCTGTAATTCGTCATGAAATTTCGGCTATTTTTTCTCCCTTCTGTTTGTAAAAATAACTCTTCTTCTTCTTCCCTCAAAATCAACGAATGCCGAGCGTTCAACTAGTAGATACAGCTTGTAGGCGTGCAATGTCAAATGTTACCGTCAACATCTAAATTCTGGTGGGACTAGAATTAATTGATCAACAATAACATTTTTCATTGAACACAATAATTTGTGTTAGCATGGGCCAATACTCTGGATGTCAGCATATTTTAGAAAGAATAATATACCTGTTTTGTACTGAACAAAAACAACTAAAATATACTAGAAAGTCGCAAAAAATCGAAAACTGCCACGTAGGTGACTTCACAGCATGGAAGCGAAGAGTCCACGCTCTTCTCCCTTCCAAAAGGAAGTCTTTCATGAGACGCTTATGTCGAATCCAAAATAATTTCCAGCGGGCCGTTACCTAATCACTTAATCGGCGTTCCATTGCGCATATACCTATATATCAAAGTATAATAAAATATAATCTCGAGTACTTTGAAATTGGCTAAGGTTAAAGAGACTATCCTCTCAAGATGGGTATTGATTACATTAATTTTCCCTGTTCCCGAAGCAAAATACCGATAAATCCATAGGAATGTTGGCTGACACAGCAGGCCTCATCGCCTGGCGCCAGTCATCTTCCCACAAATCATAATTCCGATACATATTTATGTAAAAGTGTTAAGTCTGTCGGCAGGACTTCACCAGGGTTCCTACATTTCCACCATAGCAGTAACATACCAAGGTGCCCAAGACGGAACTCTGTGGTACGACAATGACCCGATTTGCTGTTCAACCTCTGAAAAAAATACTACTTGTCGAGATGCAACAAGCAATTATCTTTTTCCCCTGGCCTACCATACCACAATTTAACTTCAAATGATGTTTGCAGACGATTTTCTAACAACAAGATCAGATCTCTCTCTCTCTCTCTCTCTCTCTCTCTCTCTCTCTCTCTCTCTCTCTCTCTCTCATAGTCTACATTTGCCTAAATCTCAATAAGTTTTCCGAGTTGCCATGACAAGAAAAAATTCGCAAACCACGTCATTATTTACAGTTTTGTTCAATGTACATTTTCAGCTGACATAGTGTCGTGCATCGCCACTCCGACCACGACGTCCGCCACGTCTTCTTCGTCGCGCAAACCGGACATTCCGTGCCGCGTGTGTGGGGACCGCAGCTCCGGCAAGCACTACGGTGTTTACAGTTGCGACGGCTGTAGGGGTTTCTTCAAACGCAGCGTCCGACGAAACCTGGCCTACGTCTGCAAGGAGAACGGTAGCTGTATAGTCGACGTCACGCGGCGGAACCAGTGCCAGGCGTGCCGCTTCAAGAAGTGTCTCGAAGTTCGCATGAATAAAGATGGTAAGTGTTGAAATTTTCACTCTTAGTGCGGAAACTTTCCAATATATCTTTAATGCGTAAAATTTTCCCTTTTTTAAAAAAAGAGAAAGATAATTTGCGTTTAAATTATTTGAAATAGCTCACGATTCTCCACCGAAAGTATGAATAAATACGTTTTGTGCAACTTATAAGTGTACTGGCTGGCTTGAGCTTCACGCCCCATATCCAGGCCAGAAAGGAGGGTTGATATAGGGGCCTATTTCAAGGTAATCTGAATAAAAGTGTTTTAAAGGTCCATTTCTACCATAGCAGCGCTGTTGCCATGGACAAGTTGCTAGGGAGTTTATAGGGAAAATCAGCTTATCTTGATAGTCTGTAAAGTTACGCCAGTCAAACGTATAAGTTGTTAGACTGAAACTTCTCCAGCTAGAAGTAACCCGTCATTATAACCTTTCGGTAAAGAATAGATGACGTTATAAGATGCAAGTTTTAGTTAATTTAGAAAGCAGTTTACTCTGTAAGTTATTGTGGCTATAACGACGTACTGTCGGTTGTGAATCCGAAATGAGTTTCAGAAAAAAAATTAAATCTCTCGCTAGTTTGGATCAGACGATAAAATTGCTGGAAAATGAAAAAAAAAGTGAAACTTTCTGCAAACGACTCCACTTGGGTACGGAGGGATGAACTTGTGAAGTCGGATCCCCGCATAAACTGTCCGTCCCTTCACTGGCAGAAATGTTTTAGAAAAAAAAGCTGAATGTTTGTGTCGCTCCTCAATTATAGCGTAAAAGAGTTTTAAATTTTCCCGATAGTTTTTCATCCGTGATACAGACAACATTTTGTTGAGAAATATCATGACGCGTCGCGATTCCTTGTCCCCCTGATGTGTACGGATGGCACTATAGAATTTGAAATATACATGTTACTGGCATTTCTAATATCTTTGGCTGTCATTAGAGAAATTTCAACAATGTTTGATTTCTGACATTAAGAATGTAAATGCCATGTATCAATGAGCCGCAATGTGTAGAAGTGACAGGTGAAAGTACCTACAGCTAAATTTGAAATGTTCTTGAGAACACTTTGAGTGTTTTTTGTGTAGTTTTATCATAACTTCTCCGAATGGTGCATCGATGTAAACGAACTATTGCATTTGCGTGGTCTGCTTTGTTGGTCACGTTTTTTTCACCCACATTTTGGTCGCTTGAGCAAAATTTTGTGTAATCTTCGCCCTTCAAACCATCCTAGAAAAATAGCTGTTTGGAGAGGTTGGCGCAATATCGTTATATCGCTGGTTATATAGTTATAAGGACTTCACGCCTTTAGTCTTTCAGAGGTTTTGAAATTATCTGCGGATATCTTCGTCTTAAACATCTGTCCAAGAAATATGATTTTTTCTTTACGTGCTTACAACTAGCATACCGCTTGCTTTATTTATTTAATTTATTCATTTATGTAAGATAAATATGAGACAAAGATAAATATTTTCGACATTTCAAAAAATTTCCCAAGCGATTTAATATATCAACGGAGAAGTCAAGTTCCTGTGACAATAAGCTGCAATAAAAAAAGAAGAAAACGAAATACGGCATTCCACAAACTTGCGAAGGCCAATTCTACGCACGTACGATGCATGCGTCGAAACCATGGCAACGGACACTTCTCAAAGTTACACGAGGTCGTTAAAATACCCAGCGAATGCTGACAATCGACAGTCGAGGCCTGCATAGGCGCAGTCTTCTGCTTGGTTCGCGGATGAAAGTCGAGGGGGTTAGAGCCGAGCCGAGTCCTTTGTGCGGGGCTTGTCACCTCAAGGACCCGCCGAGCCATTGATTGGCCCGCGTCTGCCAAAGCAAAGAACGACGTCAACCTCACTACTTGTTTAAGTTATATTCAATCATTGATAACGCGCGAGGGTTGACGCCGATAGCATTCAATGGGGTTTCGATTCGTAAAATACCCTTTGACAAAAAATCAAAGACGATATTGTTCCCTTTACGCTAATGGTATGATTAAAATCAATCACAGAAGTAAAGACCAGCTGAAAAAAAAAATTCACACAGGCAATGGTGAGTGCTTGCGCTTTTCTGATCGAATTGCTCTCCAAATCAATATTTGACATATTTTTGACATTTTGCCTCCCAATCGTGTAGGCTCTATGTAAGAAGCAGCATCGAAAAATATGCCCGAGTTGTACTACTCCTCCGTACGCCGTGCATATACTACGATTGAGAGATAAGACGTGTGTCACGGTTTTCATCGAAATGACTTTAGCTGTATCTTGTCTCACGGGCAAACAACCAATTGTGAATATAATTGTCGCTCATCGTCGCGATAATATTCATCTGGCGAAATTGAATTAAACAATCGTAATGTGGTCTCGCTATCGAGTGAGGCGACCTGTTGCAAACAAATTAACATCAGTAAAGTGCGTATCGCGAGAATTTCGTACAAAATCGATCGCTTTTCCGACTTAACCGTTATTGCAGTAAAAGAAAATTATTTTGAACCATGTTTTCATCAAGGCAGACATTTTTGTTTTGTCGTAAATTCTATTTTTGAAAACTTTCTATTGCATATTTTTCACAGGACAGTCGTTTCCTACTTGTGATCCAGGAGCCAATTTGAAACTAGAATCATTAAACAGATAAAACTGAACTTCTTCAGGTGTTTCATTCCGAATCAAAATCGCCTACTTCAAGAAAGATAGATATTAATGTAAAGCTACATGAGAAATATGAAATAATATCATATCAAGTGATTAGTAATAGTTCATTCATGATTATTTTTTATTTTTTTCCTTTTTGACATTGCTCTGCCTATTTGTTTGTCTCTGTCTCTCTGTTTCAGGATCTGTCTGTCCGTCTGTCTGTCAGTTTGTCCGTCTGTGTCTCTCTCTGTCTCTCGCTTATATATTTGACAGATAAGTATCTTCCATTTATCTGTATGGATGAGTAACTAAAAGTGTCTGTAGTTCGGTCAACGTGTCTTCCGTTGAGTTAATGGTAAACGTCACTTTCCTCTCCCTCCCTTTACCTCTTTCTCCATTTTTCTGTCTATGTCTGTTTCTCTAATCTAGTACCTCTTTATCTATTTATCCCTATATACAAGTGTATATACTATCTATTATGTATACACAATACTTCTACTGAGGCCATAGACAGAGCACACGTCCTCTCAGGGTTGCGCGCGCACTCACTCGTGCCTCGCCAATGACTACAAACTGATGTAGGTCGAGTGGTTAAAGTTTGCCGATTGCACATTTCGTAGAATTAAAAAAAAAAACTCGATCGTCAGCATTTGTCCATCCGCCATGCGCGCAATATTGATCGATCGTGGGGTCAAAAGGGTTCGCCGAATGATAAACACTGTAACGACTTTGTCACACTAGTTGTTGGAGATGTCCACCCCTCCCCGACCCCTACCCAGAACACCTGCTATGTTTCTCAGGTACGGCCCAGGAACGTGCATGACGTATTCGATTATCGCTCAAGAAAAGTTTGATGCTGTAAGTTATCTAACACAACGTGAACTACCAGATTCCTCCTAATTAGTTTGAGGACAAATTCTATGCATGCCCCATTGTAAAAAGTATGAGATCCACATTTCGTTTTGACTTTTAAAAAAAAGAAGAAAATTACAGCCAGTGGATTGTATTCACGTTCCAAGGCCCTGCAAGTTGAGCGGTAAAGCAAACAGTTTCTGCATTGCACAAAAAATGTTCAATAAAGTAAACTGCCATAACTAATAACCGTATTGTTTGAATGGAGCCCCGCCGACGAAAAGTACAAATCAATTTGAATTGACAAATGTCAAGTGGCAATATATCACCATTTAAATGGCGAGATGCTCATGAAAAGAACAAATATTGATTGATTGTAAAAGTGTGTGCGTTTTCGGAAAGATTAGTGACGGATTGTTGCATGTTGCAATTCAGCCGGCTATAAAAAGTTATCTGGTCGAAATTTATGATGTTTTTCATCAACTGAGCAGGGCGAGGCGTACCTGAGGCCTGACCTAGCGTTGATGCGAGATGTGTATCGGCCAGAGCATACAAGTCGGTAGCTGCCATGGAAAAGTTTGCAAAGAGAGGGAGACATATAGGCAGACAGTAATAACATGTAACTACTGTTGTGATGCAGTTTTATGACTATTGTCATACAGGCAGCCTAGCTCAAACATTCGTACTCTGAACGGACATTTTGATCGATCAGAATGAATCTTGAAGTCGAAGAATTTATTGAAGGTGATATAATTGGGTGTTACCTTTATTCCATACCCGGAGTGCACTTAACGGGGAAAAACAATAAAATCTCTTGGTCAGCGACTGCACGCATTTCAACTTTGCATGTACTTTGTGACCGCAACCCCTGTGAAATACATTGTTAGGGAAAAAGAGGCGCGAAATTATTCAGTCGTTAACCGCCAATTTAATGCTAGGACCACATCGAAGGAACGTTGTTCGGAAAATTGTCAAACAGAGAACTTATCAGGATCCATTTAAATAAAATAAAAACGTAACTTTCAGATCTGTATCTGCCTGCATACAGATCTGTCTGTCATAGTATGACTATGTCTGTCTCTATCTGTCTGCCTGTCTGCCCCTACGTCCTTACTCTCCTCTACCTTCACTCCCCTTCCGCTCTCTCTCTCTCTC
>LD377244.1:100161-118566 GCA_001465055.1 Ptychodera flava | reverse complement strand
TTTGTATTGTTTTCATTATATTGGTAAGATTCAGCCACCCAATTGGATAACAGCTTCGAAATCGCTGCGAGTCGGCCCTAAATTTTTAAAGGTGACAAAAATTGACTTTGGCGCTCAAAGGGTTAACATTGTGAATGAAGAGGGACGGGTATGGTGGGCTTGATGGAAACGTGAACTAGGTCATCGATGAATCGCCAACGAAAGATGAAACTTTTAGACGTGGTTGAGAGATTCTTGCAAACACATCATTGTGAGTTGTTAGCACTTTTCAAGAGTTGTTGTGGATTTGCAAAAAATTGTGGCTGAACTGCTTGGGAGATGGTATCCTAACCAAGCACACCATGCTCCCTGGAGATTGCATAAAACAGCCATAGCAACACTTACACAGTCCACTTGGCCATAAAAGAGTTGCTCACACAGTAGTTAAAATCCTTCCTTACGACCCTGACCTTCACTTCTTCAGAGGTGAAAAGTGGATGCAAACGCATGTAAATGTTAGTTTCAAAAGTTTATAAATAGCACATATTTATTCTTTTCCCCGTCTTGAAAGTTTATGTACACTAACGCATTATATGCTGATGAAGATGTTACTACTGTAAACTTACCCTTGTTTGAGAATGTTATAAACCGTCAGCTGTCATCCCTATGTCTACATATGTGAATGTGACTACACTACAGAGAGAACTTGGGATGTACCATTACTTGGTGGGGGGGGGGTTGACAGGATGAGAGCAGACTAGTATGGCTCAGATAAAGAACATTCCAGTACAGATCACCTAGTGACAAAATCCTGAAAATGAAGAATGTGATAAAACACAGCAACAAAATGTCACTTTGTAACTTTTCTGGCCGGAGGAGGGGGAGGGGGAGGGGGGTTTGGCAAACAAAGAGATCACCAAATATCTTCATCAGAGTTCATCATGTTCTTCGTCTGTCTCTGATTCCTTCCACAGTGCAGAGGCCTCGGTGTCGCTGAAGTAGTTGGGTTCGCCTGTGTAGTGGGTTGGTTCTATTAGCAATGGCTCGGCCGACAGAGCAAGCAGATCACGTGGTCCAAAGTGTTGGGCCCATTCATCCCTGTCAAGTCAAAAAATGATAAAGTGATCAGTAGTTAATGGGAGGTCCGTAAGAAATTGTAGATTATGCGGTCAACACTGGGATCATCAGGCCCTGTGTCTGATAGTAATGATAGGTAAAAAGTACCTGGACAGCCTGGAAGTGCATTCATTGCCCCATTTGTTGAAACTGAGTTTGACGCCACTTCCGATATCTGTGGTGCGAAAACAAAATTAACCAAACGAGACTTAATTTTCATTTCTCTTTTCCATCTAACCAACATTACAAGAACTATCAACGCCAGGCTAAACCTGGCAATGATTGAATGTCGGGACTGTCCAATACCAACTACCCTTACCCTGTCTGTATGTGTAATTGCCCTGAACTACAACATCAGGCATCACGGCTACAGTTCTATATCTGATCTACTATTTCTTATGTACTCCTGAATCATAATTCCATAACACTGTCATGGAAATGAAATATACCCATGTATATTTCATGTAAATTTCTGCTACACATATGCCATGGATGTGGCAGTACAAATATTATGTTATTTCCGGCAAGGCTACCCGTACAAAGATATTTTAGCCAAGAGCATGACCTCAAAGTGTGGTAACCTGGGTAAATATACACACTATGAAAACATTGACGAGTAGTAGTTAAATACAAATATTAAAAAATGATCGAAATATCGTAAAATTGCTGGTTGAGAAAACTTATGAAGAAAAGGCAAAAAAAGAATGGTTCACAAACTTTAAAGTCAGCTGCTGGAGATACCTGATTGTAACTTTCCTTTACATTTGCTAATTATGATACTTGTAGATTTTTCATAACAAACTTTCGATACTTCTAATAATAGGCTAAAAAGTACATCGTAACAGTAAAATGTTATGATTGTATGTCATAATATTTGAGCTATACATGAAAACCCTCGTTGAATGTTTTGCAAAGAGAAGGACGGAAAATTACAAACATTAACAAGAAGCTGAGCATTTTGATTTACTGTGTAGCTATTCCTTGGTATGAATAGTGTTGTTTACGTTTACAGCTTTGTTACTAAATATAGCTGCATGTGCGCGATATCAGACGTTGTCTGAAATGTGGACAAATTTTGTTGTTGTACGCGTGGCTGTTGTTGCAGCTTGAAGTCTGAGCCATATATATGTCATTTAGTATTCACTGTTGCACTAGCAGTCACCTCCTCAGATGTATTTTCCTTGTGTTTGCATGCATAATTTGACAAATATTTATTTTTACATATTAATGAGAGAGCAATTACGTCTCTTTCAAAATCAAGAATCCAAATCGAGGGTCATCGAGCAGAATTTTGTCTTAGACTAACAAATTACTTAACATTTGCCAATATTTGAAATTAAAATGGCCATCATCCCTGTGCTGACTGTATGGTAAAAATTAAAATTTTTGATTTTCAGAAAAACTTTAATGGTGAAAGCTTTTCTAACTCCAAGAGCTTTCAAATGAGATCTAACAAGTGGAAGATCGGAAAATTATTGAAAAAATTTCAGGGTCCGAATATCTGTACCAACGGTACATTCTACCTGAATACAGTTGTGAACAAAATATGGACAATTACCAAAACGTTATCGGGAAAGACTTACTCTGGATGTCTATCAAACATGATTGGAAGATATTCATCTACTGGCACCAATTTAGGCAGAGGGTCACCATCTAGGAGTTTCTGAGCTCCTTTCTGTGATAAGATGTATCCCAGTGTCCAGTAAGTATAGTACGGCCACACTAGACGTCGGGAACCACGTACATAGGACTCCTTACTGTTGTCTAGCCTTTTTCGACCTATGTAGCTGTAAAGAAAAACATTAAAATTTTGGCACTCGTCTAATGGCATTGTAAATGATAATACAGAATATAGATACAAACAGGATATAGCAACAAAAAATTTGTGTAATTCATATTATTTCAGAATGTGAAAAGACAAACGTGTTGCAACTTTGTTTATACATTTGTCCTGAAGGTAGTTTGGGCCTCAAAATTGAAGGACTTCAACTATTCGCTTTTGAAAGTAAGAATAAAAATCAGGGGTCACCATGCAAAGTTTGATACATATACTAGAGAACAAATTACCTAACATTTACCAATATTTAAAATTCTGTTTTAACTCTATAGGAAAAAAATAAATTATTGATTTGCAAAAACAGGTCAGTGAAGACTTAATTTACTCAGTAAGTTGCAAAATAAGCCCCCACAATGGGAAGCCAAACGAGGTACTACAAAAGTTTGAGAGTCAAAATATCTGTCCCCAAGGCGCAGTCAACCTTGGCTGATTGAAATATTGCACTTGAATGACCTCAAGATGTACTTGTAGTATTGATCAAATACTGATCACCACAAGATAGTTCAAAAATGCTTGTCTTCTTGTAGGTCAAATGCAATTGCTAAACACTGTAAACCTTCCAAACAGTGTCCAATAGTGAGATTAAGTTGCAAAGCGACATGTGGGGATGTGAGGAGTACATTTGAATACTCACACAAGATCCCAGTTGATATGGAGTTCCCTCAGTTCATTCATAACTCCCTGGAGCCTTTCCCGGAATTTGAAATGGAATCGGATGTCATCTTCCAGCACCATGACCTTGCTGTAACTTTTATTTACGACCTGGATGTACAAATGAGAGTGAGTTCATTGAGTCCAATAATAATACATTTTGTACTTTTGATAAAACAACATGTGCACAAATTTCGATCTGAAGAAAAAGAAATAAATATACCAGCTTTCAAAACTTCCCATTTTTTGTCTTTTCCAATAACTATGATAGTTTATTATCAGTTTTTTTATACTTCCATATTTAAGAGTATAATGATAGCCTATTAAAACTTTGACTGCTTCAAGGGTTCTCATGACTGTCAAATTTCAAATTTCAATGCATTACAATTACATGGTCATGAACAGGTGAACAAGTGCCATAAAATTGATTTGTTTTGTTTGCAATAATCATTGGAATCACATTTCGCATGACAATTACCGTAAATTGCACCTGATCTATTCCACTAGTTGGAATTCCAAAACTTTACAAACTACCGGAGCAACAATTTTGATCAAAAATTCGACACTTTCCAACTAGATCATCATGCAGACTTTGTAACAACAGCCCACCAGACAGTCTGTGCTGTGTATCCATTGCAAGTGTTTATCAATATTTGCACGTTGTAAATTAAACATGGTCCCATCTTTATACGAATTTATTTGCTGTTGTTGACACAACGAACATTCCCTTCCCTGAACTACAATGTACACCTAATTCACCATATGTCATGTTTGCGTTCATGAAATAAACTGGTTGTGAGGTTCATATGCAATGTTTGACAACTGGAAAAAAAACAGGACAATCATGTTGCACACATTTCTACAAGGTTTTCACTCAGCCTATCTCTAAACACGTAGAACACTATTCACATCAGCACTTACTGCTGCAAAAAGTCTTGAAATCATGTGATGCATTTTTGAATAAGCTCTCTTTCTTGACTATTTTGAAAGCCCTTTTCAACTCAACTTCAAAATTTATTCCCTTTCTTGACCAAACTGAATTGTGTTGAATGTCTCTCAAGTGCTAATTGACATCAAGTTCAAACAAGGCACCAACAGTAATATCAATAGTCACCCTGTCAATGGGCAATGAACTCATGATCACTGAACACAAATGGAGCTTGTGAAAGATAGCTTGTGTTGAAAATTCTTCAGAAGCTGACGAGACTTTCAACAACATTTTGGTTTTGCTGATTGCTAACTTTATAATCCACCTGGAGAAAAAAGTCAACAAACGGCAGTTCTAGCTCTATTAGGGCCATTGGGTTCACTGATTTCTCAATAAAGCTACTTCACACGTTTTTCTCACCTCTTGCCATATTCTGTAGTGACTCAGAAAGCAGCCTATTTCACCCATGGTTAGCTCTCTGCCATGGTAAGGGTCAGCGAACCCCGGTAGCATGACGATTCCCATGTCTTGGATTATCTCCTTGGTCAGATCCCTGCTAATAACGGGAATAAAAAACTTGTAGGCTTTCATGAAAAAATAATAAGAGAGCCACTATTGAATCACACACTGATCTTGTTTTTTTGCATATTCAAATTAGTGAGTGGATAGTAAAAAGTGGGGGTTTGTATGCTAAAACCTGTAAGGGGAGGCCTGTTTCATTTCTAAGGGCAATAATGATTTTGGGGGAAAATAATTTGATCCTACAATAGCTTCAGAAAGAAATTATTCAAACAAACAGACATAAGTCCAACAAATATTTTCTGTGATATGTCTTGAAAACAGCAAAATTTCAGCACTCAGATTTTCGCATATTCTCTTGAGATAACTGTCATGGAGACAGAAAAAAAAACTTTGCTGCCACACCCACTGCCTCCATCATTCCCCCCACCTCCAAATCAAATGGTTCTCCCTACAATGGCTACTGAGGAAGCTGAGGGGAAAGGGTAGAAAATTGGTCAAAACTTTACAACATCTGATTTAAATTTCTTCTGTAAATGGTATCTAGTACAGTAAATTGATACACACACCATCCAGGGTTGTGTCTGAGTTGTGACTGTAAGGGTCTAATACCAGACTGATAAATTGAAAAAATGTGTCATTTATTTTCTACATTTGTTGGACAGAATCATTAGGCAAGACATGAAAGCTCAGTGCAAGAAACAATTTAAACAAGATGACTACGAGAAGAAAAAAAAACAATTTTCACTAACTTTCCATCCACGGCTTCAAAATGTTTGAAATCTATTCCCAGCTGTTCTAGGTTCCAGAACATTCTTTCTCTTCTGTCTCGTCGTCTGGCCAAATTAATCATGTAGATCTCGTCGAAGCCGAGCTTATCCACAGGCCTAGGGGTTACTGTCACATAGTCTGACGTCTTGAGCGGTGACCTGTCCACTGTGAGGTCAAAAGAACAACAGTGTGGTTGAATCGGAGACTGGGAGAGGGGCAGAAAAAGACAATGAGTGTGCCCAGTACGTGAACCATTTGACATGCAGTTAGATTAATGAGACTGGCAAGGTAACAACTGGATAAATGTGACATCTATGCATCAATAACAAAAGCTACTTCAAAATGTATGTCTACATTTTACTGTAAAACCTTTCTACAAGCAGGCGAGGAACTTTGTGCCCAGTTTTTTGTGAGCTAGCTGTCATGGGAGTTTTGACATGCTGTTCACCACGCAAAAGGTTGGGAAAAATATTCAACCCATGCAGGCTAATTTGTTCTGTAAATGGTTCAGTTTAGACACATTTTACTTTACTCTAAATCATTTTCCAGGGAGATACCATCAGATTGGTGTGTATACTGGTATACCAGATGAGTGCTGCATGATTAAGGTAGAGGGCGCATCGGGGACATATTTAGAATGTCAAAATTTTAAAATGATGGACTGATTTTGAAGCTCCTTGAATCAACAGTTTCCGATTTCATATTTCGTGAAAATTGAAAATTTAAAGTGTTCTTTACAGAGTTAACACAGGAAGGATGACCATTTTGAATTTTAAATATTGGAAATTGTGGTCATCTGTTTCCATTGTACCATAATTTGCTCAGTGACCCTCAACTTTATTCTTAATTTTGATGGCAAATGCTTAAAAGTTTGCATAAGGGACGTTTGAGCAAAAGTGTCAGTCTTTCAATTTCGATGTGCAACAGATTTTTAGCAATTGGCACAAGTACTTTTTTACCTGATTTGTATATTTTTGACAGTAACATATTCATCTGAACAAATTACCATCTCCAACCCTGGTGCACCTGTACAACAAATGCAAGGATGGTAGGTGCAGCAGTTTTTGAGTTTTTGATGTGGACGGACATACATACATACATACATGCAGACGCCACTGACTTACCATATAAGCTCTCTTTGTAATATATCAATGTGAGCTTTGCAGCGCAACCCCCAGATCACCAAGTTCCCTGTGGTCTGATTGTAATCTGGGGCTGAGGTTCATATTATGTAACAAGCTATACAGTACTGTGTGTAAGTGTGTGATTGTAAGTACAGCGTGTTTGATTTCCCAGGGTAGCTGTATTTCAAATGCAACCTGATAATAGCTGTGGCAAAAGCAGGCAATTTGAAAACGACCTTCTATGACAGATGTACATCCACTGAACAGCTGAACAAAACAGCAAAGAATGAGCGACGGTGGCAATGCCGCCATTTCTACAGGTGATTTTTAATGATATCGCTGTTAAGACTATTTTGTCTGCACTTATTATGATAAAAAGACCTGCAAGCTGAAATTATCATGTCTTGAGGGTTGATTCATGTTGTGTAATAACTCCATTACCAAGACAGTCTTTTGCTGGCTGGCCCTCAGTCACCTGGCTTTCCTCGACTGCTGTTACTGGCTGTTGTGTCCACTCCTCAATCTACACAACAGCCTTCCACTAACACAGCAGTCTGCTGAAGTTTATTCCTCCAATCTACTCTGTTCTGATATTCATATGCCCACAGACTTGCAGCAAGTCTATCTTTTGCTCAACATGGAATTACACAGTATTCTCCTTGGCTTTGAAAATCAGAGGGATATTAATTTACATCACAATACAATTTGCATATTCTTTGGTTGTGAAAATATATTCTTTTGTGTGGATATTAACATATGAATAGATTGCTCCAAAAACAGAAGGTTGGCTTCACCTAAAATCCCCTCATGGAGAGCCCTGAGCATATGTACTGACTGGGTAAAAATGTTGAGACAATAAATGTCGCTACCACAGGCACTTGTAAACTTACCAGATGATTCTAAGTTGAGATGAAGCATCTGTTCCACCGTGTCTTCCAACGTTTCATGATACTCTGATGGGATTAGCAGCTGACCAAAGTAAACACTGTTCAAAATGTACATATGTACATCTGTCGTTTGGACAGAAAAAAAATTGAGTAATTATTAGTCATCAATATATGTGATGGTTGTGTGGAAGATATCATAAAAATTGTTATAATTGGTGAGCAATAAAAATCCAAGGATATATATAAGCAATGTGATATCATTGAGACACATTTTTTTTCCGGGGAATTCAAGATTTGGTGAATTTGTAAGCCAGCAAAAAAAGGGAACATGAAAATTAATAGCATAAAGAAATTTGAAACAAAATTGGAGATGAAAGACACACATAAATAAATAAACAAACAAATATAAGAAAAATAAATAAATAAATAAATGAACAAAGAAAAAAATTCAACGGAAGCAATTGGAGCAGTCACACATTGAATGAGATTGCTAGTGGACCTTCAAATTGATGACTATTGCAAATCAATGAATATTAATACCTTTGACTCAGTCAGAAAAACACTGATTAGAGGTGATGACAATTTATTATTGAATAATATCTCCATGAAACTCAAAATTATATCACCGCCTGATCTCCTGCCAGGTCGTTAAGTTTTTGAGTTCTTGTACTCTGCCTATCTGGTGCTGCAACAACATGTGCCTCCCTAGTTCTGGGGTGAGTACACCTACCTGCCTCCCTAGCTTAATGTGCAAACTTGTCCACGGCCCACCCAGCTAACTGTTCATTATCTTGCTGTGACAGTACAGCATCTCCCTAGCTGACTGTGTAAACCTACCTGCCTCCCTAGCTGAGTGTGCAAAAGTCAAGATATCGTCGATGTCTCCACGATACGACTCGAGGGGTGTAAATTGCAACTTTTCTGAAGCAGCTTTTCGTAAATCAACTAAGAAGGTTGAATGAACCATTGGTACCGGAAAGCAACCTTTCCGCTGTCTTTTAAAAGTTGGCATGTATTCTGGCGTCCTCCGATAATAACCCTGAAAACAGAATAATCATATTTTCTTTCTTATCTTGTGTGTTCCAATTTATTTCTTGACAGGGCTTTTTATTTTGTAGGGTATTTTCAAAAATTAAGTGCAGCCCAGACGCTTTTCTTAGTCAACAAATATACATCATAATCATTAAAAATCCATCCACTGAAGGTTTAATTTTGATATTTTGAACAGATACACCATCAGTCATATTACTAATATGAATTTTAGGGGTGGTGGAGATGAAATGATTAAAATACAAGTTCATTAAATGTGAGCTAACTTTTCAGTAAGTTCTATCGGCAAGTCATCAAGAGTATCAGTACCGAGCGACACCACTTTCACATTTATCTCAGCCCCCTAATTATGGCATTTGGGGTTCCCCTCAGCACATGAAAGTAATCAAGTTATGGGACGACAGAAATGGTACCTGATTTTCCGTAATATTTAACAATTTTCCAAAACTTAAGCAAAAACATGTTCATTGATCTATCGTTACAGTAACTGCAAGTGTTCCCTAGCAACAGATTGGCAAGATGAATAGATATAGACTGGCAAGAATAAAATTCAAAGTTTAATTTCATTTGTCAACTAATTGGACAATTTTTTTCGAAAAAACACTAACAATGATCGATGTTGTCTTTTGGTCATATACCACTACAATGCTACTGTCAATTCTGACAAAATTGAGTGAAAAATCGCAGTTTCGCAGCTTTTTGTAAATGGATGCCGTCTATGCTTGAGAATTTTTACACTAGAAACACTCAATCAGCAACAAGATTTGAAAAGTGGTCACCCTCCATTTCAGATCACAGTCTGAAGCTGTTGCAGGCATCGATTTCCGCCACCACAGCAATCACCTGTGTTAAAGTTCTCTACTTACACTTTCTGAGATTCCGCACCAGAAATTGGAGTAGGCCGACCGCGATTCCAGCATCGGTGCTACGACAATTTTCCTCTGTGACATCAACCATTGCAGGGTCTCAGGCTCTTCGATAAAATTATCACAATCCACAAACTGGTTTTAAAAAAAGAGGGGAAAAGGAAATTCATGAGGTCATAGCATAGAATTCCCAACACTCACATATACTTATAAAGTTTTTAGCAGGGTTTCGGAATCCTCTACCAATCTGAATCAAAAAAGTACCTCCGACACACTAAACTCCACAGAATCTATCAACGTCAAAGGGCAGAAAATTTTTGATGTGTTGCTTTTTCCTGTATTAAGGCTGTCAGCTTGAAGGCATTTATTGCCGACTACAGTTTTGTCAGATTTTTTCAAGGTGCTGGAGTCTCCCAGAGTATTGTAAAACTTACTAAATTGATATTCAAAATAAGAAACTTCTTTAAACAAAAAAATAAACAAATGAATAAAGTAAATAAATATGTGTATGTATGTATGTATGTATGTATGTATGTATGTATGTATGTATGTAAGTACGTTTATGCATTAGTGTCGTACATATGTGTTATTAAATGTGTGTATATGAATGTAGGTAACATTTAGAGCCTTGCTGTATTTCCACAGAACAAAATTTTACAGATTCTTAGACCACTGGTACAAAAAAGGAAACTATACACCTGGTATCATTCCATTTGACCATGAAACATTCACCTGACGCTTGGCTGACTACAACAAGGGGGTAATGCACATTCTTAACACAGTTCAACTGTTGTGTTTTGGCATAGCACAAATTCTGTCCCTTTGATTCAATATGCTACTTGGGGGAATATGAGACCACCCCTCTTCTCCATCACCCTAAGTGGCAGGTCAAACCAAATCTGATTAAAATCAGATGAAGATATGGCAGCCTTCATTTTCCACCTTTGCTTGTTATGTTCTTGGCTGTTCTCATAACCTGCCAATATTGCCTCACTACATCTGAACCATTGCTATAGAAGATAGCGTTCAAATCTTGCGCATCGGCCAGAACAACTGACCAATCTGAAAGAGGCTTACAACCACCACTAGATATGCAATGCAGCATTGTATTTAAAGATGCAACCGGATTGTCTCCTATAGAAAATGTGATCTTCCAAGGCAGTAGTTCAGATGTGGTGCAGTGGCTATCAGCCAGGAGAACATGTAAACGTCACCAGTCTCTAAATCTGATTTTAATCAGATAGGGTCAAGCAAACTAGCTCTGAAAGCAAATACTTTGCCAAAAAATTTTTAAATTCATTGGTAAGCAGATTATATCATTCGCCTGAGAACTCTATAGCTGCAACTGCCTCAATGAGTCCAGACTGGAACCAAATTTTGTTATGTTGCAGTATTTCCGCAAAATCTCCCTGGGATTTGGCTCACAGAGACCAAAACCTAATTGCCAAACCTGAAATCATGTGAATCAATTCCATGATTCACATTCTGAAAAGCATTAAGGTAGTATGCGCCTTGAAATTGAAAGACTTAAACTTATGCTCAAACTTTCTGTAAGGAAACTTTCAACCATTCTCTTACTAAATCAAAAATAAAAATCAGGGGTCACCGTGCAAAGTTTGGAACTAGCGAAACAAATTACTCAACATTTTGCAATATTTGAAATTCAAAATGGCCGCCATCCCTGTGTTAACTCTATGGGGTAAAAATAAAATTTTGGATTTTCGAAAAACTAAGACGGTGAAAGTTTTTCTTTCTTCAAGAGTTTTAAAATGAGCCCCCACGAGTGGTAGATCAGAAAAGAATTGTAGCAATTTGAGAGTCCGACACTCTGTCCCCGAGGCGCATTCTACCTTAAAACAACTACACCCAGTATTCTTTACTTAGAGTCTTATACAGACTTTCATTCTGAGTGTCATTGTTTTAGTCTTACAATCAATTTTAATCTATTTCTGCTGTCTGCCATAATTCATATTATGTTGATGGAAATCTTTCTCAGGTTCAACTGCAGACACTGAGATGATAAGGCACAATATAGTTAAGAAATATTGTATGTTTGGACATTCGATACATTATACAAGTTATATGCTTACTGTATGAAGTGATGCAAAATAGCTGATCAAAATTATGCCTAGTTTGAACAAAGTTGTCAACTTTGCATACAGACATACGTAAATCGGGGGAAAACTTGATTTTTAGCAGAATTATGTGACTTGGCAAGTGGGCAGATGAAATGGTGAGTTCTAGAAATCTTTTATTTCCCAGGTTTAATTCAATCCATTGTTTTTTTCAAGATGTTCTTTAGATGAAAGTAAGGGTGATGGTGCAATGTCATACTGAATACAATGCGTGACTCGAAATAATTTCAACTTTTGCAAGATTTGTGGGGTATGTCCGAACTTTAGTTTTCTAAACTGTGGATTTTGAAGCAAAATGTGGGCCTTGTCAATATTTACAAAAGGGTCATCAGCATTTTAATTTAAACAAGCTGCAATACCAAGCCCAGAATGCACCACTGGCAACAAGTGGTTGTAACACTTTGTTATGACAGAAAGTTGCTGAGAATACCATAATCCCTTGGAGAGGCTTTCAGAAACCTGTAGAGGCTGCGATCATTAAGTTTTCGTTACAGTGAAACCCTGTATTCAAGTAAAGTAGTTGGAATTTTCATGCTTGTGTAACCTGAACGCTCTTCCGCTTGTTCAGACTCAAAGATGGAACAAATTGCCACCCTGACTGAGAGAAATTCTTCTCAGGTGTATATGATAACAAGCTTGGTTTTTTCTTGAGCCAAGTGCTTTCAAGCATGGTGAAAGAAGGAGCAAAGAGCACGGACAGGAATCAAATGGTAATGGTAGTAGTTGCCTAGCCAGGGGGAGGGTTGAAATTTGCCACTTTACAGTCTCTGTGTCAAAGACGGACCCAGCTCTGAAAAGGTGCTGGACAAATACGAACTTGGGCCAATTTACAGGATTCATTTGAAGTTGGACAAATGACAAAAGTCCATGATTTTGGTACCACTTTCCAAAATTACTGCAACTGACACTGTCTTAACCAAGTTGTCTAAATTCCTGGGAATCACCACCTCACAAAAGGGAATTCTCCGCGGTTTCCAATTTGCACATGAATGGATAATGACCTGCATTGATTCTCAACGTAAGCATAGAGCTGTAGGAGTGAGTTACAAAGTGGCTACTCACTTTGGCGGCAGGGACTGCCTTTGTTTACGACAGGAGGCACCTAGATGAAATTTGCACTTTAATTGGCTGATACTGGCCTAAACTGCTCAAAGTTCTCACAAACAAAGCCACATTAAAAGCAGCTGGAACACACTCTTTGAGAATGGACAGTGAAATCAACTTTCTTACGCCCAACATTTCAAAGAACATTCCTGTAAAATGTATCAAATCATTCCGAAACATTTCATAAGGGATCCAAAGATTTTTTCAGGCTTTTTCAACCACATAGGTGTGTTTCCATTATCCAACACGCCAAATATCTGTGTTTGGGGACCAGAAATACCGGTAGGCATGCTTGCTCCAAACCTCTCCTGACATCACTAAACACATTTGTACTAAGGCACAGGAAATTGTACATTACTCCCGCGGTTACTAATTTTTATTTGGACCTCAACCAAGTTCTGACTGGCTCTTCACTCATTTTGTCCAGTTATTTTCCCTTTCACAGTAAGTGTACACATCAATGGAAGAGAATACACTTTCCGTGAACTCTTCCTTCTTCCATGCTGCTTATCAGATGACTTGAGTCTAATTTTGAGCACCCTACCCCATACACGCATTTGAAGGCTGTGAAATTCAGTTTCTAAAGCGTTAAAAATACCGCAATTATACGCTGTCGCTCAAATTTGATCAGAATGGGTATATACCAGTATGGGTACCAAAGATCAACAATAAATGTTGTTTCTATCTGTTCAGTGCAGGAAAATTCTATGTTGATGTTATGACAATGATTTCTGCACAGTACAACCAGAAAAACAACAAGAAATATTTAAACCAGAAAAACAAGAATGACAAAAGTAATTAAGGTCTGAAACTTTAGGTATTGGAGGTCAACTTTAGCAACATGCATCATAGCAGAAAGGCAGCTAGCCCCTCTTAGTTTGAGCATAGACGGTCTTCCCTCCCTCTACTGTCTATGGTTTGAGCAGGTCTGTTAATATGTAACAGTTCATAAACAATGATAGGAAATGACTCAAGGTCAGTGGAGTTTGCCTGTTTCTAGTCACTGGCATGCCATCACTCCTGCACATTTGCATGATTTCCCTCTTTCTTACCTCATTTGCACATTTTTGACACTGACGTGTTCATTTGAACAAATTCACATCTCAACCCCTGCATCTACCTGTACACCAAATACAGAGATGCTAGGTTTGGCGGTATGGGAGCCTTTGTGTGTGACGGACATACATCCGCATATACATACCCACAAACATATAGACATACAGACGCCACCAACTCATCATATAAGCTCTTTTTGGTATTTATATACAAAACCAAATATGAGCTAAAAAATCAACAGCAGAGACATTTCCACCACAGTGATTGGTGGCTGTCTAGTGCTCTTCTGGTCATCAGTCATCTTTGCATAATATAAAAGAGTTTTATTATACTCAGGCTTCAAATTATCTAGGGAAATACAACTGTCAATTATTATTTTATCTTTTCCATAGAAACAGCAAAAATACCAAATAGACAGATTTCAATGCAGTGCATTCTGCAGGAAACTTTGAATTTTAATATTTTCAATTTTGCAAAAAAAATAACCTGAACTGTAATTTGCAATAAAGTACCAAAGCTTCCATTCATGAATGTTATTTGAAAAAAATGACGAAATCCGAGAAGTCACCAAGTCTTACGTGACTGATGAAAGAGTTCATGACAAGTTTTTCAGAGCTTGTGCAATATGGAATGAAAGAACCATTGAAGACTGCAGACAGACTTTGTTCTGCTTGGCTGCATGCAAAATGCCGAATTCACTATGTGAGGCAACCGAGGGGCTTTGTTACACTTTTTTGATCTGGCTGAGTCACACACAACGGAACAGTCCTCACCACATCAGTGAAATTATACAAAGGCAGTAGGAAAGTCAGTCGCATGATTAATATGCAATCTGCAGGCAAGACCTACTCTGAGCAGAATGTTATAGACCCTGCAATCGACTTGGATTGTCTGAAAGGAAGTTTATCCTTCATTCAAACGACTGAGTGAATCACTGATTCATTCACTGACTGAATGAATGAATGAATGAATGAATGAACATAAGAAATGTTTATACGATGTTTTTGAATTAGTTCACATTGTTTTGAGATTACAGTTGTCTCATGAGAGATTCTCTCAATGGTACAGCTCATACAAGATTTATAACGCCAAATTTTCAAATTTATCTTTATTGAGATCAGGCATATTAAGGTAGAATGCGCCTCCGATACAGATATTCGGATTCTCAAATATTTACAATACATATTTGTTCTACCACTTGTGGGGGACTCATTTTGAAGCTCTTGAAGTAAATAAAGTTTTTACTGGCTTATTCTTGTGAAAATAAAAAACAAGTTTTACCGTGGAGTTAACACATTGATGGTGGCCATTTTGAATTACAGGTAAAGATGAAAATTGGGTAATTTGTATCTCTAAGCATAAAATTTGCATAGTGACCCAAAAATTTTATTCTTCATGGTTAAAAGTTCCCGTGAGGAAATTTTGGGCAAGCGCTTAAGTCTTTCAATTTTGAGGCGCATTCTACCTTACATCTTTTTTCTTTTCCGAAGTTGCATTGCTGTACCAAGAGTCTTCCAAAGCCTTGCAGTCTCCCCATTGGTTCTCTATGCATGAAACTTGTTGGCTCTTTTCAAGAGTAAACAATGTCAATTTGCACAATCTCGTGACTGACACTGAATATAAGTCCTAATATCTAAGATCCATCCATGTATACTAGCTTACTGCTGGGCTACAAAGTCCCAAAACCCAGCTGCAAGAAGTAACATACATTGTATGCAAACTGAAAATTCTGACATCCTTCTATGGCTTGATACGATTCTGTTCATGACATTTTATATAGCACTACATGTTTGCAGAGGCACTTTTAAATTTTCCGAAAATCTTAGGAACTTACGAAGACACAATAAGAGCTAACTACTAATTCAGTCCTAACATAGAACCATGAAAGGGTCAGCAGCTGTAACTTTTGATAATTCTCTTACTTTTATGGTTTTCAATGTCTGCAGTTTCTTTTTACATACTCCCAAAAATTAGCTGCATGGTATTCAGCTTATCCACTAAGCCTGTGTACATATGGACTGTATTGCTATGGATGACAGGTAAATTATGGTCTGAACTAGAATTCAAGTGTAAACAATACCCTAATAGTTCATTTCACACATATAGACACTGTGCTGGCATGCTGAATTGTAGAAGTTCCAGCATGCTTTAGGGAGGGGAGTAAGAACTTGTGATTGACATACAGATAAAAAATAGTAACAAAATCATCAAAGGTTACAGGTATTGGCCCTTTAATTGATGCACATAGTATGCATAGATATCAGCATCCTCATTTCATGATTTGCAATGTAAATACCAAGAAGTAAATAACAATATTTCGAGTAAACTGGAAAAATCAATCTGAACCAGATTCTGGTGAGGCACTGTCAAAAATTTTGGTTCAATAAAAATGAATTCCACTACCTTTTTGCATTCACAAGAATAACAGTATTTCACTCACAAATATAAAATCTGCCCACTGTTTCCGAGCTTCATCCAGGGCCTTCTGTCTCAGATCCAGCAAATGACGCAGTCTCTCGGCCGGCCAGTCATTGGGTCCCTTTTCAGATTCATATTCGGAGGGTTCTTCTGAAAAGTGTACATCGACCCTGTGATACATGTGCCGTACGTGGGAGACCCACTCCTGAAGAATGTTCGTGGTGTTGTCGATGTTGTGATCACTGTGAATCCTAAAAGACAAAAATAACCAATCAGCTGAGAGGTGTAGGGGAGGGGAGGATTAGACTTGAAAGATTTGCCACTCATGAGTGTTGGTCACAGAATCGGCTGCTCTTTCAAGTGGCAAATCTGTATTTATAGAAACTATTTTTTCTATGAAGTCCATCAATGAATGAAAATTTCTGATTATAAATCAAATCAAATAAGAAAGCCCATCAACAAAAAACAAAGACACTGAATCATACAAATAAGTGTCTCCTTTTTTTACAACAGAGTATACATTATCCAGGTATTTCAATAAACCTGCCTATAGTAGTCATAAATGACAGATTTAAATTTTCATGCATCATCAGACATACGGGGAAAATGGCCAGCAAAACAGAAAGAAATTCAATGGGACTGAAGGTGATTCATCTGTTTGTTTGTCCAATGTAGACATCGTATCAAAGTTCTGTCTACCCGCTGATGTAGACATGGTCCAGTAGATCATGTTCCATGTTGTAGCAAACTCAAAATAAGAGGTCCAGCAGAGCAATATCTAGTCATGGAGGTAGCTCAGTAACCCTATGGTCTAGCTCTACCCTGACAGCACCTGACCTAACAAGACAGGCAAATCACTAAATTCATTACAATCCTGCTAAATGACCCATTGATTGCCATTGTGCCTCTTTGATCACTCTATCTGTAAATGATACAATGGCAAAAATACAAATGACACTCTGAACATATATTCAGTTGTGTATGGGTCTGTGCCGACTCAGTCCAACCCACTGGGGCATGGCGTTACCTCCATGGTTGGGGTTAGAGTTTATGGACACCAATACACGACTGGTTGACAGTCTTTCAGTCTAACCATGGACCTAAAAAAGAGGACCATGGTCTAAAAACTCCCAACTTGTTTTATCAGATCCATATAAAAAATATTCAACTTCAGATTCAAGATGAGAAAAATGTAAAACAGTAACAGCTACAGTTCTGCTCTTTAAAACACGCAAGCAAATGTTATCCCTGAGACAGACCTCGCATGTCGAAAAACCAGTCAAGGCAAACTGGACAGCATCGGTGGCCATGAGCTGCCGGTGGCCCATGCCACGTTTATATGTCTTTCGACCGTGACCGGTCCAGAAAGACGGATTGTGAGGACAGGCAGTAGACGCACTGCACAGTAAACATTTGACGGGAAACTTCACAGACGCCCGGGGTAATCATTCTGTGCCCATGATTGTCACAGAATCGGACAGTTTTTGAGGTGTTTTCCTGTCCATTGAAACAGCTGTTTCGGGTTGAAAGGTCACACCTTCACCTCAATAACTTGCATGACAAAGCTACATGTATACTTCGGCGATCACTATCGGATTACCCTGTTGTGCTCAGGTCATTTGAATAGTATTAGAAGAGAGGTCGCTTTGGCCAGACTGCCACCTCATCAAATGCAAATCACCTCCACTGCTACCTTACCAAAGATCATAAACAAAAACAATACTCATCTTAACGCAACACTTATGAAATCACCATTACAAATTACCGACGGACTCTACGTACCATAGGCTTATTCGCTGTTTCGGGTATTTTAGTCGTTCGATGTTGCCGAGGTACATGGGCAGAGAGTGTGCCTTGTTGCGGGCAAGTATTGGGATGAATACCGTCGGGTCCAAATAGGGATCTTCCTCCTCGGTGATCTGTGGACTTTCTTCTACTGTTGAATTTCCTTCCAGTACACCCTC
>LD377244.1:86467-98868 GCA_001465055.1 Ptychodera flava | reverse complement strand
GATATAGAACACAATTAAGTGTTATTCGTCGGGGTGCAAAAATTACACTTCTAGTGTGTTCACAGTCACTGATGGTGTTAAGCAAGGTGAGATTTTAACCCCAAAGTTGTGTGGTTGAACTTTAATTTTCGGTAAGATTTATGAGAAAATTGAAAGTCGCCCATAATAATGCTTCAATATTTTATCAAAGCTCGGCCTACAGACACATTATGAAGTTTACAAGGTTAATTTTCAATTTTGATGAGAGGGTCAAAATTGTCTCAACGGTCATTTAGCAAATATTTACAACGGAAACATCACGAGATTCCTAAAATTAACAGTCAATATCAGCGAATAGAGGTCCTTTTCGCAATTTGCGTAGTTATTTTGTGAACACTTGTCAAGGAAGTATTCGACGGCTAAAGGAAACTCCTGCAAGGCTTTCATTTCCATCTCTCCATCTGTACAAAATACCTTGTGACAATGCAAATTTAATATATACCAACTTTACAATGCTGTTCGTAGAATTATGGGATGAAAAAAGTTGACACGACAAGAATACTGTCCATGAGTTGAGAAGATTACCGTAGCGTGTTTAAAGTAGTTGTGGCACGAAAATATAGTTTGCAGCAATCTGAGCTGTACTATCTGACTCGTTATGTATATAACAAAATCATTTAAACGTCTGAGAAACCTGCACTATAACGCTAAAACTCCTCTCTTGTTAAGAAACGACAAATTCATCTAAGTTCCTAGCATTCTTCAATTATGCTCAGGGCAATAATATTATCCACGGTTAAGAAAAGTCTTTCACTTTGGTGCAATCTGCAATATAATATTCGAAAAGCTATGCATATTACAAAATGATTAAATATCTCAGCTCTGATCAACCTGCGCTGACTTTAAAACTCCGTCAAAGCTAGAAATTACCAATCTATTTCAGTCTGTAGCATTAATAAACTCAGGAATCTATCTAAAGTCAACAGATACGTAAAGTCTATCACTTTGCAGCAGTCTGCAATATCTGACGCGCCATGTGTAGTACAAAAATTATCAAAACTTGAATGTCTCAGCTCGGAACAAATACGTTATAACTCCGTCCATGTTACAGAAATTATCGATCTATGTCAGTCCGTAGCATACTCCAATATGCTCGGGTCTCTGTCTATAGTCAACATTCATGAAAAATCCCTACGTTTCCAACAAACTGCAATGTCCAATACGCTATGTATATGACGAAACGGTTAAAATGTCTCAGCTCGAGCAAACTGCACTAACGTTAAAAATCCGTCCATGTTGAGCAAATACCAATCTATCTCAGTCCGTTGTATACTCTAATGAGCTCATTGACTCTATCTAAAGTCCACGGATACGAAAATTCAATAATTTGCAGCAATTTGCAATATCCAGTACGCTGTGTATATGACGAAACAGTTAACTTTGAACGTCCCAGCTCGGAGCAAACTGTGTTAATGTTAAAACTCCGTCGAAGTTAAGAAATTTCAAATCTATTTCAGTCTGTTGCATCCTCCAGTAAGCTCAGCTCTAGTCCACGGATATATACAAAAAGTGAATCACTTTGCAGTAATCTGCAATATATGCTGTGCATATGACGAAACGGTTAAAATACCTCAGCTCGGAGCAAACTGCACTAAAGTTAAATGTCCATATTTAAAAAATTTCCAATTTATCTCTTTCATGAATGTTGACTATAGATAGAGTTCTGAGCATATTTGAGGATGGTACGTATCAGAAATTATTTTGAAAATTTCTCACATGCATAAGCAATTAGTTTCGAATTGACTGAGCTCAATTAATTCTACCAAGAGACAAATGGACAAATGTTCTTGAACTGAAGTAAGAAAAAGAAAAATTAATTTTCAGAGTATTCATTTGACCATACGTAGACAGGAACTTGAATTTGGTTTACCCGTTGCGTTGAAATGGCCGCGTTTATAATTCAGTAAAGTATTTTTTCACTCGACAGGTTAGACCGCGTCTGAGGTCATGATCTTTATCCAACCCAAAGAGACGTACCAGGTACACTAAGCATTTTCAGTGATATCATAACTGACAACAAATTCAAAAAAGTGATTTGGCGACGAATATGTGCTTCGGTATTGAGTGACTATCACTGGGAATTTCGTGTTATAATTGGCCACATGCAAAGTAAAATTAATGATTTTAAGCTAAATTTCACATCCCGAGGAAAATTTATAACCTAGTAGACAGAGACACACTGAACAATCTTCAAAAGTTAGCACAGTCAAATGAAACACAGAGGAAATCAAAGTAAAAAAAAATGAGTATTGTGATAAATTCGCAAACTAAATCATAAAAATACTAGGACGTAATCTAAATTCGGTATTGAACTGTTGAGAGCCGGCAGCCGGCGAAATTGACCGGTTACTCTCACGATTTCGCTGGCTACTTTTTTGAAAATAGAACTCTTTCTCTCCTTATTTAGTAGTATCAAAACGTATTGTTTATCGGATCGTTTTATTATTAGAAGTAGTTGAGATATTTTGCATATTATTTGTTTTGTTAATTAAATTAGGTTAATTGGCACGGGTTTTCATGCTGACGGCGGACATGTCTGCAGTCAATGTACTTTTGACTTTCAAAAAATATGCACAGAACTTTGAGACGAGATTTACTCGAATATTCTCCCTCCCCTAGTGGGCCCGGACGACACAAGCTCTGTAGGCACGAGTTCGAGTGATACAACGGACCGTTGACATTCGTCGATGGCCATAGAAAAGCCTAGGGGTACAGCTCGGTGTATTTGTCATCACGGTGACAATACATCACAGCCTAAAAATGTGGATTAATGCACAGTTTTCGAATGGTATTCTCCTTTCATTTTACTTCATCTACTTCCTTTTTTTCAAATTTAAAAAATTGCAAAGTCGTGAAAGTTTATTTTAACAGGTCATCTTAATTCGGGCGTCGACGTGCTTAGGCTTAGGCTTAAGTTTAATAGGTTAGGGTAAGGGTTAGACTTATACATAGAGGGAGTTAATGAGTCTAACCCTAACCCTAACTTAAGCCTAAGCCTAAGCCTAACTTTAAGGCAAACCCTAACCCTAACCATTGGAAATACATATCATCAAACAAACAAACAAACAAATAAATAAATAAACTGCTCTTTACTGACAAATATTAACAAAACAGCTTTTCGCTGTCATCCTATCAAAATAACAAATAAACAAACACAAACACATACACACAAACAAACAAACACAGACACAAATAAACAAGGAGTACGAGTCCCTTGTGGTCTAGTCCGAAATAACCTATATAGCAATAATAAAAGCTTACCCGACAATATCGCCCAAGCCTGTTAGCTTATTACAAATCACGGTAAAGCCAAATTGGAGGAACATACTTCAATAAAATACACATACACAAATACACCCAAAAATATGATTATGTGTCTACATCAGAGAGTTATATCACTCTAGCGAAGAAACTTTAAACAAGTAAAAGCAATCGAATAAACATTGCTAGAACATTTTCATCACTAGAACATTGTTATTTTCGAAAAGATCATCAAGTTACTTATTGGAGAGGATCTTTTCACGAGAAACTACTCGAGGGTAGTTTTCAATGATAATACACCATGGGGGTGAAAGTGTACTACCTGTATGTGACTGCACTTAAAAAAGACCAGTCGGGGAAAGTAGTTTGAAATTAGATATGAATAGATAATTCCTCTTTCAAATCTTGTCATCATACGAGCCCCCACTTTTTTCCCAGCGTTGTCGCAATAACTTCATGATGATGGCCAAAGCATAGCGTCTGTGTCTACGTGTGCTCCCAAGTCGTGGACTACACATACCACATGCATTCCTGCACGTCACATGATTACAAAGGTTCTTGGGGAAAGCCTTTGAGGTTGTCACGTGACGCCATGCTTATTTGCATAGCTAATTTCGAATAGTTCAGGTGGCAACACAACGCCATCTTGACATAGCTGCTGTGTTCTGTTCATCGAGCACCCACACTGATCGTTCAAAGTCCATACCCCTAATGGATTTCCCGCCCATCGGCCGAGTCTACTATGGATGTGCTTCATTTTTCGAGTAGTCCGGCCTTCTCTTCAACCTCCCCGGGCGGTGGGGACGGCGATAACCCCGCAGATTTGGACATCAGCATCGAGGAGCTTGCGCTGTCGATGCAACATCACCTCCTCGGAAACGATGACAACAAGCAGTTGAACGGAAACCCAGTGTTGATCGAGAATAATTACGTTAATGGCAATCAGAACAGTTATATTAGCGGGAATATACCCAGAGAAAATGTCTTATCTCCAGGAAAACCGCCGCCGGCTCCAAGTTCACGAAAGACGCCGAGTGCAGCCATACGACATGTAACCGTAAGTCATAACAAAGCGGAATGCCGATTTGAAAATTGTAGCTCAATTTATTTACTTTCACTTACATTGGTATGCTAGTGAAAAGCTTCGCTTTATTTGAACATGGCCAAATTGGCTGCACAGCCAAACGAATAATTCTCTCCATTTATAAGTGTTATCTACGTACGGAGACACAACGTCTCAATCAGATGAAAAAATAATGACATCGAGCTTGAGTTCTTGTTACCGAGTTATTCGCATGGCCATGACGAAAAACAGGTGGCTACAACAGTCGACTGGGAAGGTGAAGATTATTTGGAAAGCATCGATATCCACACTAATGCAGACGTTTTCATTTAGGCAGTTGCTCTTTCAACCACTAATTGTTATTCAATACAGAGAATATGAAAAGTAATGACAATTATAATTGCGTATAATAATTATCCAGACACTTTCATTATCTAATCAGCTTTTATCAATTATGCAATAATACGCCCGTCTACGCGCATGTTGCGGAATTTTCATCTGGACGCTTGTTGGTTAATCTCAGTTGGTTACCTTTAACTTTAACTAGTTTCTGCATAATTTACGGTCTAGTATAGTATGGAGGTCTTTTTACCTCCCTGGTAATATTACTCCATGAGCCAAGACATTATTCTTGCACTAAATTTTAAGTAAACAGTGGGATGTTATGGGCACATATACTGTGGTCATTTTGACATAATTATCATTTGACCCAAATGTCAAATGTTCAAGTTTGACGATCCTTGCCACTGTCAGAATTTCAAATAAAGTATCTGTTTTACTTGGTTTGTTGTGTAGTTCTATCAATTAATGTTTTTGGCATTGGTCCACGCCATTTAGTTGTTAAGTCAACACTGTAAACTAATTATTTCATAGGTGTAAAATGAAGTTTCAGTACAGATTTTAAACCCCCTTGCAAAATTACCTACTTTTAAATGTCTCACAGAAGGCACACATTTGATACTTTTTCAAACATCGACATCAGATATGCCTTGGGCCCGGTTTTTAAACAAAAGACAGGTTTGGAATATTGCCAGGGGTTTACATTGTGATTCTATGAAGTCAGTGACAGTTGGTCCATGCGTAAGCATAGGGGGAAACCATAGCATACACTGATACCAAACAAAATATTTCAGTTTCAGTTTTTTAGAGCAGTGGTATAAATATTTGACCACCAAATATTCGAGAAGACGAATCTATAAAATGTTTTCCTTGGCAGAACGAATCACAGCTGCTCAAAAAGTCAACACCTTGAACGATTTAAAAATTCCCTTTCTGTTGGCACTTCAAGTCAATTTTGCATGACAATACACAACTTGCTAGTTTGTCAATATACAGAAAATTCCTTTCTGTTTGCTTCAATGCCAGGAACGCCTGGATGACAACTTGACAATTGCCAGTCGAGAGATAGGAAACCCATGAAATACATTTAAAATTTACGATTGTCTTTAATCCTGTTGGAAACTGAGGGCAATCAGTCATGGTTTGAAAGTTGATAAGGCTAAATGTCAATATAGGTGAACTGCTGTTTATCATTGTTGCAACATTATGAAATGCATAAAAAAAAGTTGAAATTATTGAATGTTTGACCTTTAACCCTTTCACCCCCAGTTCCCTGTATGCAGGTCTAACTTTACCATAGAAAACAATGGATTTGGGACAAACCATGGTGGTGAAAGGGTTAAATTACAGGGAACAAAAACTATTTGAAAATTGTATCTGCTACTATCCTACTTTAGAGGCGTTCAAGCCAGGTCACTCAAAATTAGCTTAAAAATTAAGGTACCCATATCGTATACCACTGGTGTGATATGCTGTAGGGCACTATCACAGTCAGTCAAAAACACAACGCAAGATAAACCATTGCTGCATTTATAAATGAAGTATTCCAAATCTGGTGAAATGTTTGTGTGTTTGACTTGTTTGGCCCAGCTAGTTTTGTGAAAGGAAATTTTTGAACAACAATTTTGATACCTGAGTGATAACAACACATTAGACTCAAAATTAATGTCTTAATCATGCTTTGTATTGTATCTGATTGACTGATTTCCATGCTGCAAGATGATTTGGGAAGGGGTTTATGGTGTAGGTACATACGTGTACATGTAGAGATAGACATGTTAACAAAGGCGACACAATGATTTTGTATTGTGGACAGGTTGCTACTGTAGGTCAAATGAAGTTGACAAGCATGTTATTCTCGTGCTTTTGTCATGAAGAAATGAAACGCCCGCTTCATTGACGTGAACATGTGTCAGAGATTTGTCCCCGTTATCAGTACAAAGTACAATGTGTTTGTGTGTCAGTTGTTAAGTAAACTGTGTTTTAAGACAAATGTTTCACTTGAAAGGGGTATGAATTATCAGTGTGAAAATGATTTTAAAAATATTGTATATGCTGTCTCTTATAACATCTAAACTTTGTAATAGAAAATATTTTTTGAAGTGATATTTCATTTGTGGCAGAGTTCTCACAAGATATGTGGAGTATTGTTTCTAGTTCATATGTTACCATCAGGTCAAGTGAGTTTAAATGAAAGGCATACAATGTCTCATAATGTTGCATTTTCAAAAAGGCTTGAATATTTGAAAGTACTGAAATCTCTTAACATGGTTTTTACTGACTAAAAGCCTGGTGTAGTATACCATGCCAAGTTGGTGAAAATTCATATATGGATTTGGCTATGTAGTGCTTTTCACTGACTTGGCCGATACGGAAGTGATAATTATTGGCTGGCAGGATTTATAGGTTTAATGCTCCAATAGCTGTGAGTTTTGATACCATATTTCTTAGGTTTTTTCCTGTCTGTAAGATACTGTACTCTTGTTGTACTGCCAAAATTCATAACAAATTGCCCAGAATGTTCAACTTATCAACACTGTCCGAGTCTGTGTGTCTGAAATGTTCAGCATCATTTTTGACAACTGAATGTTGACAAGAATCCATTCATCAGTGAACAGGAACATTGTACATGTTTATATACCGGTAGGTACACAATAGCTTGTATCAACATGGCTAATACCTAATATTTCACCAATACCCTTGACAGAAGAATGAGAAAATATATTTGTTTTGCAGAACAGAGACGATGAAAATACCAGCATATCAAAATTACAACTATTGTGTCTTAATTACTCTTGAATTACATTTTATGTCATTCAAGCTTTCTTGTTCACTGACACTGAAAGGACCTATATTGTAATCAGTAATGATTTGTGGGTCATTAATATAACAATTAACGACAGACTGTCAATTACTATTTAATTCTAGGCCTCTGTGAGTAAATAAATTTCACTTTACTGACAAAATAAAACCTCTGTTTACATACATGGATGGAATGCACAAAATTCTGTTCATGGATTCAGGGTCACTTCAACCTTGCCAGATTCCTAGTGTCGAGCTCTCTCACCCCGGTAACAAATCAAACATCGTGAAATTGCTTTGGAGGTCAGATTTTACCCAGTGTTGATGTGGATTTCATTCACAAGTACTGGTATGGTGTAACTTCTGTGTATATAGCTACCAGGTTACATGTACATCTGCGAACACCAGGATGTACACTGCCTTTATGTTCAGTGTGCTAGAAATTATGATCAGTACAGCTTGAACGAAAAGACTTTGACAATTTTTTTTTTAAAGAAATACAATCATAACCAGATTATTACTAAATTTCAGCTCACATAAAGTATTGAATTTAGTGAGTCGAGTGATAAAGGAGTTTGAACGTGTCATATACAGTTTATAGAGTCTCACCAAAAGCGTATATGTATACCGGTATATTGCCTAAGTGATAGACAGAATCTAATGAAACAGCTTCCAATGTAGACTATATTCAATGCTCACGGAGGGGCTACACAGACAAGCATGTAGCGGTACTTAAGATTGGACCATGCTTTTCTGGTACAGAAAAATGTTACGTGTCTGTGAGGGAAAAGTTTGTGGATGTTCTGTTCATGGAAACGACAATAGGATTTGATTTTGTCAGAGATATTGATACAATCTTGTATACTGACTGGAATTATCATTTTGTTGTGTCATAATATATCGCACTGTTTCTTTTCAACAGAACAAATCAAAGTATTCTCCCGGATCAAACCTTATAAATGGACACGATTCCCTCGGTGAGCTACGGTCTGACCAGGAGTACCCGAGACTTCAATCAAAATTTTACAATGAACTTAAAAAGAAGTACCCAAGGGCGTTTGAGAGACGCTCTAGTCAAGAGTCTGTTACCAGTGGCATTGAGGAGTTCAGGGACAGGTTTGAATTATCCCCAGCCAAATATTTGGTCAAAACGGAGGAAAAGGAAAATTCCCCACTGCGGCATGGTAGGGCTTCTCCTGGGAGGAGGAGATCCAGCCTGGAAACTGCCCGTTCCTATCTCAGCCTCAGCCGGCAGAGTTTGAATGTGTCTTCCGACGACAACAAGGGATCTAATTCTGAATCAGAATCCAAAGATCGGCTCAGAAAGCGACTTTATGAAAATAGTGAGAAAATGCACGAACTTCTACATAAGCCCGATTTTGCCAAATACCGCAGCCAGGAAAATCTTAACTCCAGTAATTTTTCCAGTGGCGACTATAGGAATGATCCGAGACATCCGATCCATAGATTCAGCAGCATGGACAACATACTAACAACATCTCATCGGAAAAATGCAGGATATTATGAATCTTCGCATGACAGTGCCGTGGATATGGATGACAACGTTCCGCGTTCCCATCAAGCTTACAAGTCCGGCGAGCAGAAAGAAACTGCGTCGCCTGGATACTCTCTCCGACGGTATTCAAGCGGACCTGTCTACGGCAACGGACCACTGTCAGCATCTGACACAGAAAATGGACACCATCACAAAGGTAGATAGCTTCTCATTTCTCTCCCTGCACACTTGTTCTCTCAATTGGTTTATTGGGAACTGGCAAAACACCAAAATATCCCCATACATGTACATGTAGGCACTTGCTCTAGAAATTCAAACCAGCAGAAATGCTATGCATGAGGAAAAATATCGATTGTTATAGAATGGTGATATACAGGGTCACAACCATTTGGCAAATGGTTGTGAAATACATGTAGATGGTGCAATTATTGGGATAAGAGTAATCATACTGATAAATTTACAACTAGTCAGTATAAATCTGTCATTGATTCCTGGTTGAATACCATGCATCTTGAGTTTCTATGACATTTCAATCGATGTTCTTCCCATGCAAATGTCACCATTTCTTCTGGTATTTCAAGAGCAAGAGCCTGATACTAAAGCAAGATTGTGATTTTATTTTAGAAAGGGACATACAACAGTGCTACAATATGGTATAGAGAGTAGACTACTCCCTGTGGTTCTCTGAGATACACTGTAATGTTCCCTCTCCCAAACTACCCTTCCCCTCCTTTGTTCTATGGAAAATTTTGAAATAGATGTTCCGGTAAGATACTAGACTGACTAGTATTGCAACACTGAAACCCCAACTCCCCATAAAACCTTCCCTTTCTTTTGCAAAAGACTTTCATAAATTGCACTCTCAATGCAGGTACAGCCATTCAATTCCTTGACTTGTGCTGTGGACCCTATTCCTTGGGCTTGTATGTTGGACCAAACATTGTGTTAAGCTCCAATATTACAGTTAAGTAGGAGAGAAAAATTCTCAAAACCCATATTTCTCTCTGCACAAGAATTAGTGTAAGTTGTATATGGCATAGACCGTTACAAAATATCAGATTATTTTTGTCAAATGTTTCCAAGGAGCATAAAATAACAGCAGAAAGCATTTAAGATGCACATTATGAACATCTGACCCACTTCAATATTCTATAGAGTTAAAATACATTACTATTAACTCAGTGTTTTTATAGGACTGCTGCAAGAGGCAAAGTATTGCAGATCTTCTGAAGCTCAGAGATTCACTGCTTGCTTTGTGATTGGCCACTCACGTTTTAAATGTCTCAATAGTCAGGCAGCTGGTCTGTTGCTAGGCAACATGTGTAAACAATGGTGGCACAGTTCATTGCACTCCGGACACAAACAGTTGCAATGGCGGGTCAGAAGATGTCAGACTTCATGTACTGACTTGATGATTGTTTTGGTCAGTGAAATGGATTCTCATACAGCAAAGTGTGCAGAAATTTTACAATATTATCAGCAATTATCTGGTTGAGTGATTTCTTAGTCTGAAAACTGATAAATCATAATCAATACATTAAGAAGTTGGCACTGGTCGTATGCTAAAATTGATAAACCAAAGGAACACAGAAGGTGCCTGTTAAGGTGTTCTGAAATCATATCAATTTTAATTCTATTAGAACAACGTAGTTTTCTGATTCCTACTTAGATTTTGAGTTGAATTCGGCAAAATCAGGGGCAAGCAAATAAGAAATATTCTCAACCTGAAATGATTGCATCAGATATGGTGAGAGTTTGACAGGGGAATATAGAACTGAACAGTTGCAGGGTGTGAAAGTGTCAATATGGGTTTGGTAGACTACTATAGAGTTACAGGAAATGCAGTATATGTCTTTGCTCAGCTCAAATAATTCATTGTTCACGGCTTTCAGATTGAGCCTATTGAGAAGTTGAGTAAAGTGCTTCATGGAAAGTACTCTTTGTCAACAATATTCTGATAAACCAAAAACATATTTCAAAAAAGGAATATTTAATAGTTAACTGTAAACTATGCATCTGATTGGTAGTTGACCTCAACACCTTGCCATGTTTCCATGTTACTGTGATCAAGATAATCAGACATCAGATCCAAGATAACAGATGTACATTCTGCTGATTTTGTTCAATTGCATCATCAGTAATGTAATCTAATAATTATTTAATTTCATTGTAGAAGAATAGTAGTTTAAACTACATGTTGTAGCTAGTAAATTCTCGCAATATTTTCAAAACCCAACATGTTCATTCATATACCGGTACATCATACATGTATGTACATCTGTGCCAATGAACTGACAGTACATGTATGCGAATTGCGATGGATTTGCAAATATTGTACAAGTGCACAAAATAGATGTGTTTTGTCAAACAAGAATGAACAGCCGTTATTGATCTACCAGTGCCCATGTTTCTGTAGCATGCTGATGTATTTTCTGTTTCATGTCATTTATGTGTGCACTGATAACTGTGACAATCAATCAACGTGTACCTTTTCTTCCATGGAGGGCCCACCCAGTACATGTACCTAGATTGTGTTGTACCATGCACGTGCATGACATAGAGGTTTTCAAAGGACATTGGATATTTCATTAATCTTAATTTGTGCTTTCTTGAAAGGAACAAAGCTTGTAGAGGCAAGCAATGTCATTTAATTAAATGCTGATTTTTCATTTCATATTTATTAGTTGAATTATATAATTCAAATGTAAAGGATAGCCATTGTTTTTCTACTGGAACTGTAATCACATCCCAGCAACCTTTTCTCCCAAACCTTTTAAAGGTACTTGTATGTCATAACTAATTCTGTTATTTTGCTCATGGAGGTAGTAGAGAAGGAGTCACAACTAGGCGGAGATCAAAGGGACCATGTGTTTTGCCGCTGTTTGCCTTACTAACTACTCCATTAGCACCAACGGGACTTGCCAACGCGTTTTCTCGGATTTAGGAAATAAGATTAAGTTCGTTCGGGGTCGTTTGGGTGTTTCGGCCGTCCCTCGGCAGTTGACAGATCTTCAAACATGGCGTCACGTGTCCAAGCGTCGCGTCGGGAAGTTCGAGTTGTTCCACTGATTTTGATGTACACGATGTTAAAGAGGTCGAGGAACAGATAATTGAGGAAGGGAGCTTTTGTATCTGCAAAGGCGCGGAGACTGAGTTGATGATAGCTTGCGATTACAAAAAAAAATGCCATACATCGTAGAGCAGCATTGTTAACACGCCAACTTTTCCCCAAATCGCGATTCTTGATTCTTGCCGTGTTTTATCATGTTGTACGGGCATTAATGATAAGGTTAAATAAGAAAGCATAGCTTTTAACTGCTACGTCCATGACTTTAATGAATGGTCGCGATATAAAAACAACACGTACGATGCATTGAAACA
>LD377244.1:48951-86351 GCA_001465055.1 Ptychodera flava | reverse complement strand
AGCACATTATGGTTCAAACACTCCACACTTGACGGGAACTTGAAAAAGTTTACAGTTGAGCCGTTCATGTTCTTGCCGCTGTCACAGCCACCAAAAGAACAACGTCTATCCAAAGTGAAGGAGGACACTGTCCTGATCATGTAAGCGGAAACCCTAGAAGTTACCCCCCGTGGGGAGCTTATGGAGGTGTGAAATACTTCACTTCCCGTTATGAGATACGACGTCGGGCAAACTTCGGAAAGCCGAAAAAAGTCGACTGGAGAGGCTCGGGGGACACGCCCACATTGCATTTTTCTTTTGCCATATTTCATAATCATGCGCGCTAAACGAAAAAAGGAATGAATGCAACTGTTTTAACTGTATTTTTGTGATTTTGCAACATGGGCATTTCACCAGACCTTTAATCTGAAAACTGATAAATCATGAATATTAATACATTAGAAATTGGCACTGGCCATATGCTAAAGTTGAGACACCAAAGGAACACAGATGGTGCCTGTTAAGGTGTTCTGAAATCATATCAATTTTAATTCTATTAGAACAACGTAGTTTTCTGATTCCTACTTAGATTTTGAGTTGAATTCGGCAAAATCAGGGGCAAGCAAGTAAGAAATATTCTCAACCTGAAATGATTGCATCAGATATGGTGAGAGTTTGAAAGGGAAGATAGAACAGAACAATTGCAGGGTGTGAAAGTGTCAATATGGGTTTGGTAGACTACTATAGAGTTACAGGAAATGCGGTACATGTCTTTGCTCAGGTCAAATAATTTATTGTTCACGGCTTTCAGATTGAGGCTATTGAGTAGTTGAGTAAAGTGCTTCATGGAAAGTACTCTTTGTCAACATTATTCTGATAAACCAAGAAAATATTTCAAAAAAGGAATATTTAGTTTACTGTAAACTGTGCATCTGATTGGAAGTTGACCTCAACACCTCACCATGTTTCCACATTACTGTGAAAATCAAATTATATTATATCATGCTACCATGCACCATTCTGATTGGACGAGAGCTCATTTCACCGATGCTAAAATACTGTTTTAGCACTGACAGCAGTGCTAAAACGGGCCCCTAAACCAGCATTTTCGAAAATTGCCCGGTCGGTGCATTTGAATGTACCTATCTAAACCATAGACCCTTGAGAAAGACCGAAACAGTCCACTTTGTTTCAAAGACCGAAGACCGAATTTTGATACACAGATAAAGTGTGGGTCTGTAACTCACCTCTTGGTGTAAATAAGTTGGGATCGATGATGAAAGACATCTCTGAAGCAGCACGTTTGGGGTATGATGCACACAAATATTAGGGCGACAGCGCACCGTGCACTTTAGGGGAGTCGAGACGCGATATATCCTAGTCCCTCTCTTTAAAATGAAGCTATAGTATTCGTTCATACACAAATAAATTGACACTTCCTCACAGTAACGGTATGTCAGATATTATTTACCAAAGTTTGGGCTGTAACAGATCGGGATGTCCTAACGATGTAGACCAATAACAATGGGATGACTCCTGGCGACTGCGACGATATTTGATCAAATGCAACGAGCAGTGTCAGCGTCCAGCTCTCCCTGCATTGGGCAACACACTCAGAATCTGCACAACTGTTCATCACAGTTGCAGTCATCGCAAGTCTAGATTATTTTAAAACTGCTTGTTTTCTGCTACAATTAACGTCCAAATTATCCATCAAAAATAGATCCTGTAACTTCACTGTGCCACCTCTGAATGTCGCGACGGTACGCGGTACAGAATGAGACAAATCTATTTTTAGTATGCCAAAAAAGCCAGGACTATTGTTCTTATGTAAATTTTTACGAAAAAAATTGTTACTTTTTTCTTTTGATTTGAACTCTTGACCCATTTTCTGTGTGAGTGCAGCAGGTATTTTTTGACAAGTATCGTTCGTGTTGCATGCGAATAAAATGCAATGTCGATATGGACGTAATGCGTATTTATCGTAGGATACTGTGCTGACTGTGTGCCTGTACGGAATCCCAATTTATAAAAATGCTCGGTCTGGGGCGCAGAATTTCCGACGTTCGATCTCTCAGACGTCCGTTTTCTGTATTTGGCGCTTAGAATGATGAAAATACCCAACTTCCAAAGTAAGACAACAAATACACGCAAGTTGATATAATATAATAGCAATAACCCCCTTCGCAGTCGGGTATACACTCGATTTTGGTACAATTCGCTCCATATAGCACTCGCCTGTCGGCTCATGCTATATGTCGCGCACTGTACCAAAATCTCGTGTATACCCTCCTGCGGCAGGGGTTATTGCTTAATTTTACAATCTGACATGCATTACATCAGATCCCAGATAACAGATGTACATTCCGTAGATTTTGTTTAATCACATAGTCAGTAATGTAATCAAATAATTATTTTCATTTCATCGTTGAAGAATAGTATAGTTTAAACTACATGTTGTAGCTAGTAAATTCTCCCAACATTTTCAAAACCCAACATGTTCATTCATATACATCATACATATATGTACATCTGTGCCATAGAACTGACAGTATGCAAATTGCGATGGATTTGCAAATATTGTACAAGTGCACAAATACTAATTTAAAATAGATGTGTTTTTTCGAACAAGAATGAACAGCCGTTATTGATCTGCCCGTGCTTCTGTCGCATGCTGGTTTATTTTCCGTTTCATGTCATTTATGTGTGCACTGATAACTGTAACAATCAATCACCATGTACCTGTCCTTCCATGGAGGGCCCACCCAGTACATGTACCTACAAATGTAGCTTGTGTTATGCTATTCACATGCATGACATAAAGGCTTTCAAAGGACATTTGGATGTTTCATTAATTAATCTTAATTTCTGCTTTCTTGAAAGGAAAAAAGCTCATTGAGGGAAGCAATGTCATTTAATTAAATCCTGATTTTTCATTTCATATTTATTAGTTGAATTATATAATTCAAATGTAAAGGATAGCCATTGTTTTTCAACGTAAAGTACTATAATAAAATCCCAGCAACCTTTTCTCCCAAGCCTTTTAAAGGTACTTGTACCGGTATATCATAACTAATTCTGTTATTTCGCTTAAGCACTTATTGAGTCGGAATGTGCCCCAGTGACAGATATTCAGACTCAAACTTTTGCAATATTCTTTTGGCCTACAACTTGTGGGGGCTCATTTTGAAGCTTATAGAGTAAATAAAGTTTTCACTGGCTTAGTTTTGTGAAAATGGGGAATTTTATCTTCCCCAATTGAGATAACACAGGGATGGCGGCCATTTTGAATTTCAAATATTGATAAATATTTGGTAATTTGTTACTGTACTTTGTATAGTAGTTAGGTTGTTTTCTCTTGAAGGGGACAAAAGATGTACCGTTGGTAATTTATTATCATTTTATTACATATTTTTAACAAAAAATTTAATTTAATCTAGGCCTTACAAACAGAACCCATTAAATTCAATATACAATGATATTGTTGACAATTCTTATCTGGATGAAAAGTCAGCAGTGAACAGCTGACATTAGAGAAATTGAACACTTGGCATTTCCATATGATTTTGTAAGACAACAAGGAATTGTGTTTTATAACTTGAACAAAATTACTGGAGAATATGTGAAAATTTCAGCTAATAATGGAGCTTCAACTAACCCAAATGAATGTTGAAAATAAATTGTAGTATTGGCCACAATCTCAATGCCAAGGTGCTGTGTTTGTGTTTACAACTATGTGAATTGTCATAGAGACAGGTCAAAATAATAAGTACTGAAATCCTATAACAGTGCACATGATGCTTGTAAAATATGTTGTAATAACTTTATATTCTGCAAAGAAACTAAAATGAAATCACTTTCTTCAAATTTATAAGCAGTGATATTTCAATTGTCTTAATTTTGCCCTACAAGGTTTATCCCAAGAACATTACTGTTAACCATGTCAGACAAACTAGAGAAAAACCTCTTTGCGCAGTCTAAACTTTTTGTGCGAATGAAAACAGGATTATCAGCGAGAGTAAAAAAAAAGAGACAGTGCTTTGGAAATAACAAACTGGTTATTTGGGAAATGTAGAGACATGTGTGAAAGTTAGTGAGGACCGACTTGCATCAGGAAGAAGTCAGAGTTGAAATTTGAAAACAGTGTGTAGTAATATGATAGAGAGTACGTACTACGAGAAAAATTATACTGGATTTTGTGTCTATCTTCACAAGAAATCTAATTCTGGATGGTTTGGTTTGTGCATTGTTAATGTTTAGCACCTTTTCACTATTGATAATAATCAGAATGGTCTTCTGGGAAATTTTTGAAATCGGTTTTTGTAGTAATTTTAGAACTGCGTGGTACATGTATTGCATCAGGTTTTTAAAAAATATTCATTTATTCAAGTATTGAAGGTTTTGGAAACAGTCTCAAGTCATTGGCCTTGTGAGTTTGACACTAGAATGGAAATCTTGCCAAAAAAGTATTTGTTGTTGAAAGGGGCTTACAAAAGAATCCTAAAGGGATTTCTGGATACTTGAGTCGTTGGATTTGAAAAGGGGATGGAGGAAGACGTGGTGGGACTTGTGTCTGGAGGTGTCAAGATGGCTGCTTGCCAAGAATTTTAATGTCCCTATGGTATGGCTGATTGTTAGAAAGATGGCTGGTTACATGTACATCCACACTTTCTTGTCTATTCTCTGCACACACAATTGAGAGTTATGTTCTTTTACAAAGGAAGCCAGTGGGATGGTTGTGCGTTGATGTAACTCTATTTCTGTATTGTGTTTTTCTGGTGCAACACAATGCTTTGGGAGTGTGAGAGTTGTGCACACCAAGCTAGTGAGTATGGTAGATCTGAGTGTGTACTTTCATTCCCTTGTGCCTGTGCACTTTGGTCGAGCCCAGTTGTTTTCAGTGCTATCACTGGACTTGCACACTTCCACATAGGTATAACAGCAGTCTCCCCTCTCAGCTAGCGGATGTGCCACTGAATCAAGAAAGTTTCCCTATACTTAAGAATATTGTACTTACTCCATGTACTGGTTTTAAGATAGAAATTGCACCTCGGGGATAGATACTCAGACTTTCAAATTTATACATTTCTTTTCTGATCTTGGAGTGAGAAAAAATTTCACCGTCTCAGATTTTAGAAATCAAAAATTTTATTTTTCCCATAGAGTTAACACAGGGATGGCGGCCATTTTGAATTTTAAACATTGGTAAATATTAAAATTTTAGGTAGTTTGTTTTTCTCTAGTATCTAACTTTGCACAGTGACCCCTGATTTTTATTTTGATTTGGTACATATACATGTAAGAGAATGGCTGAAACTTTCATTGAGGAAAGTTTGAGCAAATTTTATAGTGAATCAAGTTTGTCAATTTTGAGACGCCCACTACCTTAAGGCTACTGCAAATAAATGTGCAGAAATTCATAAATTGACGCAAAGAGTTCAAGAATGTCACCAGCAAGAGGTCACATGTCAGTCAGTGACACATCCCAAACTGTTGCTGTGAGTCAAGCAAGGGGAACTACATGTGACCAGAAGATTGAACTTTTGTCTCAAAAATGCCTTAGAAAGTAATTCCAAACAGATTTTTCCCAGCAGCAATGCCAGTGCGTTGAATGTTTCCCACAGTATTTCAAAATTTTGCGCACACAAAAAAAATTAGTGCGAAACAAAGAGTTCTGTTGTCTGTAATATAAGGTCCACAGGCTTTCCCTTTGGTAAGAAACATGTAGCTGTCTACTGCTTTACTGCCCGCACCTTTTTCAATTAGCCATTGTTGGAAGTGCTTACAACAAATGTTTGCAGCCACTGAAAAAATAGGTCATTTCTGCTTTGTGATCAGAAATGAAAATGACAGTGAAATCATATGCTGTACCAGTGATATTTCTGTCAGAGTTGCTGATAGATATTATATGTTGGAAAACTAAGTACGATGTCATACAAAAACAAAAATCATATTGTTTTGTCTGTCATCAGTCGTGTAACCATTTCAGCAGTGTTTTATATATCCATTGATGGAAAAAATACTCAAGAGATATCTTCATTGTGATTGTACAAATAAAGTTCCTAGTTTGTTTATTTTTTATTGAAAAGGCAGTCATGAAATAGGGTAAACCATAGTCAGAAATATCGCCATCAAAGCTTTCTCACCAAGAAAAGTGATAGAGTGCTGAAAGAGGGAAAGTGAATTAAGAGATTGGAAGATTATAGTCACAGAGTGTAGAGACCTTTGACATCTACTCAGAGAGCATTAAATGCTTTTTTGAAAGGTTGAACTTTTGGTCCTCAACTTTGAAAACAGCATATGGTATGTGTACATGTTTTATGCTGCGTTTTTCAGCAGTGACCTCCGTGTGACCCGAAAAGGGCCAGGTCAACAGGAAAGACAAATTAGGGGGCAGTATCAAATTTAAAGTCTGTATTTAATGTTTCAAAGAAGTACTTTAATTCAGTGTTTCTATGAAAGCATATACAATTATTATGATGCACATGTACCAGGAAACAAGAACTGCATGATGAAGAAATGTCTTCAGCATTTGAAAAGTGAAGTCTGCAAATCCTCCTGAATTCCAGAATAAAATTCCCGGATCTTACTACTTCCTCATAAGTGTGCATGTTTTTCATACATGTCTTAATGGCACTGTTTGTTGATAGTGTTAGAAAATTATTTTCGCCAGTGCAGTATTGGTCACGGGCCAGAGGGCTCAACAAAATTCTCCCCTTTGTTCAGTATTGATCTGATGGAGTGATTGCGTAAAACATTGTTCAACTTCATTATAAATGCCAGTGCAATACAGTGCAGTTGAATAGCTCTTGGTGGTCAAAACACAGTGCTGCCCTGGTTTACGTACACAAAGTAATCAAAAATTTCATGAAAATTTCAGCTTTTCCGTTTCCTGCAGTCCAGCACACTCCAGCAGTATTTTTTTCTCTTTTGTTCTTTTTTATTCATATAAAAGTTTTTAGACATTTGACAGGCAAAAATCACTGAGTGTGTTTCACAAATCACATGTAGTTTTATTTGTTATTAGACATTGATGCTAAGATCTGTTGTTTGTGTTTTAGTACAGTGATCTGAATGATTGAAATGTGAAAATAGAAGGTATACTTTATTGGCAGTGTAGCACATTGATGTGCAAGCTCTCACTCAGTCAGAGAAAAATCCCTTTTTTTCATCTAACATCAGAATTTCATCATACTTTTATGATATAATAGGTATACCCCTCGGTTTTGACCAGTCCACTCCATACCCCTGGTATATGCACTCAGTATGGCTTAATTGCGATTGTGCATACATGTCTTGAACTTGTCAAAATCTCACGCTATACCAGTCGCTGGATGTGGTACCTGTTCATTGACTAATATCATAATTCATATGTGTTCCACACTCCATAGATTATGAATAGGAGCAGCCCTGTCTCAGTACATACATGTACATGTAATGTACAAGATATGTATTGTCATTTATTTTTATCAGTGGCTGAATAATTGTTAGACAAAGAGATCAGAAATGATCACAGGTCCAGGAAAAAAAATTGGGTGAAGTTTTTTGTCAAAACACGTCATCAAAAGCAATGTATCAAGGAAGGAAAGAAACTGAAATTTGCCATGTCAGTAAAAAGATACATGTACAGGAAAACAACATAAGATTGAAAGCTATGTGGATTACAAGGTGATTAATCTTCTCTTTAATTCGAAGACTTAAACCGTGGTTTGTGTTACAAGAATTAACCTATTATACCAAGTCCCTCATTTTGAAACCTATTTACGGCATAGGACTGCAATGAAGGCTACCTTTGTGTGAATTTTTTTCTGTTTTGCTGAACTGGAAAGACAATGAGCTGCTTGGCAGGTAGCCATGTTGCACAGGTCTTGAAAATTGGTCAATGGTAATGTCTTTATGTTAAATGTATACGGATATATGTACGCTTTGAAATTGTGCAACAAATTCAGATTTTGTCAGAGCGAAACAACTTGAATACTTGTTCAGGTATAGAATTTCTGAGCCTTGTTTGTATACACACATGCAATCATATAAAGGCTTAAAATAGAGAAAATAAATAAGTCATTTGCGAATTAACTATCAGGTCTCATTCACAGTATCAGGTTTGATGCTTTTGATACCAGTATAAATATCAAGACTGTTTATGTTTGTTTGTTTCCAGAATGATATGACATACTGTACCATCATACAGTATCTCTTCCTACATGTAGCTCTGTAAACTGGACTGATCTGGTCACCATAAGTTGTGCTCTTCATACCGGTACATGTAGCATTTTACACAGTAAAAATTCCCATTTTCAAAACTGGTTGCATGGTCATAAACTCTAGAGAAACCATTTCTCTAGGGTCAGTCTATGGTTACATTTGTAAATTTTATCTCTATATCCCAGTATAGTGGCATACACCAATGATATGACAATATACTTTAGTGTCATAATATAATTGGTTGCAAAAAAGGCTGATGTTAAAAGGCCAACAGCTGTAACTTTTGATCATTTTTATCAACAACAGTTTCTTGTTCTTTTCCCTTTATAGCATGTTCAGATGTAGAGACACAGTATTCACAACTCAGCCTGTGCATTTCAATTTGTAGACTGCAATATTTTTGTAAACAAGTGCATTCTGGTCTGGACCAGAATTCAAATACAAACAATGGTATAGATGATGTGTTGACAAACTAAATAGTGGGTGTTGTTTCAACATGCTTTGGGGAGTAGAACAAGAATTACTGGCATTAGATATATAAAAGTAAAAACAGTTGTCCCCTGGGTTTAACTATTTGTAGGTTTGAGTCTAATAGACATGGCAATAAAAAAACAGAGCACATTCGTGCATCCAGCAGTAGACTGGAATACCGACTGTACGATATCTTTCTGTTGTGTAAGACAAGAGGAAAGGACTGCCCTGCCTTGAGCAACCAACCACCAATTGTGCAGCCTCCCGTATAACTGACATGACCCCACGCTCATCAAACCTCTGTTGAAACTACCAAAACTGTACTTGTATAAACCCTTGCAATCCTATTTTGTGTGAAGTACTCTGGCAATACAGGACAAAGAATGACGTTTGTTTCCGTGACAACACTGAAGAAAGTTAATTACATTACTCATACCGAGGCGATTTTAATGATTAGGGCACAGAAATGAATTAGAAAGTTCATAGCAGATGAAAATTATACTAAGTATGGCTTCTTAAGTGGATTTTGATGTTTGATGAATTACATATAAGTTGTTGTCCAATTGTCCTTTTGGAAATGTCAATCGATTTTATCAAGGAGGTTTAAAGAAGGCTTTGTAACCCATTGCACTGGAGGCCTCTCATTAAAAGGTCAGTAGCGGTAGCTTTGAAGATTTTTTCACTATTTTCTGCAATTTCTTGTTCTCCCCAGAGCATGTTGCTACACCAACTCAGCTTGTCAACACACCGTACTGTATACAGTGTATATATGTACATGTAAAATGCACAATTATTGTTTGCATACGAATTCCAGTCTGGACCAGAATTCTCTTGTCAACAATAACAATGCAGTTTACACGTGTAGAGGATGTCAGTTGTCAAGCTGAATACTGTGTATCATGACAACATGGCTTGGGAAGTAGAACAAGAAACTATAATTGGCAGTAAAAAAATAAACGGTGAAAGAAATAATCGAAAGTTGCAGCTACTGACCCTGTAAGTCCCTCATTAAACCCACTAATGTTTCACATAGCCTTGTTTGGTGTAAAGAGTGCTACAAGATAACATCATGCAAGCATTGAGAGTGCGTGTCTTATACACCAGTTGACCCTTGTTTTTTTTGCATAATTATCATCAGTGTGTTTTGTGTTGCCTGTGAGATTGCACATGACACAAATCAGTTCAGCAATATCTGTCTCATTGTCAGTTGTTCTTTTGTTTGCAAATTTCTCTAAGGCCCACTAAAAATGTTGCTACTGGTATAAAAGTGTATTTTGCTCTTGTGTTATTTTCTCTGTAAAGAGATTGCAGGGGTTTATTGTGTAGGCTGAGCAAAGATAGTAAATTTAAAGGGGCGGTGCTCAATCCCTGGTTCTTGGATTAGTGGTCGTTGACATTGACTGTTTGTTCAATTTTAGTCCCTTGCTCTCCTTTGAAAGTTGTTCGTAGTATATTGATTTATCTAGAGATATAGAAAGCTGCATTTATGACTTTCTTAACCCTTTGCACCCTGACCCCCTGGTGACCTATGACACCATACGGACATTTTTTTCCGAGCCGGATTCAAAGGGTTAAAATTCCCTTGCATGGATATGTACATGGAATATGTTCATTTAAAACCTCTTTTGAGTAAAGTGGCGTTTCAATTTTGTTTCAAGGTAGAATGCACCTCTGGGGCAGATATTTAAACTCTCAAATTATTACAATTCTTTTCTGATCATTTTAAAGCTCTTGGAGAATGAAAAATATTCAACGTCTAAGTAATTTGAAAATCGAAAATATTATTTTCCCCAATAGAGTTGAACACTAATAGGTGATTTATTTCTCTAGTTCCAAACTTTGCACAATATAGCATGATACCCCTGGTCAACGCTTTCAAATTTTTAGGCACGAACTTCCTTAAGGACAGATTGCTCAACAAAAAGACCCATAATCTTATGCCAGAACTGTGCTACATGTACATATATCCCTTTTCCTGCCAGACAGTATCACTTCCCCATCAGCCAAGTCAGTAAAAAGCGGTATTGAGCCAAAACATGACGTATTTTCACCCACTTGGCTGGGTCAGTTATAGCATCTTTAGTCCAAAAAAATCAACTTTACAGTATTTATGTTTCAACAGCTTTCAAATGTACAGTATTATGTTAAAATACAGCATATGGAATACGTTGTGTTTAATTAATTTTAACCATCCTGACCTGATGGTGAAATATGGACTTGGCAGGAAAAGGGATATGTGATTACAACAAGTGAAAAATTTGAGTGACTGCCTGCTTGACAGGGTAGCCTCTGGTTGTGCTCACATTTTCGTCATCTCAGTACCAAGTTGTCTTTCTTCAACTCTTCTAAAGTAAACAAGAGTTGCCCGCGTCAGTGCAGCAGTCACAAAGATCTATGATTGAACTCTCTAATGTGTAACTCTGCACTGCTCAGCTGTTGTCATTCAGCCGGTGATAGTAAACTTGTCCAGTGTTACCTGCCATGTTCTACACTGAGTAAATAGTGGTAAGGGACTTGAAACGCTGCCATTAGCAGTGGCAAAGTTTTCATATGTACAACTTTCAGCATGCTAAAATGCTGTAAATTTTATTATTGATGTGGTAATAAATTTAAATTACCCCATGAGAAAAATATAAATTCAGACATTTTACGATTTTACAAATAATAAAGTATTGTTTATTTCCTAGCTACTGTACATTATCAAACCTTTATACTGTCATGGAAGACTAAAGACTGTACTAAGCTCTATAGCCAAAATCTATAGATACTGCTGACATATTAACATTTGCGGAGGACCAGGTACTGTCTTCGTTTAACAGTAATATGACATACCATTTAAGCAAGATTGCGCCACCCCCCCCCCCATCCCCCACCCTCACATTGCGAGTGCCAAGCACCTCCGCGTTAAATAGCATATGCTGCAACTCCCTCTACATACCGGTATGCTGGGGTAAATACATGTACCACAGCTGGTCTACATGTTTTTACTCGCTGATAATCGTTTCTTCTTTTTTTCATTTTCCAATCACAGGCTACCACACAGCAGACAGCGACGGTGATTCTGGAATTGGTAAATATGATCTGAGATACAGACATGCAGCTAGTGAGCTGGATTTGCATAACCAACACAGGTAGGACAATATAACTCGCTACAATTGTGTCAGCTGCCATGAATTTTTCAACCCCAAGAATTAAAATTTTTTCAAAGCAATGCTTGATATAGGACTTCAGTCAGTTCTAGCATATTTTGAAATACCTGTATGTGACGTTCATATGATTGGTCTATATAATAACCATTCTCACAAATAAAAGATTTTTTCACTTCCTTCCCAAATGAATCATATGTCTGATAGAGGGCGCTGTACACTGATGCTCTTGAACTTCCATAAAAATTGTGTCTTCTATTTTAGCTGTTATCCAGACTTTTAGATTATGTTTATTGATAAAAAAGTGGTTTGTGATGAGAGGGTTTCCTATAGATTACAGCGCCATAATAAGTTTTTAAATTCGCTGAAATTTCAAAACAGGAAAGGGAAGTGCTCTGTGTCTGCTGATAAGATACTGGGCTTCCATTGAATTTGTCATTTTATATCATATCTATGCAATAAATATTGCTGCCCAGTTCCAATATGACAGGACACTTGGGAGGAAATCCATTGCCTTATAATAATAATAATGATGGGTTGTTACATGGTGCACATACATGTATCCGCAATAGAATGTGCTGAAGGTGCTTTACATATAAATTACAATTATTATTACCCCTGGTCACTGGACCTAATATGATACCACTCAACTCCCTGGGGAGCAAACAACAGCTCACATGTGCAGCCAATAAGCGCAGCAGCAGAGCTAAACACACATTACAACCACTGTCCTACCAGATACCCATCACTCCTGGGTGGGGAGAAGCAATGAGAAATAAAGTGCCTTTCTCAAGGACACAACACCATGGCCATGGGGCTTGAACTCACCATCCTGTGATCGTGCGTCCACTGCTCTAGCCACTGGCCCATAATGTGGTTTCAGTCGTTGGAAGACCATACAGTAAATATTTTAAGGTGACTTTTCATGTGAAAATGCATATATGTACAGGGAACAGAGTTTTGAAAGTGCAAGAGGTACATTTTCAATCTGCTTTCATCATACCTGTATTTAGTACATACTGGAGTACCGGTATGTTTCAGCAATAAGCTACCCCAGCCACCAAGATTTTGACCAGTTCACGACATATGCACGAGCGATAGGGAATGCATATATGGAGTGAACTGGTCAAGACAGTGTGTTGTACCCATTGCTGAGGTGGTTTATTGCTGTTTTATCATAAAAATATATTGAAATTCTGGTGTGAAACGTCAAAAACGGAATTTTACTCCAGCTTATAGCCCCTTCATGGTCAGACCATGCTATATGGCAAATACAGCACTGTAAGTTTAAATTCTCCACCAATCAGATTGCTGTATTTGCTTCATCAATATACTGATACGATAGCAGTGTTGTTTGTGGTGGCTAGTGTGCTTTTATAAAAAGATACATGGATCACAGATTTAACAAGTGCAGTGTACCTCCATCAGAACAAATTTTAAAATTAATTGAGCAGATGTTAGTAGGAATCTTGTCAACACTGTAAGTTTCCCTTTACTTATCAGAAAAACAAATTAGAAATTTTCGTCACTTTACTGATACATATTCTTAGTCCTTTAAATTGCCTCAGGCTTTTCCTGTATGAATTTGAAAAATTTAAAATAGTTCAGAATTTTTACTCGAATTCAAAATTAATTTCTGTGCCCTGAATGCAGTCTGCGCAATTGTGAATCCAGTTTTCCGGAGTGAAAATTAATTCCAGACTTAGATGACTGGCAACAGTACTATCACCATACTGGTACCATCTGATCACATTTCTGAAACTGAAAGATAACGTCATTGTATCCTGTTTTCTGATAAAAATGTGATGTGGTAACTACTGTAGTCTACTACTGACTTGGCTCTCAGTTTCCTCATTAGCATAAATTATTCAATCATACCAGATTAAAATAATTTATGCCAAATCAACCCAAGAGCCGCCAATATTCATAAAGCCTATTGTTGCATCAGCCAATCAGGAGCAGCCAATATGTTGCATTGTAGCCAGGCCTATATTTCTATGAGGGATAATAATGCGGTTCACGGCCTGGTGACACATATGGCAAAGAAATGGTAGGTTATGGAGGGAGCTTGTTTGATCAACAATTTTCACAACCGAATGATGTTAGCCAGATGTCGGTAGAACCGCATAAACCAGCTCTCGGGTATGTACCATTTTTTGTCCCCGGCAGTTGACTTTATTTAGGGCATTATTATTGTGGTGTTTATAGGTATACCATCATAGTACCAGGCATGTACATGTAACAAGGGTCCATGCTAGAACTCTATTTGAAGCCATTTTCAATCCAAACTCCGCATTTATGTAGAGATGCCTGGGGGATAGATTTCCCGCAAACAATTATGTCATTGTGCCTCCTATACCATGCAATGTCACGTTGTTGCGTTTGTTTTTTTGTGTGTTCCAAAACAGAGCTGTGACCTCCATGCATACAGCCCATGCTGATTAGCGCTTTTTATATCCGAATCGTTAATTAACACGACAATGCCACCACAATAGCACAGCTAGTTCACACTTGTTGTGCATTTTTGAAAGGGAGAGGTTCCCAGCGATGGTTTGCTTATCAGTTGAATGGGAGTTGAGCAATGTTAACAGCACCAAATTTTTATTTTTGTAAAATTCCTCTGAAAAATTCATGAATTCAATAATGTGCTTGAAAGTTTGAGAGATTATTTTTGTCGATGATAGTGAAAAGACAAGAATAAAATGAGTTAACGATATGTAGACACTATTCATTTCATAGCGTCAGTAGTTCAAGTTCTTGCATTTATGCCATGCATGTACATTTATGAAGATATTTTTATTTATACAAAAAAGGAAGTTAAATTTAATAGTATTTGAAGTCAATCATATACAGACAGTGTAAACTTTGTCAGTTTTTAAAACAAAACAAAACAACACAGCAGTCATTGATATATTTTGTCACTTGCTGTTGTTCTCACCATGGGACGGTGTCTGATTTTCTGGTCTTCAATGTGGTGATTAATACATGGTGTAAGGATGTTTTGAGTTTACACGGTACAGAAATCAAAATTTGCTGCAGTGTAAATCCCGGGCCGCTCACAAGGCAGGATGTGAGATCAGGAAATGTTTGTAAAGACGCGGTTATCATCATCAGAGGTGACTGCGATACGCAGATAATGTATAGATAAACAATATTGTCACAAAATATACTTTCCTGCAAACTCAAGTAGACATTCCAAATCATATAAGGAAAGTCATAGTAAATTCATCAAAATAATGTCACTCAATCATTTGTTAACTCAGTACTTGCAAAACAGGAATCGTGTGCAAATCATTTTTTCTCACATCTTTGTAAATGTAGCTATAGGCATAAACAGAACATTTTGTCAAAACTTTTATGGATTGTACCCTAAGCTAAAGGGTTAAAGGTCAACTTGTAGTTGCTTGTAAATCTATCATGCGTTTGAAGAACTTTTAGAGAGAAAGAAGTTTATGAAAAAATTAATTTGAGTTTCTGAGGTCCATTCAAACAGAAACACAATGATGTCATTTGTTATGAGTTGCTCTTTCTGATAAGACAGTTATAAGTCCATTGACCTGGTTCCTGCTGATAAAAGCATGTATTTCCAGGAAGGGTTTGTCCCGTAACTTTTAACTTCCGAAGTGTTAACTTTTGAAGTATTTCCAAAGAGATATTGAACCCCTGCAACTGTCTCATATGACAAAGACAGATGTTCTTTAGGAAATAAAATCGAAAAAAAATGTGCAAATTTTTTTATGGAATTAAAAAAGTGTCATTGAGCCAATTTCAAGAGTGAAAATGTAATTTGTAAACATGATAGAGGTACTTAATATACTACAGTTTTTAAATTTACCAGTGTGCATGATTTTCGCATGATGCAGCATTCTTTTGAAGGTCTCTACCCTGATTAACCCTTTGAGTGCCAAAGTCATTATTTGTCACTTTATAAAATATACTCCAGTCAATTTTTCTCAGATTTTTGCAAAATTTTGATAAAAACTGTAGCCAACAAAATTTTAATGTCCATTTGGTCCAAAACTATCAATTTGAAAACAATTTACAGAAAAATTCATAAGACTCTGTAAAATGTTGCCATAAAATTTTGGTGAGAAAAATTACACTGCACTCAAAGAGTTAGATTTATTTGGGTTCCCCAGTCATTTTACCAGGGTTCCCCTCAGAATATCCGCACACAAGGATAAATAGAGGACAGCAGAATTGTTATTAGCGATATCCCACATCATTTAACCTATATTTTCAAACCAAAACAAACACGCTGTTATAATTGTAGAACATCTAAATATAGTGTAGCCAGACTATCTAGAATCAGGGAGCACAAATACTCATGAACATCAAACTATCTTAATTAATGTGCTGTACATCCTTTTTTAACCTTTAAAAAAATTATTACCACTTTAAGTAGGCAGAGGCTGTGTAGAATCCTTTGATAAAATAGCAAAAACATGAATGATGAATGCCGGTACTTATTTGTTCCTCTTCCTAAAAAGCAAAGACGGACCCATCGAAAATTGATTCAAAACAACAGGAGAGAGTGGGGTAATTGTAATTATGTAGGCCAGTTCACATCTCTCCATATCCCTCTGTACAGATGCACACCCGTCTTTGAAATGATAGGGTATACATGTATTCATGGGTTAACAGATTGAAATCTTGAGAAGGACAATAATCAAAGCGCAGTTATATTGTCAGAGAGTCAGAATGGAAGCTATCTAGTGAGTTAAGTGGGAAAACAATTCAATAGTTTCAGTCCGTGCACTTACATTTTTCATGGTATCTGAACAATCGTACTAAAGAATGTATATTTTTTCTGATTATTTTTTTATTAACAGGTAGTTATAACCTTTTCATTTGTCTTTCCCTCTTCTCCAAGCCAGCCATTACATCTTTCAGTACCTTCGTATACATGTACCTCATTGTAAGACAGAATAGCTTCCCTTGAACTTGATCAGTGTTCAAGCTATATGTATAGCACTGTACTTTCCCAAATGTTGTGGCGCCCAGCGAGCATTCTGGTTTGACAGTTCAGGGTTTCTTCCCTGTTGAAGGTATTTGCTGTCCATGTGACTTTATCACTGACAAGAAACAGCTTTTTCTCCTGCCATTTTGATGGAATGTTTTACACATAATACTGTACTGTGATGAAAATTAATGGCTTTAAACTTGACTGAAACTGTCTAACGTATGCTCACACCTGGAGACTTAAGATATTTCTTCCATGGCACAATCTGGAAAGGCCTACAACAGAATTAAAGGGGCAGTTCTCAATCCCTGATTCTCACGTTAGTGATTGTTGACAGAGACTGTTTATGTGATTTCAGTCCCTTGTTCTCCTTTGAAAATTGTGTATACTTACCAAGTTTGCCGTGAAGTAAAGCTGATAAAAATACTGCCCCTTTAAGTAAAAACTAGCACACACACTCTCATGACAAGATTTCATTTAACCTTTCATCCTAATCCCAGTGTTAGACAACAAAGGTGTACTACCAGTACTTGTTGACTGCAGGTTTAAAAATATTCCCTTTCAAAGCCCAAGAGACATTGTTAAAGCGGGATTTCTGTTCCATGCATGAAAAGCGGCTCACAATATCACACTACCATGCAGTTTACTTCTATAATGAGGCAAACTCTTTGTTTATGACAGTGGTTTTGTATCTGTATGCGTTGCTGGTTTTTAGTGCAGTTGCATAAAAGTCAGAGATGGTCATATCAAGCCTTCTATTGTTGGAAAAGTTTCCGTCAGTATGCTGAGAGAGTAAACACCGAAAATTTTACCTTTTGCTGCCCTTTACGAAAACCTTGGACTTAATAGACTAAAACTAGGTTGCATTGCAATGTAGTAGCCACTGTGTATACCGTAATACATCTTGAGGTTAAGACTTACCCATGATGCAATGCAAAAATATGCAAGTACAGATACGGGTAGCTGAATTTGACATCAGTGGCATTCGACTGATTTTCTCTTTGAAGTGTCAAGTTCAACTTTCTGTTTGTGGTGTTGTTTGTTTACAATTTCTAATGCTTCGGAAAGGTCACTCTGACTTTTTTTGGTCGTACAGCAGCTTGTCATGAACCGATCGTGAGGCTGAAATTTGACTGTACTGTAACAGTGATTGAAACTGTCCCAAGAAACTGTCCCAAGATCAGAATGTGTGTCGCAGCCGCAAACTGCAAGTCCTAGCAGAAGGTTACCCAAGGCTGTAGCCTCTGTAGAGTACATTACCAAGTTCATACCAGTAAATCACAACTTTTATACACAGATGCCAAATGGGGCTTCACTGTAATTATGAGAGCCTTGACTCAAAATCAAGGACGATAGAGGGACCACCTGGGACCAGTTGAATGGAAACTGAAATTAAATCCAAAGCAGTTCCGGTAGCTGCTCTTTTCTGGCATTACGATTACTCGAAACAAGATTTGATAAACTATGGTTGTAGTTGATCACCATCCCATGGTAAGTCAAAGTGACAGTGCAGTCCCCTCTCTGTTCAGACTAATAGGTTTACATTTGTACCTCTGTATTGTGTCAGTACATTGCCCTTACCCACAATTCCACAGGGCAGAATGAAATGACACCTGTTGTTTCTACTATGAATCATGCAGAACGTGCATATCGGTGAGCATCGGCTCTGTTGTCCTGCATTGGGCTGTATGCTCAGTGTAGAGACCATGGATAAGTGTGTGCCTTTTCCGTTCCATTTGATTCAATTGAAAACATAACTCTGATTGTTCCCATATCTTAATTACCCATAGCCCAGCCTATCACCACGTTTTTGCCCTGTGGGATTTCTCTGTACTTCAGAGATTCAAATTGCCTCATTAAAATTCCTCCACTGGTACAAATCACAGAGCAATAGCAGGTGTTTGGAATCCAGAATAGGTACAGTACAGGGTTGTCTGAAGGACGTTGCATCTTACCAGTGTTTTATCAGTCACCATGCTCATGTCATAATCTGAATAACTCCCCCCCCCCCCCAAAAAAAAATATCATCCTGGACAGAAAGAGAAGTCAGGTGTCAGTGCAGTTGCCGTCATTTCTCAAGTAAGCAGTCGCTTTAATACTTCAGAATATGTATTTGTGGTGGTCAGTTTTGAAGTCTATTGTGCCCTACGTGAGATACCTGTCGGGCATTCTTCTGCAACATGTATACGTATTGTTATACTTCGGCATCTAGGCAGTGAGGTAACAGGATCACAGTGCCTGTTGTCCTGCTTTTGTTGACATCCCTGTAGCTGAGCTAATTGATTGCCAAGTGTTGAAATTTGATGAGTTTAAATTCTGTGACAAGTTGCCTTGTAATGTTTAGGGTTTGAAAGGGAGAGTTCAAAATTCGGAAATATTTGTGCAGTGTGAAGGTTGCTTTTTTGCTTCTCTGTGTGTAATTGTCATGTTGGCCTCGCCTTTGTATTTCTTGGCTCCTGGTGTTCACTCTTTAAGCCTTGAGAATCAGTCTGCTTCCAATTTGTTTTTGTCCATTCTGTGTGTTTTACTACTCTGCTGTGTTACAGGCGAGGTTGCTGAAGTAGCTTGTGTGTCACCTGTGTAAATTTTAGAAAGTACTTGCGGCACGTATCGACATATGATGTAGTACCAGGAACATTCCTATATTCATATCCATCGGTCATTGGGAATGCAATGACAATAATTACTATGTACGTGAAGCCTTTGAGTGCTGTAATTTTTCCCGCCAAAATTTGAGTGCAACGTTTTACCAATTTTTACGAATTTTTCTGTAACTTCTTTGATAATTTGGACCAGATGGATATATCATTTCATTGACTACAGTTTTTGATCAAAATTTTGTCAAAAATCTCAAAAAGTTTGACTGGGACATATTTTATAAAGGCAAAGGCAACAAAGCTTGACTTTAACACTCAAAAGTTAAAGACACACAGAATAATATGGGCCTTGCAATCAACTCTGTCAGAATTTAATGTTTTTATAGGCGAATGTAACCATGGTGATATATGATGATTGTTTACTTACTTTTTTGTTTTCAACTGACAAAAGTTAGGTATGTTTGTTTTTAAGCATGCATGATTTGGTTCACAGAATGGAAATCATCTCATTCTGTCTCAAGTACAAATACCTAGTCTGCAGAGCTGTACAACTGTAGATATCTAGCCTACAGGTGCAACAATCATCCCTGCCCAACTCCAATTATTCACGATCAAAATCCAGGGATTAATGCCCCACAAAAGCCATGTATAAAACTTGCCTCGCAAAAAAGTAGTGTGCTCATGGGCAAAATTGTCCTCAAATCTCAACATTGTTTAATAATGAAAGAAAAAATTTATTTTTTAACTTTAAACGTCAGTACAACACCATTATTCATACCTTGATTTACCCTTTAATAGTAAAACTTGGCTTCCGTAGATACATGGTATATCAGCTGAGGGTTAGATGTACAAGAGGACTAGGTACTACTATGTTCAAAAATGCAGATTTCTTAGCAACACAAAATGAGAACTTGGTCACTCAAGTGACTTCAATTACTTTATTTATCGATAAAGTGAAATCAACAAACACGCAATTGACTCCATCGCAGAGATAGAACAATGCATTCACTATACTCAACCATTGATTCTGAAGTACTCGGTACTTCAGGTTCTCAGCCTTGTCGGTGAAAAATTTTTATTCAAAACAATCTTTAAAAAAGTGTTGAATGAGGATTGTGTCGCTAATATTGAGTTAGGGGAACTGGTGACCCAGAAATATCAAGGTCGTTTACAGCGCAGGGCAGAAGTGGTGCATACGCCTACCCATGATGAACAGCCATCATTGTTTACGTGTACTTCTGTTTTGTATACTGATATATTGGGTAGAACATAAGACTATTCTTCAGCACTACACTGGAGATAATGTGTTATGTGAGTATACTGCCCAGTACGATATGTGAGATTAGCTTTGGATAGGGTACGTCGGCCAGCAATATGTTCATTACACCATACCCACAGTACAGTGGTGTATAAATGGCATAAAATAAGATGGATGGTAGGTTCATGGATGGTAGACTGTGTAGCTCCTGAGGTATATGTTGTTTTTACATGAAAAAATGTTAATGCTTCTTGTAGAAAAGCGGTGATACAAGTGCTAGAAAGGTGACTCACATTATGGACATCAATGAGTCTAAAATCTAAACAGTCATTTTTGAATTTCTTTTAAGACGGGGAAGGGCCAAGGGTGGTTGCAGGGATACAAAATGATATGTATTATATGCTACCTGTGCACCAAACATTTACATTTATTATATTGTACAGCATTTGACCCAGATCTGGACTTAGATTCTGCTGGTCTGAATGGCAGCTGATCATTTGTTAATGAGAAATTTAATGTACAGTGGACCGTACGAAGGTATGTGAATCGCAGATTTGCCAAGGAAAACAGATAATATGACAACTACCACTGCCGGGATATTAACAACATTGTAATTTCCATTGAACAGGTCTGGACACACTTCCGTCACCAGCTCTTCCCGAAAAGAAGCCCTGAGACTTTTACAGAAGAAGAGGGAATCCCTGGCAGCAGGCGGAGGGGGAGGGTTGTCCAACGGACACGCTGGAACGCCACGACAAAATGGCCCCCTCAAGGCTGACCACAACATTCAGCCAATCAAACGAGAAAGGTAATAATAATCTACCTTGTTATCACTATCAGCTCTGTTGTGGGGTATACTTATCAAAACTTACAAACACTGCAATGCCTATCATCTCTGTAATGTGTAGCACACTTCCCTAATGTGATAACATCTGCTATTTGCTATTTATATTTATTCATTGCACTGTTGGTAACAATTCAGGCCTTTGTTTAAAGTGCTTCACACAATGATAGCTAACATAGTTGCAATGATTACTTATAAATCTCTTTTCTAAAACAGCAACATTTTTTTTTTTTGGAGAGTGGGATTTCCTTGCATTTGAAAAGTGAAATGGTAAATTGTACCATGTGCAAGTTGTGGTACAGATTTCTCTATGAGACAGTCAATAAAACTGTTGTCCAGGTTCAATACTTGTTGTGCAATTGTGACTTCCGTATTATGTTAGGTTACGTCATGCAGCAGCACTAACTGCTCAAAATCATTAGCATATTAGGTTGATCAGAACAAAATTTTCTCCGCATGTATGTTGCATTGTATGTATGTTCAGATATATGGAATTTATGATATGGAGACTTGAACATGCTTGCGTACTCATGAATCAGCTATTGGATATAATGTCATCAAAAGACAGACTGGCCAATAGAGTCCCCAAATATCATATTCCCTGGAGTATGCAAAAAATGTAGGACACATTAATTTGCATAAAACTACACACAGGGCGGGCAAAAGAGATATTTGTGGTAAATTTATTTTTAAGCTGACATGAGTACTTTGTAAACAAAATAATTAAAGTTTGCCATAATATTTGAATTGATGAATTTGCCAGTATGCATACATAATACCACATTCCTCTGAACTATTTTTGTCATGGATTCATTAACATATGTAGGAAAATGGTGGCATTTTTACCTACTTGTGATGTTATACCTCGTAGGCTATGTAGTGTCAGTATGACAGTAATGCTCTCTGTTAGTTCAGTGAACCTTCTGTTCTGAAAATATCGTGTGAGCAATAGAACATAAACACTTTATAAAATTGCATCTAACTGGTTACTTTTTCCAGAAAACTCTTGCCTTGATCAGAATTTTCTCTGACATTTAAAACCGTGACTGACAAAGCAGTGTACCCATTGGTTCTGTTAAAGAAATCAGAAATCTTCAATGGATTTCCAAATTTTTTCTGTCACAGACAGTGTAAATAGTTGTAGCAGCGTAGTACATGTACCTGTGTAACCTCATTTAACAGGTCAGGGCTTCAAATAGTACTTGTGCAACCATCCCAGACTGGCACTTCGATGCTTAAGGTAGTTTTGAGGAGTAGCGTACTTGTTCATGCATTTACCAGGTATAGGTTTAATTTTCAATCTATCGCCCAAATTGCAGGCTCTTTGCGTAATGATACACTTGTATAACAATTTCAATTCATGCAACTCTGGAAATTTTCAAAATAATATTATCATAAAAAAAACCACATATTTAAAAAAGATTAATCATCGGTCCAATTGCCTGATAGGCCAACATATTGGATTACAAGATCAAACTACCAGTAAATACAGGTATACCAATATATTTACATGTAATTTCAAGGATGGGTAATTTTTTGGACCTTGACAGACGAGTTTAGTTTGGATGTGTCTGATGGACATTATATATTGCATTTCTTGCAAATGGAAAGCTACCTGAAACTTATTACTCCCTCCAAACCTGCTTGTATGAAGCAGTTTTATACTTGACACTAATATTTTTGTCATATTTAATAAAAATAGCTACCTGCTGGTGGTGACTACAATGGATTTATATCCAGCTTTTCTTAGTTGAATCAGCTTGCTTGCAAATTCATACATTTTTTATGCCCCATGCTTTTTACCTACATAATCAAATAGAACAAGCTTAGTAATTGCTAGTCCACTTTATTTTTATATTTGTATGGAAATTAATAAATTCTTCTTCAACAACAAAGACCGCAGAAAACAAAAGGCAGCAGATTCCCGTAACAATTTGTCATTGTTTTTGTCAATGTACAGCTATGTACTGTCACTTCCCCAGTAGCAGTCCACACGGAAAAAAAAACAAACAAAGAAATGAAATTTTTCACATAGTTAATGCATGGGAAATATTTGCATTCAAGTTCTTACGTGTTTGATGCATTGATACTGACGTGTATGATTTGTCTATTGATGTATATACATATGTACACACAGTGCGTTTGTTGTTTCAATAAAGTCAGCCCAAAAGGCTACAGTTATTCAGTCGGCATGTCAATGTAGATGTTTTTTCAACAACTTTTTTTTGAATGAAGTTGAAGAAGCTAAAAAAATAAATAGAAGTGTTACAGTGTATATCGTACACAAGAAAATTCGTCATAACTTTGACCCTTTCCAATACAAAATCATATTTTCTCTTCTTCATCATACCATACAACAGTTCAGCAAACAGCCAGAGACTGTTTCCATTTCATGTCATTAAAGGAATTCACCAAGCACTCGTTGCATTTCTCCAAAACTTGTAACGACATGATCCTCCTCTCTGTAGAGCAAATCTCGTTTCAACAAAAGGAAATGGATTTTAGTGACCAGAAAATTTCTCTTAAAACCACCTCAAAGTGTGCAGCCGAATACCATAGTCTATGTAGCTGTGCTCCTTGGAAACACCGGTCAACTGCTGAGAAGTATGTCGCGTCTGTTTCTGAGTCCCGATTTATTTTGTCCTCACAAAGACTGATACATTCTCACATTGCTTTATCTCGCAGTATGATTCAAGATGAATTTCCGTTTAATTTTTGATGCTGAAGGAGCAGTAGTAGTACCAGTGGTTGTATGCTAACTGTAGAGCGCTATTGGTGGTTCCGGTTTGTTACTAAATATAGCTGCACGCGTGCGATGTCAGATGCTGCTGCTTGAAAACAAATTGACAAAATGACAAATTTTATCAATGTCGCATGCATGGCTGTCTTTGCAGCTTGTACTCTGAGTCATGAATATGTCTTTTAATATTCATTGTTTTACCAGCAGTCACCTACCAAGATGTGTTTTTCGGCATTCTTACATACGTAATTTTCAAAAGTGTAATCTAAAAATGCGGAGCAATGTTTATTTCTGCATTTTAATGAGAGAACAATGACGTCAATTGCAAACAGCCCCATGCATACACAGTTGTATCAATGCTCTTCAGATCTGTGGTATATGAAAAATCATGATTAAAAATCAAATCTTCACTGCCACACTTGATTTCTTGTCAAAACTCAGTCAATCCCTCTTCATTTGTCACCGTCATTCATGTTTATTCATCCACATCCCATACCTTCTCTTTATTCCAAGTTAATAGCTTCATTTGCCACTGATCAGAACACTGAGAACTACTGTCATTCCCCGGTAACAGTGATAAGTTTGAAAACCATGCAATGTTGTCATGACAACCTGTGTACACATATAAGACTTTACACACAAATCATTACGGAAATCATTTTGTAGGTTTACAATTTGTCTAATAGCTCCTTTAATAAGTGAACATGCTGTGTCGACATGGCCAAATCCAAACTATCTCTGTCAGTTCATAGAAGCCTGTGCATTTGTCCAGGTAGTGCACAATGTACAAGGTTCCAGCCACTGTACCAGTTTCTCTTACTATGCAGTGTATCTGGTTTGAGAATCTGCGCTCTCTTGACCAAGAGTTTACTGTTTAGTCGTTAGAGATTTTTGTATCATCGTAGGCAATTGTTCCACTTTCCGTTATTTTGATGATTGCCAATTATACACTGGGCACTTTAGAAATTGGGTCATGTGTGGGGAAATTTGTGTAAGCCAATATTGGTTTAGAGCATATGTTTGAAGAGGCTCAAATGTCACAGTATATTTAAGTCAAATTTCTGTGATTTTGTTTACTGGACAAATAGTTGATAATGAAACCATTCATATTTCAATGGCAGATTGTTTACCCATGGAAGTATGCTTATTAAGACTAAGATCATGGCATATAACTGTTTGAATAATTTACTCGCTTCCTTGAAACTTGCAATCACCTAAGCCCCAAATAAGTACTGTTACTGAGTGACTGATATTGCTGTGCAAAATGGTAATACTTGTATACCAAGTAAAGTGACTTACACCAGTTTTTCATTCAAAATGCTTGAGCTGTCTGCAATCCCCAACTGCCAGTTGACAAGGGTCAAAGGTAATAGGTCAAGTAGCTGAATTTCACAATTTTAGATTTAGCTGTACTGGTTTCTGAAGCATCAACTCTGTCAACGTCTTTCTTTACATGTTTTCCTGACCTATGTCATTCTATCTCCAGGTCCCTCGATAGTTCGTCCGTGCAAGATGTGTACAGTTTACAGGGAGCTAGACCAAAGAAGGTTCTTTCCACATCCGATTCTCCACCAGACTACGGCATAGTCATTGAGGAGCTGTTGCAGGACACACCAATCAGGATTGATGGCAGGGACAGTTACCATGACAGCGGCAGCCACCAGAAGCGGCGGGAAAAGAGGCACGATGATAATTTTGAGGAAGGAAGACAAAGGAATACATCAAGGACTTCAAATCGGGACAATGAGTCCCGGGGATTGACAAGGAGTCCGAGTAAATGTTCGGAAAAGAGCATCCGATCAAACGGGTCCAGTCAGTCGGTTAGATTTGAGGATGAAAGGAGGAACTCGCAGAGGAACAGGAATTCAAAAACGAGGATGCGGGAGGATGACCTTGATGATGCAGTGTTTGATGCATCTGAGCCAAAGCAGAGGACTCCAAGGTCAGTGTCAAGGTCAAACCAATCTCAAGGATCACGGCCTTCCAGTCGGAATTCATACGAAAATCCATACGCTGATGTTGAACTTGACCGTCCGGAAACGGGAAGGAAGAAAAGCTCTGCACGAAAGAAACTCTATGATAGCAGTGATGGAAATGGAGATTTAAGACATTCATATTCCGATGTAGATTATGAGAGTCGTAGCCATTCTAGGACTTCAGGTGAGCAAGTTGAGAATCCGTATGAGGAATTACCGATTCCAAGTCGTTCAAAGCGGAAAAGTCACAAAATCCTTGATAACGGGGACTCGGGATACTCAAACCCTCACATGGATAGGATGATGTCTGAGGATGAGCTACCATCATATTCTCAAGTGAGATCCAATTGGTCTCCGGATGGGACCAGGCCAAGAAGCAGGAAATCTGGAACACCTTCTCCAGAACATCACCCATCAGTTGCCAGGAAACCTCCGTCTGGAAGGCCTCCATCACGACCAAGAAGTGCTTCAGGTGAGCTGATCTTCTAAATGAATGTTTTCTTTAGAGTGCGCGACTGCTCAACCCCCACCCTATTGAAACAAAGTCCCTCTTAAGGTGGTTGGAAAGGCTAGAGCATCAGTTATAAACTTCAACAAAACTATTAAAATATAAAAGTCGTCAACATTCTCTGTGGAATAAAAATAACTAGACATTTGGGCACAAAGGCATTGCAGAGTTATAGCCTGTTGAAACTTCTGAAAAACTAACCAAATAAGAAGTAGTTGGGGAGTTCTTAGTGTATTAAGTATGGTAGAGGCCCCCTAGCTTTTAATAAAATATTTAAAAAGGAAAAGTCATTATTTGCTGTTTTTCAGTAAAGTTTAACAAGGCGGTGCTTGCATTCAGAGTGAGTGACTGCTATTGTAAATGCATTTTTAGATTCTTTGAGTGTCAAAGAGGTGTCGAAAGTGAGATTAACCAAAAGGACTGCTCTGTGACTTCAAAAGAGGGGTGCAAATATGGCTTGTTTTCAATATTTTTGACAGAATAACAGTTTTCCTACATAATTATATACCAATTTAATCCAACCTTTGAAATGAGATATGGACATGGAATTTTTACAGCCTATTAACAAGGTTACAGATAAGATATGTATGGCACAATTTTCCTGTATTTGAAGTACTTTTTGAAAAATCACATTTTGAAATTTGAAAGAATTTTTAATAATATTTTGATATGTAAACCCATGTGAAATTATAAAAACAAATTTTATTTACAAATCCTGCCATACAAATCTTATAATTAATAGTGTCAACATATTTATAAATAATTTGGTAATATTTATACTATCCAATTATTATTAAATTCAAATATGTAAAAAAATATGAAAAATTAAATTTTAATATTTACTGGTGTCATATTTCAAAATCATGGCTGCAAATATACAATTTTTATACACTTCGGAGAAAGTATTAAGTATGGGAGTTATCCTGAAAATTTGAACTAAATATCTTGATTCTAACACTTGAAATTTGACATTAACTCTGAGAAAAGAATTGGTGCAAAAATAGCCTTTCCAGCCACCTTAAGATAAACACAAATGCGTGCTATGTTCCCGTCTACAAATTACAATTAGATCTCAAGTTATTGATATACACAGAGTATGGATAGTAGCATTTCGCTCTGTAATTACAATCTGTGATGTAAAGTCACATTGTTGATTTAACCCAACATCTGCCCTAGCCACAGTAAAATGACAAAACTACATGTAGTTTCTGATCTGCAGAAAGATGTGTCAAAGCTGAACAGATTATCATAATATCAACTAAAGTTTGCCTCCAGATAATAAAACTATATATAAAATTATATGAATGAAGTGTGAATGATTTGTGTATGCTTTTAATACCTAAATATTTAGTAGATAAGAGAGCGCAAGAAGCTGGAGACTCGCTTTGATTTGAAATCCAAACTATAAAATGTATTTCCTATTACGTTTAGAAATTGTTATTTGCATGACAAAAATTTGCATAATTTATTATGGTCCTCCCTCGATCAGAACGATAACCCCCTTCCCCCCAAAAAATTTTCAAGCCAAGGGGACATTTGCCCTAAAGTGAGAGAAACGTGGAGAAAACACTGAATGACTCATATGTCACTGCAAAGCTCGTTTGTTTTAGAAAATGACACAGAAACCAGCCGTTCCAACTTTGATGTGATGGTCAAGGCTGTCGCTGCTCACATGAAATCTTTAACATACCGTATTCAACCCCACAAATCCCTATAAACAGATTCAAACTCACATCGAAAACAACATGTTTGAGTCCAAACGTCATCTGTTCATCTATATTTCCATCATTTCTTTTTTTACTCTTTCAGTGTTGAATTGGTGTAATAATTAAGATGCATCTGGCATGAATTAAATCCCATGTAATTCTTTTGTGTTACATGTTCTATATTTCATTGACAAACGGTTTTATTCACTCTAAGCTTTCAAGTTTGTAATGGTTGTAATGCAATGTTTGGAAAATGATGTGTCTGTAAAGGATGTCTTTGTATGATGATGCACAATTTTTGTTTAAGCTGTTTGCAGTCATTTGTTTTATTTTACTTTCAAGTTGGTTCACTGTCAAACACAAACCTTTTTCTATAATCAGGATGTGATACACTTTAACCTTACCAAACTTGTTTTCCTTAATATAGGTCAATCAACTCCCTTGAAAACATTGAGGATGTAACCACATCTTTTAGTGAAAGATTTTATATGCAATCAATACTTGATTCTTTTGAATTCCAGAACCTCCCGCCCAATACACTACTTCTAGCTATGCAAAAGGTGACAGACCTCAAAAGAAGAGACTCGGCCAGCCACTACCTCCTCCCCCTCCTCCTCCTCCGCAACAGAGAAGTAGGCCCCCCATAGATCAGCATGATGCCGCGTCACTCAGCAGCAATCCGTGCATCATCAATGAGTACGATGACAGCATTTCCGAGATAGACTACGATCCGCGCATACCGCCCCCAAGAGGCTATGTTAGGTGAGCATATGAAATGCAGAATTTTACAACAGGAAAATTTGTCTGCTGCATATGTATGGCAGAATATGCAAGGATTTACGACAAGCGAGTCATTTTATTTACGAGATGTGCCTCAATAAAAGGTACAAATGGCCATAACGATAGTGTCGTCTGCCACCTGCAGCTGGCAAATAGCCATTAATCTCAGAGAAGGAGTCACAGGTAAATGAGCTACACTGTGATACTAACTTCAGAGGAAATGCTACCACTTGATATATTCCGTCTTTGAAATATTCACCACAATCTGTCAGTCTGTCAGCTTTCTTTGTTAAAGAAAAGTGCAGATTGTCCGTGATCTTTTTGAAATACCAAACGTTTGAACATGAGTGACATTTTTTCACATCGTACATTGTCATTGGGAAGGTCATGTACAGTGTATTATGATCATAACTGTACTACAAACTCATTCCAATCAAAAGCGCGGTTCGACCACATTGTTTTGACTCATGTACTTGGAACTACAGTCATTTGTTGAGGAGAATAAAAACATCATGGAAATATCTGACTTGCCGTCATCTAATCATAAACATTTCTGATAGAGAAATATTTCAAGCAAAATTTGTAAATTCTGTTCATTTCTGTTCAGCAAGGATAAATTTCAGCTTACTAGTACATCCTCATCAATGCAGCATTTCATATTGATATTTCCATCAACCAAAGAAATTGTTAAAATGTATATACTAAGCTACATGCCATGAAAAACAGAGTTACGAGTAAATGGCTTTAACCTTTTTCTGTACAGCATCCCACAGACAGTTTATCAACAGTGTCTCTCACTTATCAGGCTGTGTATATTTTTATAAACAGTGGTATTGACCAAGGCCTTTGCTGTTCAGTGAATAACAAAGCAGCAAGCAAAATGTGCTATTGGTGTAATGTATATTGCCTTTCATAGTATTCAAAGCTGATTGTATTTTCCATGACTTTAGAATTTCACTTTCTCATATATTCATGTTTTATGTTTCTTCCCCGACCAGTGATCTAGAGAGATACGGTGACCTGAGTGGCTCAAGGACGTCCCTTGCCTCAAGGTCATCAGTCACGGACAAAATACAAAGTTTTGGAAGAGCTGCAAAGAAGAAGTTCTCCTCGTTGCGAAGAGCTGTCAGTCTAGACAGACTGGACAAGGCTGACAGGAATGACATGTTTGAAACACCAAGGGTGAGAAAATAAAACATTGTGGGGTATTTCACTCAGAGCAAGTCACTTAGAGTCTCCCTTGCCATGTGATTACTAGTGTTTTAGCGCCCTCGCAGTTCTATTATCAGCTTGTATCTCTGTGCTTTTAATAAATATCTTAGAAGAAAGTAAGAGCATTAACGACACAATCAAATTACGGTTATCATTGCAATATGGTATTTTGTGATAAAGGTAGCTTCCATCTGTTTACATATGTAAACAGTCGCCCCTCATAAATATGTGACGTTAAATTTTAAACTCGTTCAAAATATGTGATCTCATTTTAAATTTAGTTGCATCGACTAGTCTTATCACTTTGATTTCAAAACCTCTGATGTTTAATTAATTGTGAACCAAAAAAAAAGATTTCCAGAATATTTCCTATTGATTTAATTACTTCAGTGTGAACTTTGTAAAGCTATGCACTGGCTATTTTGCTGCAGTACTTTCAGAAATGTTACCGACTGAGCTACCATCCCACAGACAACAGAAATGAAAATCCTAGTCATTAAGTTTTTTGCTTTACATAGCTTTTTTGTCAATTGTATTACTTTTAATTGACATCCATTCTTTATGTGAAACTGTTCATTTCCCCCCTAGATGAAGAAATCACCGTCACTGAGGTCATTGTCCAGTATTTTAGGGCGGAAAAAGGAAAGCGATTATGAGTCATTCTACCAACAGGAGCGGCTGAAACAGGACAGGCGGATGCAGTAAGTATTTTTCATAGTATTTTTATAGTATCTGTCGTACATAAACTGTTAAGCAGTGTCAAGTTGAAATGTGTGGTGCTAGATACAATCTTGCCCTTGTAGTTCAGTTTTCATTTTGAGAATGTTAATGATCTCGCCTATGTCTCAAAATGGAGCTCCAGGCATAGGACAAAACTAATAGCAAATCTGTCATATCAAGAAATAATTACATTTGTAAGACACCTCATCCAAACTGTCTGTCGTGATTCGTAAATTTAGGGTCACATGGTGTGCATATATGCAAATAACCATATACCGGTGAACAGTTTCGAAAACTGTCAAAGCTGTTAACAGTTTGGAACGATTGTCGACTGGGGATAAAATGTAAAAGACCTGACTGCACATGCACACATCATGAAAACAGCCGTGTCATTTGCAACCAAGACAAGTGATAGGAGAGAAACTTATTTTTTTCAGTGAGAAAGTTGGATGAGGTGTGTTACAAAACACATGTTGGCTAGCCATATTCAGTGAACAGCATAAATCCTTTTTCCTTGGGTCTCCCAGTCGCCCATAAAAGCCCACTTCCCTTGGCCTATGACCCTGTGAAACAGACTGTTTGGATTGACTCTCAGTCCGATGTATGTTGTTACCCTGATGGCCAGCCAATGAGTGTACTATATATCCTTGTGTAGTACCGGTATATTGTAGTGTAGTGAAAACAACTGCATCCAACTATTTCTCTATGCAGGCACATACCAACCAAAATTAAAGAGAAAAGTTAACCTTTACAGCTCAGTGCTATTTTTTGCCACATCTCGATGACAATAACACCAAGTTTTCCACTATCAATTCTCTCAATTGATATAACTGATGTACGGGCCAAAGAGGAAATGTGCTGTACATCGAGTTTACAAATGTGAGTTTAAGCATCATTGAAGAAAATATTCAACTGATTGTGTCACCATGAAGTTGAGAGCTGTATCTCTGATTGACTCTGCTCTTCTGTTTCCGTTGTCAAGGAGACCAGCCAGTGTGAGGAGTGATAGGTCATATACAACTAGACAGAGGTCGTCTTCTGTCACATCACCAAATTACCTCCGTAAAGTTGGCAGGGTTTTGAAGAGTAACCTGGATGGCACCATTGTAATTGAACTGACCAGGCCTCCAAGTGGACCTTTCGGATTTTACATAGCGAGGGGAAACGAGAAGTTTGGCAGAGGTTGGTCAATGCATACTTTCATTGCATGAATCACTGTATGTCAAGAATTTTACTTGGCCCGTGATTATTTGAAGCCAAAATGTCGCCCTTTTACATGCCACAGGATGACCTGCTCACCCCAATTCTCCACATCACCCCAGATGTACACTCATTATTGATAGCAATAGGTTTTGGCTAAACCATAGACAACAGAGGATGAAGATTCTCCCCTTTATTTGTCCATGGCTAAACCACTCCTGGTGGCAAAAGGGTTAGCTACACACTATAAGACTATCATGATGCTACTGCTTGTACCAATAGATTGTGATAGCGCCCTCATACACAAAACATACAAATTACTTTGTTTGCAGCATTTTGCTAATACTTCACATTCCCTTGTTTTCAAAAGGTATATTTATATCCCGAATGAGTGACGGCTATCCAGAGAAAATGTATGCAGGGTTGATGGGAATCGGAGATGAAATCCTGGAGATCAATGGAAATTCCGTCAGGAACAGATCCATGGATGAAGTGTATGATATGATGGCAGACCAAGATAAACTCATGCTGAAAATAATACCTCTTCTATCAAGAAAAGACTGGTGACAGCAAAGATAGTTTGTCTCCTCACATTCTGATTTTATGAATATTCATAAACAATCTTCAACCGTTGACCTCGATTTTTTTTCAGTAACACTGTACGAAAAGAAAACAATCCGCAATGACCAGCATTGCGCTCACTGGTAGAGTAATCACACACCGAATTTATAACTTTGCCATTTTCCCAAAGCACAGATACTGTCACAGTCTTTGGATGTGTAACGTAAAGTAAAACGTGACAGAAGTGCTCAGAAAATACTCCACAGCCGAAATGACAGGAAGGAATTATTGTTTGGAAAGCAAGTATAGTTCCGTTTCACCAGGGGAAATGATTCTCAACCCATTTGATGAAATACGGCATCTTCAAGGTCGCTACATTTTTCAAAGGAGGATGATCAAGCCTTGGCAAAGAAATGAGTTTCCACTACTGGAACACTTTTCCTCTTAGCACCCTAATGATGGTCATTGTTCAAAAAAATTTAGCATGTATATTCAGCCTTTACAGAAATTTATTTTGCCCTGCTCATTTAACCTTTGACCTGGAAGATAAACATCGTAAGAATACACACTCAAGCCCTTACATTTCACACTTGCCCAACAAATTTTCCGTTTCATCTTGCCAAGAACAGTAAGTTACAACAAATTGGAGCAAGAAAAAACAGTTTTCCATATGAGTTACAATTTAAGAAGCTAAAGCCCGGTCTTTTATAATGTATGGTGAGTTTTTATTCCATGTGAGATGTTGTTCATGTGTTTCTCTGACATGTTGACTGAGACGGCGTAGTTCCCATAATTCCACGGTGCGTGTATCACAAATAGCTGAATTTGAAACCCATTTTGCACAAATTTGGGATCCATAGCATGAATTTCACTGCAGTCTGTTCACAGTATGGAACCCAGGGCTCCAGCAACTGGGATATCAGCAGATGTTACAGAAGAGAACCACATTGACAACTTCTGGCTTTGAATACAACTTCTGGCTTTGAATATTTATTACAGTGATACAATGCCAGAAGATGGTGTATGTCTCAGAAAACAAAAATGTTGTGTTGTCTGTGCATCTTTCAGGAGATACACCTATAACTTTAACAGTGTGAAGTCATATTGTATCAAATCCATTTTGTCTGACACAAGATTTAGAAAAATTAAATATCTTTTATGTATTCTGTCTCACTAAGCTGCAATATGACAGCGTTTTGACTGTCCACCAAATATATATTTATTATGTCACATGGATGGATTTGACTTTCAAGCATGCAATTTTGTATACATGGTGCAGATTCACTCTATAAACCTACTTACTCTCCAGCCCAGATATGGGCAACTCAATAAATCATGTTTACATGTCCAACAAAGGCAATCAAAAATAATCAGCGAATGATTTAGGAATTAAAGTGATAGTGATTAGTTTGAAATTAATGATTCTCATTGATCAAGATGTCAAGTTCGATAAAATATTATTGTGGGTTGGATGTTTGGGTAAGAGGATTTTAAACTGACCAGACAGAGATGGCGATATGTAAGGGCTCTTTGTCATCAGCCAAGCATGGAGACGTGTCTATTTATGTATTCATTCGGGATGCTATATATAGCAGAGCGTTAATATAAATTGACTTAGGCATGTAAAAAATTGGAGCAAAATCGTTTAAAACTTACAGTTTCTAATTCTTTGAAGCGTTATAAAAATCCATTTGCAATTATATAAATGTGTGCAGTTTATTGTGAAAAAACCCACCTTGACATTGAACTAAGCTTCTGTATCATCAAAATTAGTATTCATAGTATTTCATCCATTATCAGCTATTTTATTTATTGAAATACTTGTACATATAATATTTTGCTTCAGGGTTATAAGTTTCCAACATTTTTCCAGTTGCTTTAAAGAATTTTATTTTCAGAGCCGTCCGTGAAGAAACCTTGATTTAGGAATGCACTCTGATCAACTAGTCAATCAATCGTATTTCAGAGATCATAGATACTAGAAATAATTATTAATAATCAAATGATTTTTTTAGACATTTGCTTCTATTCTCATGATATCTCACTGTCATTGAAATATGGCAGGTATGGTAACTTTTGAGAAATTTAAAAACTCTTGTCTCATTGGATGATATTCCAGCAAATATGCAAACTGATAGTCCTCAACCAATCAGCAGGGTTGTTACAGAAGAAGCTGGCTTAGGGCGATTTTTACAGACTTTGCTTTATCAATGCAATTTGGCAACAGGCATTCTGATTTAACAAACACTTCACTTTATAGTTTGGTATTGTAACAAACATGTTCTTTGTGCAGTGCATCATGGGAATTAAGATGGAGCCTGCTAAGATTCTGTTCTAGAAATGAACACCATTTAATCTGGCACAACTGAATGAATGCAAAGTTGTTGTTATATAAACTGTCATCAGAAAGTGTTTTCCTTTGTTTTTTGATCGCTCAAAATTCCAATGAAAGAAATTTTCTAGAAAATATCCAAGTATTGTACAGAAAATCTGCCTTGTAGTCGACACAGCCTTGTACCAAATGTCATTTTTCCTTCTACCACAGACTAGTATCTTCATCATTGAATGAGTGGTTTGCCTTGGGCTGTTGAGCTTGTTCGAATTTTAATGTATTGGTCCAACCATACCATAGAGAACACTTGGGTTGAACCAAACTTACTGTTAAAATGGGGAGAGCAAACACATTGTATTCATTTGATCATATGTTCTGAAATTCAAAAAAGGAAGTGGTTTGGATAGCAAGGTATGGATTTTATGATCAGTTGGGTATTTTTCTGCCAGAAATGTGACATTACAAAGCCTGTAATAGTTGTCCAGTTACATTCAGAACCTAACTTCTCAGTGAAATATTTCAAACTTTGACTGATCAAATGTTTTTTGTGCTGGCACAGTATATTTATTTACTCAAAGAAGTGTGTTTAAGAAAATGAACGTGTTACTGATAACATATGGGACAGCGTAAGGGAATTTCTTTTTATTCAGAGATTACGATTCCAATAGAAAGGCAACTCACTTGATCAATATTTCTATGTAAATGTCTTTCTTCATGAAAACAGAGTTGACATTGTAGCAAATATTTAACCTTGCCGTGACCTCTGACCTGTAGGCAGGAACCAATTAGGTTTCTGATCAGCAGCAATTTATCAGAGAGTATTTACCTGACTGCGACCTCTAACCTTCGGGTAGGAATTGATGGGTTTCTGATCAGTGGCAGTGTATTCAGGATGGAAATATTTGTACAGAACCGTAATATATATTTATGTGTATAAATGAATAACCTGTGTGATGTAATTGGATTAATGTAATATGCCTATCAAAAGAGCTTGCTCGGTATTGTTCAGTTGTGAATGTTTTGCATATAGGAGTGTAGGGCAGTCTGTTTGTAACAATGCCTCTGTACTGCTTATATATTATGTTAACAAAAATTTGTGTATAAATCTGTTGAACTGCAATAATCAATGAAATGCTTCCTTTTTTATCACTCTTTCTCTGTGATTTTTTTTTTAATTTACTTCATTATTTATCAAGGTGTTTTGCATTTGGTAAAATTAAATAATAAAAACTATTGTTTTAATATTGTTTCCCGTTTAAGATAACACTGTTTGCCCTTTTTTTAAGTCTGTATATATCGTCAACAAGACCTTGTATTTGTGCTATTTTTATTGCTACGGATATTGCAACTGACAGAACATACAATGTATTAAAATAATTGAAGAATATTTAAAGAATAATTTTTATGCCGCAGTGTTCTCTTCTGTGTGAATTTATAGACGTGACATGTTTGATGCTTTGAATGAAGCTAGTATGCTTCATATTTGATTGTGATCTTGGTTTTGGTAGTTAGGAACTCTCTTTGGTTACGGTCTACGCTACACTCCTACTGAAATAGTTGTAACGTCTATTGCAACCTCCCAGATCAACCTCTTCATCCCAATGCCATTTATGTGCCATGAAAGTGAAAGACTCAAAACTTTTTTACTCAAACTTTACTCAAGGAATATTTCAACCATTCTCTTTCAAACAGGGTTCGTACGGTCCTGGAAAACCCTTGAAAACCCTGGAATTTTATTTTAGCCCTTGAAAACCCTTGAAACAAGTCATTGACAATGACATAGTCCCCACTTGTAATAGGAGTATTAGTCTTGATGGGGCAGGGAAATGTGGTCATTAAGAAGTATCACTGGAGTGTATATGTTCAGATCTATGGACACATAGGTCTATGTCATTGTTCCCAATTTGAAACAAGAGGCATGTCTAAGTTATGGTTCTAAATCGGGAAAAAAGATCAGACTTCAAGCTGTATTGGCCAGCAAAGAAATACATATGCGCATAATAAATGAAGTACAAGATGTGACATCTTAAGGTCTATTATCCTATCAAAATTGAAGCTTAAAGAACTTGTGGTTACTGAGTTATGCATATTTATACATAATCAAGGTCAAAGGTCATCAAGGTCACGTGACATTTTGAAAAAAATTGTATTGCTAATTAATCCATATATGCCAAAATTCAGACCTCAAGCTCTATTGGCTTG
>LD377244.1:5778-16392 GCA_001465055.1 Ptychodera flava | reverse complement strand
TTAAGCAAGTCCAGTTTACTTTAATTAGAATGTAATTAACTCTCGTTTATTTGCTATTATAGACTAATATAGTCTGATGAAATATGCAAATCTGTATTTTTACGGAACTTTTTCCCATTTTTGGTCAGGCCATCCTGAAATGAGCTATCAAAGATATTCACCTTCTTCATCAATACATGTGTCACAAAAGGTTATTCTCTACATAACACAGCAGAGCTCTGTCAACTGTTGAGTCGCTTGTTTTTTCAAAACCGCTGGTCAGACAGCTTTAATATTTGGTTTACATGTCCCTAGGATGACCTTAGTGAGATAATTTCATACAGTCAGGAAATACTTAATTTTGTATCCATGTGTATAGTAGCTTCAGGGACTTTGGCCCTATGTTTATTTATTAATACAAGCAATAGTTATCCATATAGAGTGAAATTGGGTAAATGATCACTGTAAGCCAAAAAAATGGAAATTTTAACCACATTATCTTCACTCAAACACGATTGGAACTAATTTGGGAGAATAGGATGTTGTAGTAATGTTGGTTTAATCAGCAAATTTAATAAGCTCATCTACTTCTCTGTTTTTCACAGTTGTTTTTATTTTTTATTTGTAATGTTGCAATTTTCAGCTACAGGACACCAAACACTTTTCATAAATATGAAAGGTCCCATGCTCCCAAATCATAGTTCCAATCATGTTATCAGTTTTTCATTAGGTAGTATGCGCCTCAAAAGTGAAAGACTTAAACTTTCCCTCAAACTTTCCTCAGTGAAGCTTTTGACCATTCTCCTACCAAATCAAAGAGTAAAATCAGGGGTCACCATGCAAAATTTGGTACAAGCGAGACAAATTACCTAACATTCCTGATATTTGAAATTCAAAACGGTTGCCACCCTGTGTTAACTCTGTGGAGAAAAATAAAATTTTCTGTTTTTGAAAACTAAGACAATTCAAACTTTCTTACACCAAGAGCGTTTAAATGAGCCCCCACAAGTGGTAGGTCAGAATAGAATAGAATTGATAAAATTTGATAGCACGAACATCTGTCCTCAAGGTGGGTTCTACCTTGAGGGCTATGCCCTGAGTACTGAGGTTCCCAAATTATGTCATTTGGGTTGCCCTTGGTAATCCAGGGCAATAATAATAGGGAGAATTTACAGGGTAGAGAAGTAGCCAAACCATTTGCAAAGATTTACCCAAACCTAAGCAACAGGTACTGCCACCTGACTTTTTAGCTTTGCTGTCAACAAGGCGAAGCTTGTCTAATAGTTGGATGTGTTGGGGCATCTGGCATCCGTCAACTTTTTCGCTCCACTGTCAGCAACACGGAGCTTATCAAATAGGCTGATTTTCCATCCTCATCAAGTAACAATTGCCTTCTTCTCTGAAACTGCACGTGTGATTGCTTTGAAATTTGATATGCAGTTCACCCTGAGTAATCTCAGGTTTGTTTAAATCGTGGTGAAAATGAATATTTGTATTTGTAAGACAATTTTTGTCATTTTTGGTCAAAAAAAACAAAAACTTTAAAAATCTTCTAAACTGCTTGTCAGACAGCAGATAGGGATGACCTATTTCAGATTTGTTCAAATTATGCAGAAATATGCAAATTTGTATTTTTTGAGGCAATTTTTGTCATTTTTGATCAGAAATTTATTTCACCCAAGCCGCTTGATTGACAGCTTTGATATATGGAATACAGGTTAATAGGGATGACCAAAATGTGATATATTCAAATTATGATGAAATCTTTAGTTTGGTATATTTGGGGCATTTTTTGGTCAAAAAAATATTTCTCAAAAACAAATCGTCTTATAGCTTTGATATTTAGTATCCAGGTTCCTACAGATAATCTTATGTGATATATTGAAATTATGATGAAATCTGCAATTTTGTATTTTTGGGGTAATTTTTGCCATTTTTGTTTCTCAAAACCTTCTCGACAGCTTTGATTTTTGGTAGATGTGTTGGTAGGGATGATATTAATCAAAGTCAAGGTCAGCCAGGAAAGTGTTATTCTTCCTGCCACTTGGCCTGAGCAGAGGTTCTTGGCCTTTCTTCCTAATGAGTTCCATGTCTTTCTTCACCTTCAAACATATGAAAGGTTTCCACCCTTCATCAAAACGTGCCACAAATAGTCTCTCCATAATACAGTAAAGCTCTATCGGCCGATAGGTCGCTTGTTTTTTCATGTAACTTGATCATGGACGCCAACGTGTGATACCAAATGCAAGGTTCGATTTAATAATAATAATAATTATTATTTATTGTTTAAGGACCACTACACACCCTCTCTCAGCGGTCTTTACAGTGCAGAAAATTACATCTAGAAATATTTTCTATGCAAATATCTGTAGTAAAGTTTTTCTTTAACAATGTGCCTGAAATTTCAGGTCTGTTTTCAGTTTTAATGCAATACTTGCAGATAAAATAATATTTACCAAGGACGATATGTATATTCAGAAAATTGGAGCTACATGTAGTATTTTGTGATTTGAATTGCGCAGTTTCTGGTTCATTCTTAAAGTCATGACAAGATTACGTGTGAGCAACAGAATACAGAGACTGTATGTGTGTGTTGTTTTATAATGTTATTGTTGACAATTGAGTTGTAGTCCTTTGTGCAGTGATCGAAGATGAGAGAACTACTTGCCCTGTACATAGAAAGCGGGTGTGGGCATAGAACCCACACAGTGTATCACTTGTTGTTCATGTGAGGGCGCTCTCTCCGTGGATTACGGAGACTTCCTCTAGACATGTCACAGCCCTTCAGTCTAACCGGGAAGAGTAAATTGGCCTACATATTTCAAAAGTACGACTTTGTAACGTCTGCTGTGTACCATAGATTATCTGATTCATTGCATCAAACACATTTTACGGCACACTGAAAGACATTTCGCGTTCCAATGGTATAAAGTGTGTTGTGTCGTGGAAATAAGCTTAGTCTACTGTTATGTTATACATGAATTTCATAGCAGCTTTCAACTTACAAAATATACTACAGCAATAAATTTTTACAAGTCATGAAGCAGTTTGTAAACTGGACATGAAAATACTCCAGCTAGGTTGAGGAACAGTACTATATGTAAGTAATTTTTAGTGTGACATTAAATCGATGGTGAAGAATATCATAAAGGATGACCAAATAAGACATGTCTCGTAGCCAGAAATCATGTTTGCTGCTAACCATTAATGTTCTACAAAACCTGGTGTTCTTCAAAGAATAAATAAATGAGGCTGATTAAATGACTAATGAATATTGAATCCTGTCTGTGTCACTGTCTTCTTGACCAACGCATCGGACTATAGGGCCTCGGCTAAGTAGGCACTCTCTATTATCCTCGCTTTCATTCCATTCAAAGGAAACAGGCACTGCTTGTGGCAGTAGTCATTTGAAAGATTTCGAACAGGCCTTCCGTGTCACCAATCAGTGTAGGCTACCGTTAGCTGCGAGAAAAAATGCTTGTTTACCATGTGGATGGTGGCAATGTAGATCACCATCTTAAAATAGCCACTCAATACAAGACTATTTTTGTATCATCAATAATTAGGTGAGCAGAAAAAGAAAAAAAAGATTTGAATGGATGTTGGAAATCTTTTCACCAGCACATGTGTATAGAGCATCTGCTACAGCTTTATGAATAAAATATCTAATGCTCGGCAATCTGATTCCAGTGAACAGCACTGCAATTTAATTTTCTAAAGTCATTACGTCACTCTGCCACGTTTCCATGTGAATGGCAAAGTCTACAATCATCATGAATTATTATGGGACGTAAAAAGCGCCATCCCAACAGTTTTGGCGGCGCACTTTTCCGCGTATCGCACAAATGAAAATCAATAGTAGGCCTTGACAAATAAACGTGACAAAGTTCTTTCTGAGCAATGAAGTAAATCAAGGAAATTACAAAAAATATACGTAGTATTTCGTTTTAGAAGTCGTTGGTTTATCCAGAACATATAACAATATTTAAATTTCAGGACGATGGGAGCTGATCTGTGATTTTCTCCTTGGACGTTTACGATGTCCGAAAGAATTTCTGTGCCGGATTTAACAATTTGTAGGACATGGAACGATTAGCCGGGGTTGTGATACACAACAGCATGGGGATAGCCGTTTGTCCACACTGAGCTTAATTTGCATACGTATAGTTATTATAGCTATAAAAATATTTATCTCGTGCATCTTCGCAACATTTTAGTTTGGTGAATCGTACTCATTATGATTATCATAATATTCCATTTGCGATGTACATATCACTAAATACATGCCTTGTCAATTATTTCTATTTTACATATTTAATGGGACAAAGTTGGCCTTTTTTAATTAAATTTGTTTGATACGAGATATTACTTATATTGTTTGACATGTTGAAAGATACTGAATGAATGGGTGACCATGCATATATTCGACCCCGGTTTTAAACGCGATACATGAAACCATCGCGAAAATGAAGTAATGGTCATGACCATTAATTCATTTTCGCGATGGTTTCGTTTAATTTGTCTAAAGCTGGGGTCGAATATATGCATGGGCACCCATTTATTCAGTATCTTTTAACATGTCAAACAATATAAGTAATATCTCGTATCAAACAAAATTCATGAAAAATGGCCGACTTTATCCCTTTAATGAAATTTGAAGATAAGATATCGTCGACGTAAGAAATACGGAACAAAATGTCAGAGTATTTGGCTCACGACAGTTTGCATTTGGGTATGCTCCAGGCAGGATTGACACGCTGCGCAATGCTCATGCTACACTTGACTTTTTAGCTTAACAGAGGCGCATGAATATTTCCACCTCATATCACGGTGAGATGTTTCAGTGTCGGAGAACAAAAGTCCTCAATGTTTGGCTAATTATTTGGAAAGGGCACACTGCCGAGCGTTGATTGGTGTGACTAAAATGAATATAGGTTTTTTGTTTGTTTGTTTGTTTGCTTGTTTTTATGAACTATTTCTATAACATCGTCTGATGGCCGTTCGTTGATCCAACAAATTTGAGCATTTTAATGTTCAAATACGATAAAACTGTTTGGCAAACAGAAAAGAAAGAAGGCGACAAAAAGAATTTAATTAGGGAAGATAAGGCGGCATTCCATATTGCTATCAGACTGATGATAAAGATTTCAATTTAATTTTAATTTTCACAAATATCTGTTTATCAAGTAAGCATTTTTGGCAATTTATATGGGCTTTTCAAATTGTACGGAAATACGTATTATTATTATAAAACATCTTTATTCAGGGTATATCAAAAAGCCTAGCAACTAGATTTGTCGGCTTCTTTCCATTGAGGCCCTCACACAATAAAAACAACATACACTCTGGTCACTATACAAGTACAGACAAATCACAAAAAACAAACCGAAAAAAATTACAAAACTGTCATAAAATACAATAACACTATGTTGTCAATTATACACAAAAATCTCTGTAAGAGGTTTTAAAATTCCTTAAAGTTTAGGCCTGTTTTACACATACTGGCACTTATTTTGGCAACAGCTTAAAGTTGGAAAATCGTATCGGATAAATTTATATACTTGGTTTGTACATGTGATAAAATATTGTAGTTTTTTATATTTTGATAAGATTCCTATAAAAATTGCACCTTACCATGATAAATTCTGCAACTAAACATTTCTTTTCCTTCAAAAAGTTCCGAAAATCAAATCATAAAGTCTGTGCCTATCAAGGTAGATGTCAAGATGAGATTTCGTCAGTCCCTCGGTATTTTTCGTATATTTTTTAGAGAGAAGTTCGTCGCGAAGTATCGAAAACTCTGCAAGATGTTTTAAATTTGAACATTCTTAATTTGATGAGAATCCATTTCTTTGCTACTATAGTTAAGTCTCCCTTGAAACATGTTTGGTCATGTTCTGTCCCCAGTTGTTGTTACACTATTTCCCAACTCTTGATAAGATTTCCACCACAATGGGATTGCGGATATGACATGACAGTAACATAGAGCTTTCAGCTACACCATACTATTCTCTGGAATTTTACTGGTGGGTATAGGCGCGTCTCCCTTTCCATATAATACATCTCCTACATATTTTAATTTGGGTATGAAGTAATTTCGCTCTATTGAATTTTCTGCATTTCGGTTGTTCCAAACCATTTCTATGGTTTGTCCTACCGGAATATTGGAACGGTTGGACGAGATTCGATGACATATTGTAACAAAACCATTAAATATAATAATAATAATAATAATTATGGTTTATTAAAACATTGTGGTGACCGTCATTAAAAGTGGTCAAATTACTTGAGTTCACAGAATCAATGGACATAAAAGCATGTTAAAACAAAAGGAAAACAGAAAAAAACAAAAAACAAAGCCTTACTACAACAAAAGTCATAAAAGTCGTAAAAAATGAAAACATTAAGAACAGGGAAGATGGATCGTAAAAAGCTGCAGCTAAAATAACTAATAAACTCAGACATACATGAACAAGTAAACCACTATGCAAAAGGGGGACAAACACAGAATAAAAAAAAGCAAAAACAACAACAAATTAAAACAAAATTACTCAACCAGTCTGATGCTATACACCACAGGACTGTTATCCCTACGTTTTGTCCTACATTTGAAAGAAACTTTCCCATTGAATCGCGTAGAATACTTGTGGTGGTTTGGAGATGGAACAAGATGGTGAAGTCTGTGATTGTCCTCTGGAATCGATGATGCAAACAACTTGCAAATATTGTTACGCCTAGTGTCAAGAGTATCAATGTTAACTAACTCAAGAGCCTGGTTATATGAATGGAATGGGTAGATTATGCGGAGAGCCCTCTTTTGAACACTCTCCAATGTCGACCTCAATTTGTCTGACAGTCCACCTTGCCAAACAACACTAGAGAATTCGAGGCATGAGCGAAGTAAAGATATGTAAATAAGCTTTAGATCCTCGTTGCTGGCACCATATCTGTTCAAGACTCTCATGATGTGAAGGCGTTTTGAAGCTTTCCTTACTATTTCATTGACATGTGAATCCCATTTTAAATTATGGCTTACATTGAGACCTAAGCATTTATAAACATTTACAATTTCTGACGTCGATTGACCAATTACAAGAGGAGGTAGATTCACATCAGACTTTGAAAAACACAATCTCATTTCTTTGCACTTTTTCGGGTTTAAACTCATATTGTTGTTGGAGGACCACTCATAAATTCTATCAAGATCTGCTTGTAAACAAGACTTGCTGACATCGTTGCAGTGAAAATGTTCAGATATTGTCGTATCGTCCATGAAAATAAAGTGAGAGTTTACAATGGGGACCTGGATGTCATTAATCATCAAAATGAAAAGGATAGGGCCGAGTTTTGTACCTTGTGGTACCCCAGCATTGACATATTGCCAAGCTGAGCATGAATTGTTCAGAACAGTCCCTTGTTTTCTTTCCTTGAGAAAGTGAGCCACCCATTTCACAAGACTTGGGTTGATATTCAAGGTGATCATTTTCGATATTAAAATGTTGTGATCAATTTTGTCGAATGCCTTGCTGAAATCTAAGAAGCAGACTCTAACCATATGACCGGGATTTTCCAGTTGATCAACCCAGGATTGTATCATGTCCACCATTGCAAGTGTCGATGACGATTTCTTGGCACCAGCGTATTGTTTGTTGTCAATCTTTCCTTTTACTTCCAGTTTTATCCATTTTTCAATCAATGATTCCATGACCTTACTAATGCTATTTGTCAGTGAGATAGGTCTAAAGTCATTAAGAGATGCTGGGCTGTTGACCTTTGGGAGAGGCACAACGTTGGCTTCTTTCATTGATAAAGGTACTTTTCCCTCCTTGATGACTGGTTGAAGATATCAGCCAAAGGAAAGGCAAGTTCTTCAGCGAATTCCATCAGTATTTTATTAGGAATCCGGTCTGGCCCACCTTTCTTATTCTTATTCAGCGATTTCAGCAACTTGACTAGACTATTGTGTGTAACAGTTGGCAGACAGGTGCCATCCGGGAGTGTGTTGATGAATGTGTCGTAGTCTAAGGGTTCATAGTCTTTTGTAATGTTAATGAAGTGTTCGTTTACTGCCTCCGCTAGGTTGTTGCCGTGGAGACGTGTACCGTTGATTTCCAATTCTATAGGTGATGTAGTTTTTGTTTTCCCATTTAGCTTTTTCACCATTTCCCACCATTTTCTGCTGTCCCCGCCTTTGTGATTACCAATCTTTTCCTTGTAATAAGACTTTCTGCTTAAATCAATGGCCTTTTTAACTTTATTTCTCCAGTATCTGTAAAGAAGTACATTTCCATTTCTGTATGCTTTCTGCCGGTTGTTAATCATTGACTTAATAGCTGATGTCATGAAAGGTTTATCGGAATGGTGAACTTTGATCCTCTTTTCGGGGAAGAATTGGTTAATTGCTGTTTTCATGGTGTTTAAGAACTGGTTTGTCTTTTCCTCACATGACTGGCTTTGGAAAACTTTCTTCCAATCATATTTAGTTATCCACTGACCGAACTGTCTGATACTTGAGTCTTTCAAAGGACGTGTTGTGATTGACTTTGATGGCACTCTCGGGTTAACCTTCGATGACATTATTACAATTGCATGATCTGAAGTACCAAGTGGAGCTATTGATATCGGAGTGTTGTAATAAAGTTCCATATTACTGAGTATCAGGTCTAACACCACATTCTGTCTGGTCGGGATTTTCACGAACTGCTTTAGTTGGCATGAGTTTGAAATACCGGTGATATCCATTCGATTGAAGTCGCCCATTAAGATAGTTCCAGTATACGGTGATTTTGCTTTCACTTTATCCACTATAGGTATGATGTGATCTTTTACCTTTCTTTCGTTTGTCCCAGGTGGATGATAGACACAGCCAATTAATAATTGAGACACTCTCCTTGGCAGCCAATGTGGACGGGCTGTGCACCAAACAGACTCAATGTCATTGTCCGCAATTACTGGGTACTGAGTGGTTTAGATTGTAAATGGTTGTGTACATACATGCAGACGCCACCTCCTCTCTTGCCTGTTCGGTCCTTACGATAAAGTTTATAGTTATCCATGGACACTGATTCATCACTGATTTCATCATTAAACCATGTCTCTGTCACTGCAGCAATCTGGATGTTATTCGTTACGCAAGTTGACTGTAACTCGTCTACTTTTCTAACCAATGACCTTGCGTTAGATAATAGGATGTTAGGGAGAGCTCTGCCTTCATTTTTAATCTTTTGTAAAGGAACATGGATAACTGACCGTGGCATAGTAAGTTTGACATCTTTCCAGGGTGGAGCACTGCGGTTGGTGATTCTAACTGGTATCGGGTCACCCTGTTTTTGACTTTGGTGATGGAGGGGGGGTCACCATGTTTTTGAAATGCCCAATAGGGGGGGTCAGTGTGTTTTTGAATTTCGACACATGCTCATCATTGCCTAAAATGCATCGTGTCAGCCACAAATTTCATCATTCAGTTGCATTTTTCGGCGCGCCCTTCGGGCGCGTAAATTTAATAATAAGACATATTTTCAGCACGCCCAACTTTAACATATCAGGCATACATATATCAGAGATATCTGTATGTTCAATATTTTTCAGCGTGCTCTTCGAGCACATTACTTTAATATATCAGACATTTTTCAGCACGCCCTTCCTGTGCATGACTTTAATATACAAGAAATATATATCAGAGGTATCAGGATGTTTCATATTTTTCTCCGCGCCCTTCGGACACCATACTGTAATAAATCAAAGATATATGCCAGAGATATCTTGATGTTTGCTAAGTGAAAGTGAAATGCATGACAAATTCCTGATACTTTTCTGTTCTCTGTATGAGAATTCAGTATGAGAAAGCAACATGCACAAATATTTCACAATATATATTTGATAAAGTGACTTATTTTAGAGATAGAAAAATGACAAGATATCGTTCGTTGTCATTAATGCAACTGTTTTCCTTTGTGTCTCAGGTTTTCTGCAGAATGATACTTTTTTATGACCAAAATAACAGTTAAAAAGGCAGTTTTTGTCATTATTAGCTGTGCTTTTATGGTTTCAATGTTACAAGAAAAGGTCATCTCAGACACTGCACACATCAGATTTAGCGAAAATGTCTCTCTATGGCTCCTCAGGAGATTTCATTGGATGGCTGGAAAGTCTTAACACCCATCAAAATTTTTGATTTACTGCACTTTCCTCTTTGCTATTAATAATTGACATCTATTTCTGTTCAGGACATCTGGTTAAGCATAGAAAATGTGAAATACATTCACAACTCATTCAAAATGTACCCTACTGTATTCAAACTTCAAGATTGACACTTTGAAATTCCTATCTTACAACTGACATGTCAACAATTTCACTAAAACACAGAATAACTGTTAAAATATAAATGTATGTAAAATATAATATATATATATATATATATATATATATATATATATATATATATATATATATATATATTATGTCCACCTTTTGTTTTACAGTTGTCGCGTGCGCAGGGGGGGTCACCCTGCTTTCGAAATTTAGGATGGGTGGTCACCCTGTTTTCAAAATTTGGAATAGGGGGGTCAGCCACTTTTTGACGTCGGCAAAAAATAATCCACCCCCCCCCCCGGCCAAAGAAACTGACCAGTCCCT
>LD377206.1:51984-82981 GCA_001465055.1 Ptychodera flava | reverse complement strand
GAAATATCAATGAGGCAGACACAGAAAACGTGCAGTTGTCTGCAAGTTAAACTCTTTAATGAATCTCGTCAGATATCGCGAGATTCTCAGCAGTGAAAGTCTGACACTGGTGGCGCTGTTCCACTCTCGCTAACAGGTTACTCATTCGTATTAGGTAGGTACGTATAGTACCTGTATACAGTATATATATACAATCAGAAAAGAAAATAAAAAATAAAAATTGTCTATGGTTACATGTGCATCTTTACTTTTATTGTCAAAGTACCACCGACGTCCACAAAAAACAAAATGGTTCAGTCCAGGTATTTGCAACTCTGCCATCTGACTGGTCAACAGGAAATCAACCATAGGTGTCTTTTGGCATGCGTATACGCCAATCACCTAGGCGACGGTAATCCGCACCACTTATCACCATCGGGAAGGTACTCCTTCTCTATAGCACTAGCGATCCCGCCCTCAAGACACTGCATCATTCGACCAAGCATTGTTATTGCAACTTCCTGCATAAAATTAACAGCTGAGTTAGCCGGTCAAATCCTCTTGGCAGTTTATGTCATGCAATCTGAAAAATTTATTACTGGAAAAGAAACAAACAAACAGAAAAACTTATATAAAATATTATTTCTGTGCGGTTGCAGTAAATTCCACAACCCACTTCATATGAATTCTTCATAAATCTGTACATATACAACCATGCATAATCGTTTCCGTCTGCATCCAGTGAAAGGTGATCGACTCGATATTTGAATCTTGTGAAATCGCAAAAAACAGAAACATCATTATACGTTCCTGAACAAATCAAATCTCAGAATACCCCTGGAAAGATATTCTCATTTCTCTCCAATGAAGGGCAAGTATTTTTATCTTGTCATACAAACGCATGTAAGTTATCTTTAACCTTTATCTAGTTTAAAGTTCCAGCAGACAACAACTGTTTGACCAATCGATTGAAAGCATTATCATCCATGATTTTGCATAAACATCTGATGAATTAAATGTTAAACTTCTACAGGCAAAGAATTTGACGAAATTATTCATCGAAATCACCAGTTCTACTTTTGCCTGTTCATGGTGTAATGAAATTGAATCCCGTAAAATGTAGCTGAATATACTTCCACATTGCAAATATCGTAATTAACCCTGGCGCCCTTCTTTTCAAGGGTGACCTGTTCTTGTCCTCAGCCGGAACTTCGCACAGTTTGACGCATTATTTGGGGTTTTTTTATTATGAAATATATTTTTTGAATGTTTCCCTGAGGAAACGCGTGAGCAAAAGCTTCAACTCCGAGGTAATTAAGAGGACTCTGAATACTCAAAGTGCTAGTGCCTAGCAACATGTATTTCACGATTTGTGACTAGCACAGCTTCAACTTTACATTGCAGTCTAGCAACCTGGCAATTTCAATGACTAAATATGGACTTACAGTCATTTCGTTCCAGTGGTCAAAGCAATTTCAGTCTACAGCCTGACTGCTGTCCGAACTGGCACGGTAATCGAGGCAAAAGTTTAATGAAGTAATTTGTGACATTTATAGTACTTCGTGAATAACTCGCTGTGAGAAGCAAGCGCATATCTTTCGCTTGCAGTACATGTACCTGACCAGTTTTATGTATTTACTTTACCATTTGTTTTGTTTAAATCTAGGTTTAGAGCTGTATATCATTTTCAAATACACCATTGTTCTCTCTTTATTTCTCGTTTGACACGAATACCCATTGTAATTTTATTGTAGTTAAAACACCATTTTAGTATTCATAAAGTCAATCTACTGTGCTTGCTTAAAAAAACCGAAATAAACATTTTCGCTGCAATAATTGACTATCCAAATTTCCCAACATAAAAAGTTTTGTGTCTTGTGTTAAAACAGTAGTACAGTCTTGTTTAAGGAAATTTCGAAAATGAGCGAAGAGCCATGTGATCCTCCCCTACTCTTACAGACTTGTGTTTTATCAGTTTTGTAAACAGGCGAATCAATCAGTAATGGTTAAATCACAGAGACTTTCTGGTTTATCGTTTGTTTATGGTTTGCGATGATATATCTGATTCAGTATTTGTATTACATGAATGATTTATTAAGGAAAGAGGAATAAGTATCGTTGCCAGTTGTGCCTGAAACACTCTGCGTCATTACCAGTACTGCATCACGGAGCACAATAATGGGAACATTTAAAATCTCCCTGACGGCCTTGCTCTTTTTCCTCCTTCTAAAAGCTGCAACGTTTAAACTGTCTCCATTTGTTCACAATGGGGAACCAACGAATAGAACCGGGATAGAAGGCACGTTTGTATTTTTCTACTGTTTACTGAATCATCACAACGTTCATTACTCGATAGACTGGATGTTCAGTTTATCTTACGTCACTACCAATGGGAGCCTGAATGTCGTAGATGAAAGTAAATACATAACCTCAGTCGACGGACCAGCAAACGGTGAGCGGTTACTTTTACAAAACGTATCTAAAAGTGACGAAGGGTTTTACAGGTGTGTTTTGTCGCTAAATGGAATTTCAATATCAAACTCCTCGGATGGGTACCTTACAGTGATTCCTAAGCCAACATTGCAACAAGTGCCATCGAATCAAACAGTTGTTGAAGGGGACAATGTGACATTGGACTGTACACTCGAAAAATTTGATGCACAATACTTCTTCGTGAGTTGGTTTTGGAATGGAGTAAATATTTCAAGAAATCATGACAAATCTGAAGAAACAAACTTTACCGATAAATACAACATTCAAGGTAATAGAAGTTTGGGATTGGAGTTCGATCTACAAGTGTGGAATATAAGCAGAAATAGCGCGGGGCACTTTTACTGTCAGGTGTATTTCACAAGTAATCATAGCCTCATCGAACAATCATATCCTGCCTTTGTTGATGTGCTTTACCCGCACGACGGTAAGTACCTCGTTTGCAAACCATTGAGCATGAAGGAATACTATACAGAAGGTGAGGTGATAAATACAACGTGTTCAGTAAAAGGGGGGTAAGGGCCCTATGTTTTTACGATGGATGGTAGGTCCGAATCGAAGCATCGAGAACATGGCACCTATGACAGTATGGCTGCCCGTTTGGAGAAATCGTTGATTTTGACTTTAGGAGGTGGCAGCGGGTATATACTCTAATTACTTACAGGTGATGCAATTTCAAAGGAACAAGATTGTTCATTTGGTCCGTTCAATGTACATTCCAGTCCAATAGCGACGATCTTTACGAATGCTTCGAGAACAAATGTCGTATAGAATATCACCTACCAGTGTTCAATTAAATCTAAGACAATCGTCAATGTCACGGACTATCTATGGTTTGTAGATGGTGTAATGTTGTCTGGATCTGAGAGATTTATGACCACAATACATGAAGACCGAAGTATTCTGACATTGTACGACATGACAGAAAGTGACGAAAATTTCTTGATAATTTACCAAGCAGGTATAAACGGTTCGTCCAATGCGTCAACAATTCTTCGTTTACAACCAACAAGTGCAACCACCAAGATTCAACGTCCGTCCTGTGGTCAGCATGTTTGTCAAGCAGGACTTCCCCAGTACAGAGTTAACATATCAACATTTTAATGAAGCAGAATCGCGTCTCAATATTTCACATTTTGTCATTGCTCCTGTTGTTTTATTAGTTGTGATCATTGGCATTGTAGCAGTCTACAAAAAGAGAAACCACAGGCGAAGGGCGAAGCAAGCGAGCAGAGGCAATATGGAACCCGCAGAACATGAATTGCTGCCAGTAGCCCCGGTCAAAGTAGAGGATATCGTCGCGAAAGCTGAATATCATGCTCACATGGAATCTTCCTTTAACTCAGGCCAGGGAGAACAATTAAAAACTTACCAGCTTGAATAAAGCAATTATTCAGAAAGAAACTATGTAAATTATGTCAAAAGCGGACATAATGATTCTACCGGTCTAGGATAAACTTGTAGAAATGAAAAGAGATTTCGAAATGTGGAAGGGCTTGTTTATACCGAACTTGACTTTCACCACGATGGCTCTGATGCTAGAAACACTTGCACAGCCCCGACACCGCTAAGAACAGAAACCGTATGCTACATTACAATTTCAATAATCAACGGATTTGAAAGGATAATACAAACTATTGAAAGATCCCAGCAAAGTTTAAGATAAAATTTGTGATCTCGGGTGTGGGTCGTTTTACTTGTAGAACCGTATCAAAGTTTGGTATCGGATTGCTCTCTAATAACAATAGTGACTGTGTGTCTCACGAGAAAAAGGCTTGTCATCATACTAATTGGTGCTTGTTTATCGAAAAGTCGCTCGCTGCCGCCTCCGGGGACCATTGCGCGAGCAATCACTCTTAAGTATTGCCCTGTTTATATGTTCAGTTTGTAAATTCTTCTTGCAACTTTTATAGAAAATGAAAAATTTCACGATAAAGAAGTGAAACCTGACAGTCAAACATGCAAAGGATTTCCTAGTGACGATATAAATGATACATTTGTATGTTTAAACTAGATTACACTACACAACTAAGCCATATTTCATTCGCCATTTCAATTATGTTTACTTAAATCCTTATATAAAATTTACTGTTGAAATGTTATGTAATTTTGTGCATAGTTATTTTTTTCTTTTTATTTTGGCCATGAAAGATCTATGGCCACAGCATACACAGATAATAATTGTTCGTGTGGATAAAACGAGTTTGATCGATAAAAACAAAGAGATGCACATAGGAACCGTTAAACTCTCTTGGTTCGAGAAATCGAAGGTAATCGGTATGGGTATCAAAACAAAGACGTCAAATTTTAACTTTTGTATACATACTATGTGTGTGTAAACGTTTTTATTTGATTGTCTTGATAAGGATTAAATATTGACCTCCCATACTTCTGAGAAAATTCAAGCAACCAATATATCAAAGTTGCTACTCATCGTTTAAATCTCAACAAACACTCGTTCATAATTATTGATGTTGCCTTTAAAAAGTGTTTATTCTTATCATATTAACTTTCTGTAACCATTATTTTAATCCAAGTCGAGGTTTGCGAGGTTTTGCGCCGTGCCTTGGTGAATTATGTGACTCTTTGCGATGGTTTTGTTTGTACATTGTGCTAATTTAGCGTTTCCTGTTGAACATGTCACAAATTTCAGACTGTTACAAATATTAATTAAATTAGAGCTACTTAACTTTAAGAGGAGAAAAATGAACATGGTTATAATTGCAAATGACAAAGTTAAATATGTTTTTCGATTTCATCTGTGCAAAGGCCGCTAGATTTTACAGCATGAAGTATTTACAATGTCTTACAGACGTATGGTGGTTTCAAAGTTTCAAGAAATTGTCTCGAAATTTAACTGAGCTTGGTTACTGATGCCGAAGTGGATTGTGTATTTAGAAAATTATCTATCTGCCTATCATCAGTTTCCCTCAGTTTATCACAGAACTTAGAATTATTTTTCCAACGTTTTTTCTGATTTTGAATACTCTTCATAGCATTATGATGGTGATATTACAGCTTTGCCTACAATTGTGAATACAATTCCAATGATCAGAAAACCTGTTATGTCATATCATGAATTTTAAACTTCTCGTGACAAATATAGTCACGATTTCAAGATCGAAAGCAATGCGGACATGACAACATTAAAAAACAGTTTCTTCCTAGAGCGAAGTATAATGTTCATCAGTAAATCATGACATAATTGTTTAACCTTCACTGATTATCACGGGTCACAAAGTAATTGGTACAGTCTGCTGTCAGAGGATTAGTGGATTAATGTTTATTGCTTCTTTAATGGTAGCAAGCTCTGGATGAGATTATATTTTTATTTAACATACTGTGGTTATAACACGCACAAGACTTTTGAAGGAAACAATTACGTGTATTTGTCGGAACTATTTATTAATAGAGCAAACTCTACTTTGGTCATACTCCTATATACAGGTAACAATGACAGATTTTGCTTTGACTGCATTGCTACCAGTGGATTGGGAAGAGGCGCCACAAAACACAAGGGCTATTGTTACCGACATTTTTTTATCCAAAGACACATCTATGCAGTAGCACTTTAGGTCAACTAGCCTGAAGAGGAGTGACGTCCATATCATTGCAGGTGAAAAGTACAATATGTGAGACAGAGGTAAAACATTGGCCGTACAACATGTTGCACACACTGACCAGGGCTTTTATTGGTGTGTTGTGTTGTGTCAAAAATGTTTCTTCGTGAATTGGTTTCGAAATCTCAGAAATGTCTCTTAATATTACAACATCAGCTCATCTTACACTCTTTCATACCACGTAGATGAATTAATCATGGCCAAGGATACAAATTTAGGAGAATGCGACCTCATGATACCAAAAAGAGCCAACAAAGATAGGATAATATTTCGATTGCCGCGTGTATTCTTTTTGCAACAAAAGGCACACGGAAATATCTATGGCAGCAAAGGCTGACGTTCTATTCTCACCGAAAGTAAGATGTCCCGAATGCAAAGCTTTACCGAATGAAAGTCATCATACGGGGCCTGTTCGCACATTCATACGAAATGTTGTAAAAAGGGGGCTACGGCCACATGCAATTGAAATGGAGTAAGCATGGAAGAACACAATGAAACTTTCGCGTAAACAGTAATTCTGCACAGGGGGAGATAAACTAGAAATGGACTCAATCAGCAAAGGATGATGAAAATTACATTGTATGTTCTATTGAGGGATATGCTAGATCTCTGCGAGAATGAACGATAGGCCCAATTACAGTATACTATGGTCCCATTGTTTTACTCGCCCCGATGATTTGAGAGCAATCGTAGGCAATAACGTTACTTTTGTCTTTGGCTTCTCCACTAAGTGACTGAGTACCATACCTTGTGTGTTCGAACCTGCTTGAAACCACCGTATCTTAACTGTTCCGTTGGTGCAATTCCTAAAATAAGTGCTGATGACATTGTCAGGCTCGTTAATAATTTTACCGTGCCAGAGTAAGAGTAATATGAAATCAGACACCATAGTGGCGAAAGTTAAATGACAGCTTATACTGTGACTGAAATGTATGATAACTTTATATTTATATGTAAAGTGAGCAATAAGGCTAGTGCTCGTCCTTTACAAAGCTTAACGTAATCTGGTCACAATTGTATACAACGACTACCAGACATTACACGTTAATGCAATCGACACAGAAATTCCACGTGCCAGGGACGTTGATGCAGTTAACATCCTAAAATCTCGAAACTTGTTCAGACAGTGAGATTCCATATAATTATTTCCATTGGTTCCGTTCTTGTTGATATCATAGCCGTGATCATAAGAATTGTTTTCTGTGTAAGGCGTGCACAGACTCGTAATACAAGAGCAGTTCGACAATCAAATGAGATAAAAAAGCTCGCACGAGCCAAGCTTTTGCCAGGACTTACTCCATAGGTACGTGAAGTCACATTATGAAAAACTGAGGAACGTTGGTGTATATACGATTTCTGAAACACGTGTGAATAATATCTTGAATTCTATGGTGCACCCTCGAAATCAAGAGTGGCAGACACTCGATCGAGTGAAAGTGTTACCTTACTTGAATGAAGCACTCATTTATATCATGATCGATTTAGTTTTCACGTAGTGTCCACTCTTATCATATAGACCGCTTCATACCTTTACCATTTTTCCCAAATTGAGGATTGTATTTGTATCGCGCTTTGGGGTAATGTTCTTTACTACTTTCCTATATTCCATCGAAGCAACTCTTTGCCTTTAAGTTTCTGACTTGATTTTTATTATTATGCACGTATTTTAAACCTCCCCGTTACTTGAATCTGTTTTTTTTTGAACGCAGTATTAGTGAAATAAAATATAAATGAGCTACATCTGCTGTAGTTTCGGGGACAACAAACTGATTGTATCGCAAACAGCCATTCTTTCCGGTAGAATTGTTTGCAAATGTTTGAAATGTCTTAAAAACTTGTGGTGATTTTAAAGGTCCTAAACATTTAACCATAGGTGACCAAAGTGGCCAAATACAATGAAGAGGACTCCGTACAATATTCAGACATCTGTATTTCTAGCTAGTTTCCCAACAGTGTCATTTATTAGTTTTCTAAAGTGAGTAATGCAGCATCATGTAACCCTAATTCTCTCTCCAAAACGCCATCTGTTGTGAAAAATTCTTGTAATGTAATTTTCAGGAGTAAGATTGCCTCAAGATAAGTGTATAATATAAGTTGTGAATACAGTGGCCTATTGGCTGAACCATATTGCACACTCCAGCAAAAATATTTTAATGTGTTGCTCAACTTTTGTATCAACTTGAGGATTAATTTACAATGATTTTCCCTGACTTTGATTTTTTCTTTTTACATAGCTGCCTACATCATTATGGTGATATAACTGCATTGTAGGAGGATGTACATGTAGGCTTAAAATTTAGATCGCAAATCCCCACAATCTGAAAATAGAATGAATATATTTTTGAAAAATATAGTTATGATTTCCTGATCAAAAGCGATATTTGGATGACATAATTCAGAAATAGCTATATTAAGTTTCCTTAAGTTCTTTATGTTCCTTTAGAAATCATTGCACGTTTTGAAATCTTTTCGACCATACGGTTATGAAAGTAACTGATATTGACTTCCCGCAGGAGATTGCTGTTTTTCAGATATTTTTAAAGGGTATTGTGGCACGTTGTAAAAATTACACAGTACATCGTAAAAATTACCCTTTTAATGCTGGTAAGCACTAGGCGAGATTGCATTTTGTTTTACAAACAGCCACGGTAATCACACATACAAGCCTGCTACGGAACATACAATTATTTTGTCTCAACTATGGGTTTATTCAACGATTTTTCATCAGCCATGCTGCTGGTGGTAATATTAACAGATTTTGCGAGGACTGTAATGCTACCAGTGGACTGGGAAGAGGCTCCTCAGAACATAACAGCAGTGGTCGCAAGTCTGCCCAGTTTCGTTGTAAACTGACAATTTTTTAATCCAATGACAAATCTATAGGATAGAAGTTTAGGTCACCAGATGACCTGACAAATGGTAGCGACAATATTGCTGCCAGGGAAAAGTATGTGATATTAAACAGGGGAACGAAATTGGCCGTACAGCATGTAGCAAAGACAGACCAGGGCTTTTATTAGTGCAGTATATCCAAAGATGTAAGGTCATAAAACTCTACTCGAAAAATCCTACCGCAAAAAAATTTGATTAGAAAAGTTAAATCAGCTGGTGATAGCATACGAAGATGAAAACCAATGAGAAAACTTAGCAGTCACAGCCTTGTTAGTGTCAGAGAGATGCACCGGAGTATCTGTGCAACCAGGTGACACATTGTGACTCAGCATGCTCGAAATGCAGTCAGTGATAGCACACAAACATAAAAACAAATGAAAAAACTTAGAAGTCACAGCCGTCGCAGAGTAAGAGAGATGCACCGGAGTCTCCATGCAACCAGGTGCACAGCATGTTCCAAACGCAGATCGTGAATAAAATGTTGATTAGACAAGTTAAATCAGTTAGTGATAGCATACAAAGATGAATACCAATGAGAACACGTAGAACTCACAGCCTTGTCAGGGTAAGAGAGATGCACCAGAGTTTCCGTGCAACCAGGTGACATATTGTTACTAAGCATGCTCCAAATGTAGATCCTGTAAAACAATTTGATTAGACAAGTTAAATCAGTTGGTGATAGCACACAAAGATAAAAACCAATGGAAAAACTTAGAAGTCACAGCCTTAGCAGAGTAAGAGAGATGCACCGGAGTCTCCGTGCAACCAGGTGACACATTGTCACCCAGCGTGCTCCAAATGCAGATCCTGCATAATATTTTGATAAGTCAAGTCCGCTTTCGTCACATTCGCATGTCTCGTCGCAAATTCTGCAACCCGGTTGTTTTTTGGGGGTTTTTGCCTCCAGGGTTACTAATATATAAATGAATTAAAACCATCGCTACTATCACCGTATATTGTGCGTATTGTAGGTATTTCATCTCAGCAAAAATGAATGGTTTACCTCCTGGCCTGTTGAAGTCGTGCTACTCACGACGTGAACCCTATCATCTGAAAATCTCACAGTCAATCCAAGGTTCCAAATATGTAACCCTAACATGACGATTTATCCCCTCCCGTCGACCGCATCAATGAACCTTTTTTTTTCAACTATTTCTGTCAATTGTTCTGTCCGTGACACAAAGCAGTCCCCAAATATTATAATGAGACGAGAGACGACAAAAGGAACGGACGGGTCCTCGTCGGCTACTAATTAACTAGGCTACTGTCCAACCGGGTTGCAGAATTTGCGACGAGACATGCAAATGTGACGAAAGCGGACCAATGACATGCTTGGAAACACGACGTTCTCGTCCGTTTTCCACGTTCGTTTAGTGAAAGATCGCTACTCAGACGGTAGCCGAGGGTCGAAATGGAACACTGGCATGTCGTCTGCAAACTTTGACGCCAAATATTGCGACGTGACTTGGTTTCGAAATCAAAGTCGAGTTACCAACATCAACTCGCACGGTCAGCTGGATCCCAAGAATGAATTCATTGTGCAAGGGATACAGATTTAGGAGAATATGACTTGACTATTTTAAATATCAGTAAAGAGACGGCGGGATATTTTGATTGCCGCTTGCATTGTTTGGGCAACGGACGACGCATAGTAAATCTACAACTATGAAGGTTGATGTTCTATTTCCACCAAAACCAAGATATCCAAAGTGCAAATCGTCACAGGCTGTAAAGAAAGGTGTGACTGGTCCACCTGTTCAGTTTCTGTGTGGGGAAAAAGTTGGAATGTTGGCTATTTTTTGGCATCATTTAATCGTGCTGTGACAGTTTTGACTTTTCATCTTCTTGTCTCCTGCTGGACCAGATTCCTAAATTTCCTGTTGCTTTTTTTGCTTTTTTTCATCGTTTAAATATAAACCTCTTGGTTACCTTATGGTAGAGAACGGATCTTCAGTCCAAATACGGATTCTCTTTAATTAGAGAACTGGTTGATTAATATTCGGTCATAATACTATCTCGCACCAATAGCTTGATGAATTACAGAGAAGAATTATGCGTTTCCAGATGTTTTTTCCCCGATTTTGTCAAGGGAGCAAGTTATCACAAGCGAACAAATCTCACCCGATTTCATGTTTCTTGCTTTAATTGTGCCCGTAAGAGAGTTCCTGTGTAGATTGTATCTCCATCGCTATAATTAAGGATTTATGGATTAATTTGAATAGCGCAGTAAGTTTCGTTATTGTGTTATCGGATATTCGTTAAGCCAACAAATATTTACCAATCTGCGCCTGCGTCATCGGTCAAAGTCATGGTGATATAAACAACGTTTCTAACGGCCTCGCGAGTTGGTGTCTTTGATGTATCTATTGTTGACACATGAGTCTGGATACTCGAAAGATTGGCTGAAACAGTTCAGTTTTTCTTACGTCACGACAAATGGAAATAAATGCATCGACGAATAGCAATACTTTTCGGTATTTTTGGGGCATAATATATAGTAGGTAAGAGTTTATATCACAAAACATTTTGCTGAAGGGACGGAGGGTTTTACAGGCGTATCGTCATAGTGTCCGAAAATGGACATTCTGTATCGTACTCTCGGATTCATACCTTACAATGGTTCGACATCCCATTATTACGATTTTATCGCAAATATCGATGCAGAGCTAATTGTTCAGGAATAATAATTGGTTTTATAAACTTTGTCATTATTTTGGCATCATATTCTAAGCTTCCTTTGAAACTAGCCTTACATGGTTAGAATTTTCAAGGATATTTTTTAAGTATGTGTAACATTGAAAGAAATTGTTATATGAGTTGCGATGAGTACCTGGTTGGTTAACCGGGAAGTTACGTTAAAATCTAACATTTCTAGAATCGGCGTTCAACACTCATCGGGTTTAAGTTTTGATACAAATGCGGTTGCTAAAAAGATAATCACAAACAACACTATTTCGTGAAAGTTGCCGAGCAAGTCAAATCCAAGAACAGATTCGTTATTTTATATTTAATATTTTATCTCTTTTGAAAGGCTTGTAATCTATCTTAAAAACGTTTGTGCTTTACCGTTTCAAGACACAGTGACTACTTGACAGATCGATCAACTTGTATGTTACTAATAATTTCGCCTTCTGTCATACCTTTTTGTGAAATTCTGCTAAACTTCCACAGGATAAGAGAAAATAAATAAAAGAATTTCTCAGAACCGCCGTTTCTGCGTTTTAGGATATTAAAATAAAAGAAACTTAATCCCGTAAATTAAAGCCGCAAAGTCGTCCCTATTGTAATTATCTTATTACTGGCGGTGATGACGCTCTTTCTCCCAGGGAAACCGTTTACGTCCACGCGTACAGCTCTAGATTAATGTTGAGACATTTGCATACTCTGTATGTACATCAAAACCTCTATTGACAATTTATAGCTTTAATACACGATGAAACGCCGGTAGATGTCACTTTTGACAATTTTCCTACTATTTTTATCATAATCATAAATTATCATAATCATAAATTCTTGCTCTAATCCAAACTCATGTTGCAACACCAATTGTCAACATAAACATCTGTACGTGTACAACTAGTGCACATTTAAATTCTAATTTGGACCAGAACTCACTTACCATCATGACACTGCAGTCAACGCATGTACGGATAGATTTGACAACCTTACCCAATTATGCATGGTAAAATGCTTTGGGGAGCAGATCGAGAGATTAAAGCTGACATTACAACAATATAGTGAAAAAATATCATAAACAGGAAGTAAAATGTAAACAGGTGTCGACGACGGGTAAAAACATTGATAAAGGTCTGAGGGACTTCAGAAAACTAACGTTGAAATCTTTTTACTGAACCTGATACACGCGTAACTCTTAGTTACTGTTTAGTATTGCCATTTAGCGTGACCCCCTCGTCCGCTACAATGACCTACCACCCTTATGGTTTTTTTATGATTTAACTGCTTTCGTCATAGATATATAGCTGCTGGCCCTTTCCTAATCAAAAATATATCAATTGATCTTCCTGATTTTGTCCAACGTTAACCCTTTACATTTCTAATGCCGCTACCTGATTTCGTAGTCCGAAAGCAGCAGTTCCACTTCGTCAGAGTAGAGAATAAGCTTGCCCAGCCTGATGATGCAAAATTTCCCGTCTGCCCCTCCACGTTGGTCGATGTGATAAAAACGTTGCAAATCCGCAAAACAAAAAACTGCTCATGGACAGTTTGTTGGCTTTCCCGGATACATACAGAGGAACTTGTGAGTTTTCTTTTTCCTTCGGTCGTCAAAGCTATTCACAGGGTTGGTGTCGTTGTCAATCATTTATAAATTGGCTGGCAATTGCTTGAACTTTACCATACAGACTATATTTATGATATCAGACACTGTTCTATTTAGTTGTTTTGTTTTCAAACAGATAACTGCATATCAAAGTTCAATACATCATTCGTCTCTATTTTTGCCTGACAACAATGTGAATTTGCAGATTTTCAGGGTTAATCAAGTCATTGTTTGTAGCGTTAGAAAACTCAGAAAGCCCAAAGCAGAGTCTCTACTTGATCTCACGACTCCATTAAGAACTCAACAGGATTAGTTTCCATTCCGTCTTAAAACAGTTGTACCGTCTTGTTTAGAGGAAATACGGACGTGAACTAGCAATCATTTGTTCCCTCCCCTTCACCATTGAGATTGGTTCTTTCATCTAATTTTGCAACGGGAAAACATTCCATGGTCTATAGAAAGTTTCGTTTCTATTGAGATAATATCTGCGGCATTATTATTGCATCGGTTGGATGACGATTAGGGAAAGCGCAATAAGTGAAATCGTTAGTTGTTGTCTGGGGAAGTCTATGACATATTTACCCATCATTACCTGCATCATTGAGCACGATCATGGGAACATTCAAACTATCGCTGACATCCTAACTCCTTCTCCTCCTATTTGAATCACCACTGGTGAAACTGTCTTCATTTGTTCCCGACATAGAATTATGGAATACAACTGCGATGGAAGGAGAGTCGGCCGTTTTCTCCTGTTATCTGACACACGACTCCTCTTACTCGATAGACTGGTTGTTCATTCTGACTTACGTCACTACGAATGGGAAGAAAATCTTCGATGAAGAGAAATACGAAATTTTAGAATGAGGTCCAGCAAAGGGTGAGGGGTTAATTGTTAAACATGTAACGAAAAGTGACGAAGGGTTTTACAGGTGTATTGTGTCCGAAAATGGAGATTCTGTATCAAACTCTTCCATTGCCTTGCTTCGAGTGATTCCTATCCCATCACTGCGACATATGCCATGGAATCAAACAGTTGTTGAAGGGCAAAACTTGACCTTGCACTGTGAACTTGAAGATGTTTACGGTTAACGTTTTTCCGTCGGTTGGTTTTGGAATGGTGAAAGTATTTCGCGAGATTACAACAAATCTGATGGATCAATCTTTATCGATAAACTCAGGGTTCAAGGAAATAGAAGTTTAGGACTGGAGTACAATCTACAAGTGTGGAAAATCAGCAGAAATAGCGCCGGTCACTTTAGTTGCCGGGTATATTCCGAAAGTAATGATCGTCGCGTCATAGGATCCGATTCAGCCATTGTTGATGTGCTTTTCCCTCCGGACAGGAAATACCCTGCGTGTAAATCAGCAAGCATGAAGGAATACTATAGGGAAGGTGGGATGATAAATACCATGTGTTCGATAAAAGGAGGAAAGGGCCCAATGTTTTTAAAATGAACATTGGGTCCGGATCACAGTATAGACGACGGAACTCCTAGTATGGAAAAATATAGCACTAGTGCACTTGTGAAGAAATCGTGGACTTTAACTGCGGAAGATGACACAGTTACATAATTTGTTCAATGAGTGGTGATACAATTTTAAGGAAAGAAAAATGTTTAATTGGTCCATTGAAATTACATTTCAGTTCAAAAGTGTCGATCTTTACCAACGTTTCAATACCAAAGATTTGACAAAATGCAATGTTTAAATGTACAATAAAATCAAAACTAATTCTCATTACCTCGCAATACAATTTCTTTAATATTTTGCTGACACACTTACTAAATTTACTCAATTAGTTTTAACAAACTTGTGTGTTCTGATTTTAATAATATGACGATAAACTGGTCCAATAATCATTTCCATTCAAGGTAATACATTACCAGGTCCATTGGACATTTGTGATTTATAAATTTAAGTAGGACCATCCTGAACCACTGATAGTTAGTGGTGGTACCAGGTGTCCGGAGTGGGTAAGCGTACCCTGCTAGCATGCTACAACTGTCAGGATTGGTCCCAAAATTGTCTAAATATTGTATGAAATGATACAGGTTATGAATCACTGCAATACCTCAAAGCCGGGAATGCTGTCGCTAATCATTTGAGTGACCGAGGTGTCATATTTGGCCACAATGTCGTCATATCGACCGTAGAACTTTTTGAAAGTCCTAACGAGTCTTTTTTGTTATGTATCCCTTTTTCACTAATTTTGATCCCAATGAGCTGTGTCTCAGTTGAAAATCAGCGTAGGAATCACAAGCCCTACAATACCTGATCAGCTGAAACACGTACACACCATAAGCAGGTGCAGATGGAAAATTACTTGACAAGTGGGGATAATTTATGATTTCAAAATCGAAATCATCCCTTTTGTCACACAGCTTAGTGTGTAGCCCATTAGTACCCACTTGCAGGAATAGATCAAGATATGAAGCAGAATTCCTATCCTCTGTTGTTTCTTTGATTTCCAGCTCATCGGGATAAATATGATGTAAGTAATTTGATATATCTGGATTGTCTAGACTAATCAGATCATCAATATATCTGTGCGTGTTGTCAAAACGCCTTGAAAGTTTTTTAGACCCTGTTTTGTAGAGAGATTGTAGTAACTCTGCTTCATATGGATGCAGAAATAAGTCAGCAAGATCGGGTGAACAATTTGTACCTTTGGTATACCGATACATTGTTGAAATGTCATACCGCCAAACTTAACAAATATGTTGTCGATTAAGAAATTAAGCATTTTGATAATTTCTTCATCTGTGTATTTATGCTGGGCATCCATGTTGTTACTGAAATAACCTGACCTATATTTGATGGTAATGTATTGGTACATTCTACTGTCATTTTTATGCAGGAAAGCTTGTTTAACAAGAGATGACAGCCTTGTTTTAAGTTTATCGTGGGAAATTTGGTGTATAATGTGGAAAAGTCAAATATCGGATTGAGCTGAACTTGTTTTTCTTGACTTTCAAATCAAGCAACAATTCCTTTGAATTTTTTGGTATCCAAATTTGATTCAACCCGCTTGTTTCATACACTTTTCACAATATCGAAAAAGAAATAACCATTTGTAACCAATTTAACCATTATGGTCTTAATAACCATTAAGACCACTTAAAGTTTACAAATCATATCTAAAGAGTTAATGTGGCACTTTTCTCCTAAAAAAATCTTTTCATAATCAGATAATTCACAAACGATTGGTGAAATATTCATAATTTAAGGAAAATGTGCCTCGGGGACAAATATTAAGAATCTCAAACTTTTCCAATACAATTTGTTACACCACTTGAGGGAGCTTATTCAGAAACTCATAAAATCAATAGGTTTTTTGTGGTCTTAAATCCGACTGCTGACGTGCAGCGTGTTCGATAGGTTATCTCTGGTTGGTCAATTATCACTATTCACAGCAACTTAGGGAGTCTATTTGTAATATTCAATTATAACTGTAACATTCAGCCATCCAATTTGAAAATATTTTCTGAGACGCTGCACATCAGCCAAAATCCGACGTAGGACTCATTTTTATCACGATCGATTCAGCTTTCAAAGTTTGTTTAGTCGTACTATATTAACCTTTTCTCGCCTATAACAATTTTTTATAATTTTCAAAAATTTGGATTTACTCTAAAGAGCATTTTGTAAATCACCCCATTACTGGGTTTGTAAATACAGTATGATGAAAGTAAAATATTAATGCCGTACACGTGTACTTTCGGGGATACCAAACTGTTCCCCCCCCCCCCCAACAGTATTTTCCAAGAAGCATTGTATGCAAAGGGCATCAGATATAACAGGAATACTGGCGGAGAGAGGGGGTCTTGGAAATGTCTTACAAACGTGTGATGGTTAAAAAAATCCTAAACTTTTAACCGTAGGTGATCCCAGTTACCAAGTACAATGATGTTGACTACGTACAATAATTAGGAATCTGTCTGTAGTTAGTTCTTGTCATTTTTCCACAGGGGTCATTTATTATTGCTCTACACTGTGTGATACAGCTTCATGTAACCGAAATTCACTCTCAAAACGTCTTATCTGTTTTAAATAATTCTTGGAATGTTCAAGAGTAAAGTAAAACTGCCACAAGATACAAGTTTATTGCACCTGCAAAGAAAGTGGCCTATCGCCTGAACTGTACCCTTGCTCACCACAAAATATATTTCAAAACATTTCTCAAGTATTTTTTGTCCTCTGGAAGATTAATTTGCGAGAGTCTTTCCAGATTTTGTTGTTTGTTTTCCACATAGCTTCCTTTATCATGATCGTGATATTACTGCATTACCGGTGGATATATGCCTAAAATGTAAAACGCAAATCCAAACCATACGCCATGTCCGGTGGTTGAAATATTTTGAACATATTTAAAAGAAATAATCACGACTTTCGTGTCAAAAGTGATGTGTAGATGACATTATTTAGAATATTTATTTCCTTATGTTATGTCTAGGTTCGTTGAAAAATCATTACCTTTGCTGATAATAGTAAAACTAAGTGGTATCAACTTCCTGCAGTAGAATTTGTTTTTAAAATATCTTTTAACGACCATTTTGGACCACGTTTATTTGCTAAAAACAATTACTTTAACGCTGTAAAAATTGGTTTGTAAATGCTGATAAGCACAAGGTGAGATAACATTATTGTTTCATATACGGTGGAAACCACACCCAATAGCCTGCTAGAAAACAATACAATTATTTTATCACCACTATGGCTTTGTTCAGCGAATTTTCATCATCCATACTACTGTTCATACTCACAGATTTCGTGATAACTAAAATGCTACCAGTGGACTGGCAAGAGGCGCCACAGAACACAACAGCAATCATTGGGCAATCTGCCGAGTTTCGCTGTCGACCGACTTATTTGCTATCCAAAAGCATATCTATACAATGGCATTTTTGGTCAACTAGCCGGAAGAGGGGATATGTCGATATCGAAACCAGGGAAAAGTACGAGGTGTCAGGTGGAGGTAAGAAATTGACAGTACAACAAGTGGAAAAAACGGACCAGGGCTTTTATTGGTGCAGTATGTCGAAAGATGGAAGGTCATCAAACTCTGTGCCTGGATTCTTAGCAGTTATTCCAAAACCTTCATTTTGTCAAGAGCCGTCTAATCAGACGGTAGCTGAGGGTTTAAATGTAACCCTAAAATGTTGTCTTGAAAATTTTGACGCCAAATATTTCTACGTGACTTGGTTTCGAAATCAAGAGCGAGTTAACTATGTCAAGTCACTCAGTCAGTTAGATTCCCAGAATGAATTCATTGTGCAAGGAGATACAGATTTAGGAGATTATGATTTGGCTATCGTAAACATCAGTAAAGAGACGATGGGATATTTTAATTGCCGCTTGTATATTTTGGACAACGGAGAACGAATAGCAAAGTCCAAGACTGCAAAGGTTGATGTTCTCTTCCCACCAAAACCACAATACCCTATGTGTAAACCGTCGCAAAAACTAAATTCCTACTATAGACCCGATTGGCTCCTTGAGACACAATGTTGGGCAAAGGGTGGTCACGGCCCAATTTATTTGAAATGGAGTAAGCGTGGAAGAACGGACAAGGAAACATTTCGTGAGGACAAAAACCCCAAAGGAGAGAAAATGACGAATTGGAAATGGACTTTAGCAGCAAAGGATGATGGGAGTTACTTTGTATGCTCAATGGAAGGACCTGCAATTTTAACAAGAAGAGAATGCACGATAGGCCCTATTACGGTTTATTATGGTCCAATTGTTTCCCTTGCCTTCGATGATTTGACAGCAACTGCAGGCAGTAATGTCACTTTCAACTGTTCTGTTAGTGCGAATCCTAAAATAAGTGCCAATGACCTTGTCTGGCTCGTTAATAATATTTCGGTGGCCAAGTCAGAGAAATATGAAATTCGACACCGTAGTGGTGGAAGTGAATTGACAATTTATAATGTGACTGAAATGGATGATAATTTCATATTCATATGTAAAGTGAGCAATAAGAAAAAAGCTCGTGCCTTCGCTAAACTTAAAGTCATTAGGTCAGAATCGTTTACGTCTGTGCTTATAGCAACGAATTTAACACAACCTGTCCAAGTAATCGGGACTGTGTCAACTTCTAAAGACGTAAAAACTAGTCCTGTTGCAGGCAGTTGGATTCAATACATTTCCATTTGTATCATAGCCGTGATCGTAGGAATTGTTTTCTGTCGGGCTAGAAAAAGTCATAAAAAAAGAGCAGCTCAGCAACCAAATGAGTTGGTCAGCTCATTCGAGCCAAGCCTTTACCAGGACCTACTGCATGATGACATAAAATCGCAGTATGAAAAACTTAGGAACGTTGGTACGATTTCTCGAAACACTTGTGGAAATGCAACCTCGAAATTGAGAGTATCATACACTCGATCGAGTGACAGTGTTACCTTCCTTGATATTGCTGACGCTATTGCTGATAGCGCTGATTATGAGGAAGTGTACTGAGTTGGTTGTATTTAGGATGAGTATTTCTGAGGGGACTACTTATCGAAGCCTTCATTTTTAACTATAGTTTGATAATTTTTTTCAGTGTCTTGTTATTGCCGAAATCAAAAGTTAATTTCAATTAATACAGGGATGGCGTTCATTTTAAATTTCACTTATAGCCAAATTTATGATAATTTGCTTTCATAATACCACAGTTTACAAGGCGACCTCTATTTTTATTCGTGCTTTTGAAAGAGCATGGTTGAGAGTGTTTTTAGGAAAGTTTGAACATGTTTCCCAGCCTTTGAATGTTGTAACATAAAGCAAAACCAACTTTATGCAAGTCATTACTTCCCGTGACCTAGCATTAGACAACGCGGAGACGAACTTCATAAACATAGAGAGCCGGGGTTGCTGTACCCTGACCTCTATTTCAAAAATATTGTATGTCACGACTTTTAGCCAAGATTTGATCCAAGAAGAATAATTTGAGGGGTGACACAGGCTGCATTTTTATTCACTTGCAATTATCCGCAATCGGCATTATGAGCAAATAATAGGTGTTTGTTGCTTAACTTTCATAATAGATTGATCAGTTGCTAAGAGCCAGGCGTACACATTTACTTAACCAATGACTCTTAATCAGTGCGATTCAGTAGGACTTCTTTTATATTTTGCTAGATTTTTTAAGTAACGTTGCAATTTCATTTGTAAGTAAATATAAAGGAGTGACTGTATTTGTCATTTTTAATATGCTTAAACATTTATCATAACTTGTAGTTTGATTTGCTGGTCATGTCATTCGCATTAGTAAAACTATTTACTTGTATATTGTCTTCATCACGATTAAGATAGTTTTCATTGTTATGCTATGACGTTAAGAATTACTGACGATATCACTGGAACTATAATAACATTTTATTTTACAATCAAAACAGCAATATTTGGTGGTAGCAGCATACTTTTGCCACATATGATGACGGATACAGGTAACCAAACATTTCACAAACTTCTCTAGGATAATTATATCATTTGAAATTTAAAGATAGCTTAAGAAAATCCTAGTGAGCCATAGTTAGAATCAACTTTCTTCTATAATGAACAGTTAAAATGTTTGATTAGTAGTTCGATATATTTATAATTTAGAGGTATCCGTTTATACAGAACAGTTATGTGTGTTCGATGTTATCTGTAACACGATAGGAACTAATTTGGGATAATTGGATGATGAAGTAATGTCGACTCAATCTGCAAATGTAACGTCATCTACTTTTCTTTGTCAGTTATACACTTGTTATGTGAGTATTTTGTAATTTCGCGACATTCAGCTATACGGCACCTAACACTTTTGACATATTTGAAAAGTATGAAAATCCAATTATCACAAATAACTTCCGATCGTGTTCTGTGTACGTCTTGAACATTTTCATCATTGTCTGAAAATATTGACATGTGCGCATGTCCACTTATGTCATCGCATAGGTTATTTTAATTGTCAATTTAAATAACCTGCAAATTTGTTTCGCAAATATTATAGCTCAATTATATTGTTTAGTTGTAATTACGAGTCTGAGACTTCTTAATGCATTCATCATTTCGGTGTTTATATGATCTTAAATTAACTCCTTGTCAACATCGATTGATAGATATACCATGCATTACATTCGTTTAAGTATGTAATTTGTGCAAAGTAGCATATGTAGTGTTTTCAGACTAAACTTTGTACAATTGTTATGTACCTTACGAGGACAAAATTTGAAGTTTGTCGAGTAAAATAAAGTTCTCACTGTCATATCTTTATGAACATTGGAAATAAAGTTTTCCTCCTCTGCCGTAGACTTGATAAAGGGTATTTTGGCTATTTTAAATTACAAAATTCTTTCTCGAACTCCAAAATTGGCACAGCCAATTCTTATTTGCATTAGTCTTGTGAAGTGGAAAGGCTTGAAATTTGAAGTTTACTTGAAGAAAGATTGAGCAAAACCTAAATCTTTCAGAGTTGAGGCGCTCGCCATCATAGGATAATGATCATTGAAATCGACTGTACGTTTCAACTGGTATGTAGGGATTTGTATTTTTTACAAACTCTGATTTTTAGGCAGTTGCAACAGCATATCAAGTTCTTCAAAAGGGACACTATACAATATCGAGGTCACGAGACAGTGAGAACACTGACGAACACGCTTACATCAATATAACAAGCCAATGTCGAGAGCCAACTTCACTGCAAGCCCTTTCATTCAGTGTTTGAAGCCTGTCCATTGCTCTCGGGGTACACGTATCCTCTTCTTTAAAGCCATCCGTAAAACCTTAAATGCATCCTTCCCTTTTCTAGTGTATTCCCCTTAATAGCTGGCGGCTAATCTGAATAATTTTCGAAACCCAATATAAGAAACATGTTTGCAACACGCCTATTACATAAAACGCTCCTCGCAAGCAGCTTGTCGACTTTTCAACGATATCAAATGGTCAAACATTTATCTTTATGCCCATAGTACTCGCTTGTTTACTTTGTTTTCTTTAAGTTTTTATTTTTCTCAGAAACGATTATGCATCTCCAAATTTTACATCAAAAGGATAAAAAATTCGCATGACTTATAGAAAAATCAGTTTTCTGAGCTTGATATCTTTGATACATCTCGTTTCTCATAACTGTCATGGCGGGAAACGTCTCTTTAAGATTAACGGCACGTTTCTTATTCACAGACTATTTGACTATGATAATGACAAGATTTACAACTTTGTTAGGTAACGTTACTGTGTTTGAAAATAAAATCCTCCAATCATATAAGCACAGTTTAATTAAACTGGCCGTTATAGCATATTACTGTTACTTTATCAGTGAAACTCTTCTGAAATGTTTGTACTAATACCTTCCCGAAAGTTAGCTTGTAAGTGTCATAGACTTTGGAACGTTCCCGTAAAGTGTTTTCAAATAATTTGGCAATCTTACGAAGGGTAAATTTCCAGTGAAAGCTGAGCTTACGGTATAACCCTTTTTGGCAAGTAACCCATCCCTTTGCTGTGATCGAAAGTTACTTTCACTGCTCTAAACTTCTTCCACGCTTGTCTATAAGGGAAAATATCAGATGTAAAAGTTTATGTATTGCTTAGTTATGTTTTTCATGACGTTAATCGTGCTGTAACAGTTGAGATTTCATCTCCTTGTTTCCTGCTAAACCAAATACCTAAATTTCTCGTTCTTATTTGTTTTTATATCAATTTGAATACAAGCCTCTTGGTTGTAATAAGCTTGTGGTAGAAGAACGATCCCCACTCTGAATGCAGAATTTATTTAATTAGTGAAGTGATTGATTAATATTCTATCATAAAACCATCGTGCACCTATATCTTGATGAGTGAGAGGAATTATGCGTTCTTCGCAGGCATTGCAGACCCTGGTGTTTTTCCAATTTTGCCAAGCGGTAAGATCAAACATGTTTTCTGCATTTATCGTGTCCGTAAGAGAGTTATGTCCTTGTTCAGATTATAGCGCCATCGCTATGATTGTGGATTTATGAATTGATTTGCAAGGCGCAGTAAGTTTCGTTGCTAATTGTGTTATCGGGTACGCTTCGCTAAGCCACCGCATATTTACCTGCGCCTGCATCATCGGTCATAGTCATGGTGATATATAAACCACCTTTACAACGGCCTTGCAGGTTGGTGTCTTTGTTGTATAGACTGTTGACACATGAGTCTGGATACTCGAAAGATTGGCTGAAATAGTTCAGTTTTTCTTATGTGACGACAAATTGGAGTAGAGACACCGATGAATAGCAATACTTGTCGACGTTTTAGAAGCATAATGTACAGGTGGTAAGAGTTTAATTGTAAAACATTTTGTATGACTGACTGAGGGTTTTACAGGTGTATTATGTCCGAAAATAGGCATTCCGTATCGTACTCTACAAGTGCATACTTGGAATGGTTCCACGCCCTATTAAAGTTATTTCATCGAATCAAATATCGACACAGAGTCTATGGTTTCGCAATAATGAATGACTTTTATACACTATGGCATTATTTCAGCTTCCGACTAGGCTTTCTTGGGAACTAGCGTTATGTGGTGAGAATTGTCACGGATATTTTGCTGAACTATATGCAATATTGAAAGAAATTGAAATTCCAATCGCGATGTGTACCTTGTCGGTTAACCTTGAAGTTCTTTTAAAATCTGGCATTGCAAGAATCGACGTTCAGCACTCACTGGCAGTACTAACTAGATCGAAAATGATTACAGCTGAGCAATCAAGTGCGAGTTCACTCTTCTGAGGTACAACTTTCTGACAACAAAGAACCAAATATGAACTGAAGGTAATCACGTGTTTCACAACAGGTTCATTAATAGTAGTTTGCTTCACAGAATGTTGGATATCCAGAAACAGACTCAACAGTACTCAACAGAACATCTTGACCTACTAATGTGACCCCTGAATGGAAGAAATGACTTTGAGTTCGACAAAATTTGAAACTTAGTTATCAAGCATTAAAATTGACCGCTGATGACTCGACATGTATTGACATTTATCATACACTACTGGACGCATGAAATAATAGAGTATGACATGAATTACTGCATACATTTTACTGTTATGAAGTTGTGTAAACAATTGTACCTTTAACCCGTCTCATATTAAAGAGAATGACAAACAACGAGCAAGGAGATGTTACGCAACGTTTGCGCACCTCAGAATAATCACTAACCAAGACATAAGAACAAAGACAGAGACAGACTTCTGGTAAGCTAGACGTGTATACGGTCTACTACCAGAGTAAGCATCTCTGACGAGGATTTATTGTATTATGTTTTTCAATATTCCTGTCAATAAACCAAATTCATACCAATATAATCGACACTCGTGTAAGGCGTGTAATAAGAACAATCATATATCTGTTATCACATAATATGTAGCTGGTTTCATCAACTTTCGCACAGTACTCTAATAGTTAAATCACTAATTACAAAACATTATTGAATATGTAAATGAGCTAATTATTAACTTGACACGCCCAATGCTTCTCAGTACAATTAAATATTTATCAGATCAATATCTGTAGCAAGTTTCATCAAATGTAATGCTGTAATTTTTTAGTAATATCACTAATTACAAATTTATTAAATATGCAAATGAGCCCTTAATTAAATCCACACATCTAAATGTTTTATACTACAATTAGATGTCTGTCGGATCAGAATATGCAGCAGATTTAATCACATTTTTCGGAGTTATATGACGAATTACATAACTTCATAAAATATGCAAATGATTTATTTGTTAACTTGACACTACCAAGTGCTTGACAGTACAATTAGATAATTATCAGATCAATAGCTGTACCAGATTACACTGACTTGGGTGCCGTAATTTCAGAGTTATATACGTAAATTCAAAGTTCATTAGCTATGCAAATGAACCCTTAATTAACTTGACACAACTAAGTGTTTTACACCACAGTTAGATGTCAGTCAGATCAGTATCTGCAGCAGAATTCATCAAATTTTGTGCAGTTATATCGGAGTTATATGACTAATTATAAAACATTATAAAATATGAAAATTAGGTATTTATTAACTTGAAACTGCCCAATGCTTCTAAGTATAATTAAATATATATCAGATCAATATTTGTTGCACGTATCATCAAATTTGGTGCAGGAATGTTAGAGTTATGTCACTAATAACACATGTTCATGAAATATGCAAATGAGCAGATAATTGACACGACGCTCACAGTATCATTATAATGTTCTGAGATTGTCATCTGTGAAAAGTTTCATAAAATTTGGTGCGGTATTTCTTGATATATGTCTACTCTGTCATTACCGTCTCCATAGGGAAACTGCTGTAAGGAAAAAAATGATATTGCATAACTTCATTAATATGCAAGTCACACTAACCAAAATCTCATCAGTTCTTGCAAATAGCATATGGTACCTGTGTATAAAATCTGATCTGAATCTGTTCAGGCGTTTTTGAGTAATCATGTAAACAGGCAGACAGACAGACACACATACACACACACTATCACACACACACACACACGGACAGACAGACAGACAGACATTGCTATGACATTAGCCAAAGTGTGAACACGTGAGCTAAAAACGCATTGCGACAATCATTACAATGTCCATCATCGACATCATTGCAGATGCCACAATCTTAGTCAAAGAGTAGAGAAGATTATCAAAAAAGTATCGGGAGATAGTGAGGAATCTCAACGAGACAACGATGTCACTGCTTGAAGGAGGATGTGTACATTTTAGCATCAAGTGGTCAACGTTACAACGTTAACTGAAGAAGACATCTGATGAAATTAAATGTCCGAAGCTTCAACAATGGTCATTAGTGCGAAATATTTCATCCCTACGATAAGATGGCTTTAATAATTAGGTTGTTTATCCTCTTTATCGCCAGGCAAATTGACTCAAACAGATTTTCAATGAAGAAAAGGAGAGAATTGTGTCCTGTAAATAATCAATAACATTAGTGATAATCCCTGAAACAAATGAGCTTAGCATAGACTAATCGCACACCAAATTGATCTTCTATATTTTGAAACCGTTATTGTGACGGACAAATGATAAACGTCAAGGATTAGGTTTACTCTGAACATGACTTCGGTACAAACGTGACAAGCAACTATTTTGATCTCATCGTGCAAACACTAGTATCTATTTTAAACACGTTTGCGTTTTACCATCCCAAGACACAGTGACTGTTTGGCTGATTGATTAAAGCGCAGTGGTCGTCGCGCTGCGCATGCTCCTGCGGGGGTCCCCTCTTGTTGAAAACATATCCGAGAATCCCGCATGAGGTTACGGGTTGATTACTATGTTTGCGATATTGCCGCTTGTTAAAATGGCGGCTGATCTGTCACAAGCATACCAACATACCAAATCTAACACGCAATGAAAGGTCAATTAATCTAAGTTAAATATCTGCTGAATATTGAACAGTAATTACAAGCTGGATTGAGATCACATTAGGTCATGATTTTCTTGAATCAGTTGAATTGGGCTCGCTCGAGCCATGGAGCTAAACACTTACCCGTACACGTGTATATGCCAACAGAATATCAATTGACCGGGCTCTGGTCTACGACATCGCTAGCAAGGACGAGAACTTTCATTTCAAGAGGCCCAACAGGAGTACAATTGACAAAAATGTAAGCTACAGAAATTATTTTCGAGACGAGACTTCAGTGACGACATATGCTAAATAACAATTTCAACTCTCAATGGGTTTGGCAGGGTAGTATAACCTTGAAAGTATCCATGCAAAATGTAAAATCAAAACCGAATATTTCTGTGTTTTTTTATAATTATTCGTCACGTAAAACTACGCTGTTTTAATATGAGATTTGGTTATGACAGTATGTGTCAGGAAAATCTTTGAACAGTTCTAACCTTAATGCTTGCTTATCGGGAAACCGCTCGCGGCCACCTCCGATGACCACTGTCCGAGCATATTATTTGTTGTTACCATGTTTACTTGTCCATTTTTATATGTTTTATCAATAATACTATTATCAAATATTAAATGTATTGCAATTGATGACGAGAAACGTGACTGTAAAATATTTTGAAAAAATGCCAAACAAAAATCATTCAGTTTTATATTTTAGGTAGTATGAGCCTCAAAAGTGAAAAACTTAAACTGTTGCTCAAACTTTCCCTAAGGAATCTTTCAACCATTCTTTTTCAAAATCGAGAATAAAAATCGGAGGTACTACGTCACCTCGATACTAGATAATAACCAGACATTTACAGATATTTAAAATTCAAAATGGCCTCCATCCCTGTGTTAACTACATGAAGAAAAAAATAAGATTGTCGCATTTCGAAAAACTAAACCTGTAAAATATTATCTTACTAAAAGCTTTTAAATGAACCCCCACAAGTGGTATGTCAGAAAATGAATTGTGAAAGTATACGTATTTAATTCGTTATCACAATCGACAGAGAGCACGTTTCAGTGAATGACATCCTACACTGTATAGACACGGAACTCTTGCAAGCGTTATACATGCATTGATGATATAATTACATACAATTCAATTGACCGCAGCATGCAAAGATACTCATTAGTCGAATAAATTTAAACCTACCCGATCTGGCTTTAAAAGACAAAGAGGTGAACAATGGACCAGTCCAGCTGACTTGATTCGAAAAGTCGAATGTAATATGCGCTAGTAAATTCCGTCGATAATAGATTAAAAATATAAATAGGCATGCGCCTTATCCCACATTCTACATGCGCACTTGCAATGCTGCCCTGCTTGATCATGACATTGATAATTCCACTGATCTAGAGAAATTTTGTCGGGAGTGAAGTTACGATAGGCGTTTTCCATGTCCAGATATTTCATTGTGAGACATTTCTTATTTGCATGATTCGACCTTCATAATTTTAATAACCATTATAATTATTTATCAGAAAGAATTATGTACCACTTGCAGGGCTCGTTTTGAAGCTCAGAGAGTCTACAATTTTTTTCAATTCTCAAATCGTCAGAAAATCCCGTTTCTATCATGATCGATTTACTTTTCATTGGTATTTATTCTGATCATAATGACCTCTTCTTAACATTACCATTTTTACCCAATTTGAGGATTGTGCTTGTATTGTGCCTTTGGGTCATGTTCTTTACCAGTTCATTATATTCCATCGATGCGAGTCTTTGCCTTATGTAAAGTTTCTGACTTGTTTGCTTTTACTATCTTGTACATATTTTAAACCTCCCCGTTACTTTGGTTTGTTTTCTGAAAGCAGTATGATAGAAATAAAATATGAATGAGCTACATCTGCTGTACTTTCGAGGATATGAACTGGTTGCATTGAAAACAACATTTTTCCGGCAGAATTGTATGCAAAGAACACCAGAAATTAAAGGCTCGCTGCAAGGGTTTGAAATGTCTTACAAACATGTGGTAGTGTTTGAAGGTCCAGGACATTTAACTGTATGTGACCAAAATTACGAAGTACAATGAAGTTGACTACGTACAATATTCAAACATCTGTATTTCTCCTCGTTTTCCCCAGTGTCATTTATAATTGTTCTATAGTGAGTGATAAAGCATCAAATAACCCAAATTCTCTCTCCAAAACGTCGTCTGTTTTCAGCAATTCTTGTAATGCTCAGTAAATTGCTACTAGAAAATTTTTCAATGCAAGTTTGCTAAGACAGTGGCCTATCGCCTTAACTGCAAACTTTTTCACTTGAGAAAAAAGCATTGTTGTTTCACGTAGGGATTTATTTATCATGGATTTTCCTGGATTTTGATTATTGCTTTCTACATGGCTGCCTACATCATTTTGCTGATATTACTGCATAGCCGAAGGATGTACATGTATGCCTAAGATTAACGTCAAATCCCAACAATCTGAAAATAGAATAATATGCCACCGTCTAAAGTGATCTAATTTCATAATCAACAGTGATTTGTAGATGACATAATTCAGAAAAAAAAAACCATTTCCTTGGGTTCTCTATGTTCGTTTAGAAATCACTGCAATTAAAAATCTTTGTTGACTATGCAGCTCATTAAATGTAACTGCTATCGACTTCCTGCAAGAGATTTTGTTTTCACATATCTTTTTACAGTGTATTGTGGCACGATGTAAAAATTGCATCAGCACATTCTAAAATGGCCTTTGTCGATGTCGATAAGCACAAGATGAGATTATGTTATTGTTTTACATACAGCTGCAATCACACGTACAAGACTGCTAGGGAACATACACATGTTTTGTCGGAACAATGGGTTTATTTAGTGAATTTTCATCAGCCGTGCTGCTGTTGGTAATATTGACAGATTTTGCGATGGCTGCAATGCTACCAGTGGACTGAGAAGAGGTGCCACAGAACAAAACGGCGATTGTTGGACAGTCTGCCACGTTTCGCTGTCAACCGACAAAATTGTCATCGAACGACAATTCTATAGTATGGAAGTTTGGGTCACCAGAAAATCTAGAAAAGGGTGGTGACGATGTTGTTGCCGGGAAAAAGTACGTGATATCAGAGAGGGGAACGAAATTGACAGTACAGCACGTGGCAAAAACGGACCAGGGTTTTTATTGGTGCCGTATGTCGAAAGATGGAAGGTCATCAAACTCTACGCCGGGATTCTTAGCAGTAATTCCAGAACCTTCATTCCGTCTAGAGCCGTCTAATCAGACGGTAGCTCAGAGTTTGAATGTAACACTGAAATGTCGCCTGCAAAATTTTGACGCTAAATATTGCAATGTGACTTGGTTTCGAAATCAACATCCAGTTAAAAACATCAACTCACACAATCAGCTGGATCCCCAGAATGAATTCATTATGCAAGGGGATGTAGATTTAGGAGAATATGACTTGACTATTATATATATCAGTAGAGAGACGACAGGATATTTTGATTGCCGCTTGCATTGTTTGAGCGACGGACGACACATGGAAAAATCTAGAACTGCGAAGGTTGATGTTCTATTCCCATCGAAACGAAGATATCCCAAGTGCAAATCGTCGGACGCTCTAAAGTCCCATTACAGACCCAATTGGCATATTGAGACTCAATGTTGGGCAAAGGGGGGCCACGGCCCAATTTATTTGAAATGGAGTAAGCGCGGAAGAACGACCGAGGAAATACTTCATGTGAATGAAAATCCCCACGGAGAGAAACTGACGAAATGGAAATGGACTCTAACAGCAAAGGATGATGGGAGTTACATCGTATGCTCAATGGAAGGACCTGCCATTTTGACAAGACGAGAATGCACTATAGGCCCAATAACGGTATACTATGATCCAACTCTTTCACTTGCCGACTACGATCAAACAGCAACAGTAGGCAGTAACGTTACTTTCAACTGTTCTGTTAGTGCGAATCCTAAAATAGGTGCTGATGGCATTGTCTGGCTCGTTAATGATATAGCAGTGCCCGAGTCAGAGAAATATGAAATTAGACACCGTAGTGGTGGAAGTGAGCTGACAGTTTATAATGTGACTGAAATGAAATGAAATGGATGATAACTACCTATTTATGTGTAGAGTGAGCAATAAGACCAGCGCTCGTGCCTTCGCTAAACTTAATGTCATCACGTCGAAATTGAAAATAACTACTACGGAATATTACATATTAACATCTAAAAACGTAGAAACTTGTCCTTTTACAGACTGTTTGATTCCAAACATTTTGATTGATTTAGTCCTTGTTTGTATCATAGCCGTGATCATAGGAGTTGTTTTCTGTGTGAGGCGTAGAAAAACTCGTAAGAAAAGAGCAGCTCAGCAATCGAATGAGT
>LD377206.1:0-25509 GCA_001465055.1 Ptychodera flava | reverse complement strand
GTCGGGCGATTTCATGGTTCTTTGGGGCACTTAAGTGTACGTCGAGCTTAAGGAATGTAGTTACATTCGCGATGTTTTATTCGAAAATTATTTATTCCTTCAAGGGAAAATGCACATAATTTATGCTGTTGGAAATACTGGCCGCTCATAAACAAGACAATAAACTCAATATATGTGCATCTTTACTTATATTGTCAAAGTACCACCGACACCCACAAAAAACCAAATGGTTCAGTCCAGGTATTTGCAACTCTGCCATCCGACTGGTCAACAGGAAATCAACCATAGGTGTCTTTTGGCACGCGTATACGCCAGTCACCTAGGCGACGGTAATCTGCACCACTTATCACCATCGGGAAGGTACTCCTCCCCATATACCACTGGTGATCCCACCCTCAAGGCACTGCGTCATTCGACCAAGCATTGTTATTGTAATTTCCTGCATAAAATTAACAGCGAGGTCAACCGGTCAAACTCGCTTGGCATTTTCTCTCATGGTTGGTCAAGATATTTCTGGCCGTAATACACAGTGTCAACTAACCAAACACACACAAAAAAGTGGCCGCTGGCCGTGTTAGACAGGTGGCCGCTCTATCTAGGTATAATTACATTGAAATTACGTCGGTATTGCAATGGAGTGGCCGTTATAGACGGGTGGCCGCTCTATCCAGGTGGTCGCTAAGACAGGTTTGTATATATATTTTTAATTTCTTAGGCTGATCATTCGCTCAGACCCTGGCTTACACAATTAATTGACCTATGAATCATTGAAATTCCATAGGACTTCCTCTTTCATATTTTTGCTTGATTTTTCGGGTTGTGTTGTAATTTCACTACTTTTGCAAGTAAACAAAATGTAAGCTGCATTAAGCTTTATTGTATCCTACCAGTATACTGATGGTGCAAGTATACTGATGGTGCAAATACAGCGATCTGATCAGTCGAGACGCGAAATGAACCGTGGTATATTGGCGATATACCACGGCTAGCTTGAAAAGAACTTAAATGTAATATATGAGGGTACATTTCGTCGATAATGGATTAAAAATGCAAATACGCATGCGCCTTATCTCCCATCATACAATGAGCACGTGTAACGTTGGCCTGCTAGATTATTGTTTTCGATAATTCCATTGATAAAAAGTAATTGTGTCGAGAATGAAGTTAACATGTCTTGAAATTACGGTATTTTACATTTTCATAGATAAGATTAGATTCTTTGCATACTGTTAGATTTTATTGTGAGGCATTTCTCATTTGTTTATTTGGAACTTATAACGTTAATAACCATGACAACATTTATCAGAAAGAATTTTGACAAACATTGTAAACTCATTGAAGCCGTATGCTCCTTCAAATTAATACTTATCATGTCAGCAAATGGTTGAAGATGTGAAGACTTAGTATAAACCACAATAAAAAAAATGATGTCAGTTCTTTTTCATGAACATCAGAAGGTGTTAACTTCAATTACTAGCTTTATGATCACCTGATAACGACAGTAGACACAATTACAAATCTAGGTAATTACCTTGCAATACAAATCTTTAATATTTTTGCTGACACATTTACCAAAAACATAAGAAGACTTTATATTTAATAACATGACTCCATTAAGGCCAATTGAAGTGTATATATTATATGTAAGGAGTAAGCTGTAATATTGCTCGATGCTTCTAAACAACAATCTCTTTTTGACCAATGGGTTCACAGACGTTCGGTCAAATTTCCATGTCTCCAGGAGAATGTACCTCGGGGACAGATTTTCGGAATCACAGGCTTTTACAATAGGTTTGGCCTACCACTTGGGGGGACTCATTTTGAAGCTCATAGAGTCAATAACTTTTACAGTCTTTAGACTTACGAAGCACTTGTTTTTCAATCATCTCACCTTTAACAATTTGTTTCACCAACCGAAGACTGCTTGTATGGTGCCTTTGAATAATGTTATTTACTAGTTTCCTATATTCCATTCATGTGACTTTTGCTTTATAAGTTTGTAAATTGGTTTAAATGTCTTGCGCGTATTTAACATCACCTCTTCATTGGAATTTTTTGTTAATGTAATATGATTAAAATAAGATATGAATGAATTGCATCTGCTTTACTTTCGGGAACAGCAAACTGGTGAAACTGGCTGCCCCCAAATATGTGCATTTTCTGCTAGAATTGCAGGCAAAGGACACCAGATATTAAATGCATATTGTGGGGATGTTAATGTCTTACATACGTGTGGTAGTTTTTAAGGTCGCCGAAATTTAACCACAGGTTATCCAAGCGACGTACAATGTTTAGTAATCTATCTGAATTTCTTTTGGTTTTCCCACAGTGTTATTTTCAATTCCTCCATAGAAAGTGGTACAACATAATCTAACGAAAATTTTCTCTCCAAAAACGCCCTGTCTATTCTGAAAAAAAATCTTGTGGACATTTTCATGAATGGCCACCACAAGTTTGCGAAGACAGTGGCCTATCATCTGAATTGAATCCTTGCACAGAAAATGTATCATAGTCACTCAAGTTTTTTTATCCACCGGAGGATTAAATTACAAGAGTTATCTCTTTCCACATATTAACTGTCTACATGATATTATGTCTGCATTGCCAGAGGATACAACCCAAAAATTCAAATCCCCAAAATCTAAAAATAGAATAATACGCCATGTCGAAAGTGGTTGAACTCTTTTTGAATGTATTTTTTGACAAACACAGTCACAATTTCCTGATCAAAAGTGATGTGAAGATGAAATAATTCAGATCTGCAATAGCTATTTCCTTGAGTTCCCGAATGTTTAAATAGAAATCACGACATTTGTAATCTTTGCTGACAATACAGATCATGAATGTAACTGGTATCAACTTCCTGCAGGAGATTGAATTGTTCACATATCTCTGAATGGGTATTGAGAACTGTGCCAGTCTGCTTTAAACTAGGACGTTGAAAAAATGCTTTAAACATGTTGGAAAGCATTAGATGACAATCAATTTAAGATACAGCGGTAATCACACGTACAAGTCTACCGAAGTAAATAAAACCAAATGCATTTTGTCGAATCTGTGCGTTAATTCGGTGTATTTTCATCAGCCATGCTGATGCTGGTAATATCGACAGATTCTTGGAAGAGGTACCACTAAACACAACGGAGATTGCTGGCGAGTCCGCTGAGTTTCACTGTCAACCGAAAAAACTGTCAACTGACGACACATCTATTTCATGGAATTTCGGGTTACTGGATAACCCGACAGAGGATGCGACAATGTTGGGGAAAACGAGAGATCAGACAGAGGAAGGATTTTTTTGCCAAAAAACATGTGCCAATACCGGACCAGGGCTGTTATTGGTGCAGTATGTCTAAAAATGGGAGCTCATTAAACTCTGCATCGTCTAGAGCCGTCTAATCAGGCGGTAGCTGAGGGTGACTACTGTTAAATAAAATGTCATCTGTAAAATATGTAGACACCAAATATTGCAACGTGCCTTCGTTTTGAAATCAAAATCGAGTTTACAACAACGCATCCTGTCAGCAAGATTCCCTGAAGTCATTTTGCAAGGGGAAACAGATTAAGGAGAATATGACTTGACTGTTCTAAATATCAGTAGAGAGATGACAGGATATTTTGATTGCCGCCTGCAGTGTCTCTGCGACGGACGAAGTATCTAAAAATTTAAATCTGCTAAGGTTGATGTGCTTTTCTCGCCGAAACCTAGATTTCTCAAGTGCAATTCGTCGCAGCATCTAAATTCCCAATACAGATCCAATGGGCTCCTTGAGACGCAATGTTGGGCAAGGGGGGTACGGTCCAATTTATTTGAAATGCAGTAAGCGCGGAAGAACGAACAAGAGAATATTTCGTGTGAATGAAAATCCCAAGGCAGAGAAACAGACAAAATTAAAATGGAGTCTAACAGAAAAGGATGATGGGAGTTACATTGTATGCATAATGGAAGGACCTGCAATTTTGACAAGACGAGAAAGCACGATGAGCCCAATGACGGTATACTATGGTCAAACTGTTTCACTTGCTAGCGGTGATTTGACAGCTGTTGACAGTAACGTTACTTTTAACTGTACTGTTAGTGCTAAACCTACAATAAGTGCCGATGACACTGTCTAGCTCGTTGATAATATTATAGTGGTCGAGTCAGAGAAATTTGAAATCAGACACCGTAGAGCTGGAAGTGGAGTGATAGTTTATAATTTTGTGACTGAAACGAATGGCAACTTCCTATTGATGTGTAATGTGAACAATAAGACCAACGCTCGCACCATCTCTACGCTTAAAGTCATCGCGTCGAAATCATATACGACTAACACGGCATATTACATATAAAAATTTAAAAACCAAAGAAACTTGTCCTGTTGCAGACTGTTTTATTTCATACGTTTTGATTGTTTCGTCGTTGTTTGTATCTTAGCCGTTATCATTATAGGAATTGTTTTCTGTGTGACATTTAGAAAAAGTCGTAGGAAAAGAGCAGCTCGACAATCGAACGAATTTGGTAGCTCACACGAGCCAAGCCTTTACCAGGGCCCACTTCAAAAATCATATTACGAAAACCTTGGAACATTGGTAAATATACGATTTCTGGAAACATGTGTGGATATGATCTTGAGTCCTGTGGTTCACCCTTGAAATTCTGATAATTTACAGTGGATCAAGTGAAACTGTTACCTTCCTTGGTGGTACTGACGTTACTGCCAATGGCACTGAAGTATGAGGAAGTGCACTGAGATGGCTCTTCTTGAGCTGATCAATCTATATTAAGGGGACTAATGTTCGAATTCATGAGCTTTTACAGTACTTTACCAAGATTTCATCGTCTTGTTTTGAGCAAATTGAAAATAAATTTCAATTAATACAGTGATGGCGGCCAGTTTGAATTTCAAATTCGGCCAAATTCAAGGTAATTTTTCCAAAGTGACACAATTTGCAAGGTAACCTCTACTTTCTATTCATCTCTCTGAAAGAGATGGTTGACTATGTTCAGGAAAGTTTCAGCAACTCTTCAAGCCTTTAATTTCGAAGCAAATACTACCACTAAGGCAAAACCAACCTTATGCATCTCATTACTTCTTATCACCTATCTTTGGACGACGCGAGGTAGAACTTCAAGACTGATCCCTATTTGAAAACTCGTCCGTCCAAAGATTCGATTCGATATAGTAATAATAATCTTTACGGCCCTGGTACGGTTTTTGCGGATCGAAGTCGTATGGCGCGCGGAAGTGCCCGAGCGTGCGAGGACCCCTTACGCCGTACGACCAAGGACCGACAAACCCACATCAGGGCCGTAAAGGTTTTATTATATACTTTATGGAATGATAAATATGTACTTAACATTATATTCAGCACTGTTTTGACATACAAATGCAATTATTTTTTCCTCTCTCTCAAACACCACGGCTATGGAAAATGATAATTTTTCACATTTTTTTAATGTGAAGGTAAATATTTTGTTGATGGTTTTGAACAGAGTGGATTAGACTTCAGTATTGATGCAGAAGGATAAGAAGTCTTGAATTGTGTACCATGAACCAAGTGGAAGATGAATTCCATTTTGTACTTTTATGTCCAAAGTATCAAGATCTGAGGGCAAAGTTTATATCACGTTAATTTTACAATCCACTTGTCTTGTATAATTTTACTTTATTGATGTTAGCAGAAAGTTTAAATACCCTAAGACAACTTAGAAAATTTATATTTTTTGCAATAAAGTGTAGAGACGAGTATATGAGCAATGTAAATTTCAATTAATCTTTTCTGTTTTGTAATTAGCTTTCATCACCTGCTGTTATTGTAACACTGCATGAAAACCCAACAATACTCACCGTATTTACATTGATTATAGCCTGTATGTTAGCTGAAGAGTGCATATAGAGATGAATACAGTTAATAGTCGCGCCAGCGGCTTACTGACTACGTATGCGCAGATTCATAATAGATGCGAGTAACCGGAATTGTTCCCATTTTCATCGGCGCCACCATGTTTTTTTGAGTGCTTGTAATTAAACAAATACGAAACGTACGATGTATTATTTTAAAACATGTCTTTGGTAAAATATATCTCTTTAATTAACCAATAATTATAATTATCCACCTTGTCACTGATACAAAATATTACTATCACGCCTAAAAAATAGAAAAAAAGAAAAAAGCTGTTGTGCATTTATGAACGAGAACATTCGCAAAGAATGCTGGAATTGAATTTTAAAAAAGCACCCTCTGTGTCAATAATTAGATGCAAAATTGCCGGTTTTTAGACGGAACGCTATAATTTCAGCTTGCAAGTTGAAGTCGAGCAGTGCAGTTACTAGTACAACGATAATAATAATGGCACAATACGTTCCTTGTTAAACACAATTTTTGTCCAACATTTTTACACATTACAGAAAATCTATACCTGAAGGGTATGACATCGTGTACGCGAACTGTTTTAAACAGAGGGTAAACTGAGCATAGTTGTCGTACAAACGTACATAGCAAGTAACAAGTAACTCTATTTTATCTTTAACTATTAATAATCATGAATCAATACAAATAACATCTCTAATCTTAACCCCTGGCGCGACACCAAGGGCTGGGCCCAATAAAATATCAATCCATTGCTTGTATTCATCAAGCCTGTATTCATGTGGTTCATGTGAATTCACATGTATTGTTCTATAATACAGACAACGCATTAGTGTTAATTTATCTGTATTATTGCGTTTTGGTGCAGTGTAAGTTACTTTTCCCAGTGGCCCATGTACGATATTACTTATGTTTTTGTACATTTTGGTCGGTGACCACAAGTACTCAAATAAACTTGACTTGATTGCTCTCGAAAGCAATCTCGAAAGAAGCTCTGTCAACAATGTCAAAAATCACATTATGATTCAAATGGTCTAGAAGACACCGGTCAATATGAAAAGAGATTCCGAAATGTCGAAGGCCTTAAGCTTGTTTTTACCGAACTTGATTTTCATAATGGTGACTCTGATGCTGCACACAGAACTCCAACACCGCTTCGAGACAAGACTTCACTGACGATATATACTAGATTGAAAATTTAACTGCCAACAGATTTGGTAGAGTAGTATAACCGTGCAAAAAGTGCGCTCAAAACTGAATTTTCAGATGTATTTATAATAATTATCCTACATGTAAAACTGCGTTAAGTTTCACTATCGGATTCGGTTTGTATTACGTGACAGTATGGGAAAACAGTCCCATTGTCATTATTGCATGCTTAACGAGAAGTAGCTGGCTGCCGCCTCCGATGACCACCATGCGAGGCAGTTATCATGTGTATGTTATTTTTAGCTATTTTTATCATTAATACCATTACCGAATATTCAATATTTTGCCAGTAATCATGTTTAACTTGTATGTAAAACATTTCGAAGGGTGCTGGACACCTAACATATAATTTTATGTTAAACTTTAAACTCGCACACCCGTGACAATCATAAAGTGCATATTTAATTCACTGTTACAAAGCTGACAGAGAACACACGTTTTATTGAATGACGCACGTAGAGAAACTGAACTTTAATGAGCGTTATGCATGCATTGATAATATAATTACACACATAACATTTTACTGCAGATGTAGGCTCTTAACATATTTTACAGACACATTTATCAACTTTTAAATAAGTCTTTTCTTTTATCAAACGCATTAGTTCTCATTTTTATAACGTGACTTTATTACGATCATTTACATTTTATTATTCATATTTAAGGAGTAACCTTAATCCTAAGCAGCAATGTCTTCTTAGTCAATGTGGTCACAGACGATTGCTTAAATATCCATGTTGCAAGGAAAACTTGCCATGCGACATATATGCGGAATCTTTTTCCACATATTTTGGTCTACCGCTTGCGGGGCTTATTTTGAAGTTCAAAAAGTCAATAAACTTTTTCATGGTCTGAAATCTAACGAGGCCCTCATGTTCAACAAGATCAATTCAGTTTTCAAAAAGAACTATTCGCGTCATATGGACGTCTTCTCTTCTTTAACTCTTTTCCAAATAAAGGACTGTGCTTTTATCGTGACCTGTCGTAATTATTCCCAAAAGACTGGGATCTATGTCCGAGTACATCGTGCAGCGTACGGACAAAACTGAAGCGTACGATGTACGAGAACATAAATCCCTGTATTATGAGAATAGCCCTATTACTATACACCTTTTAAGTCCAACTTTACCAGAAAAAATCGTTTTTGGACGCCCGTCGCACACTGTACTGAGCGATGGCTAGCAGACTGAAAACACATTCAGCGCGTCTGTTAAGCACACAGAACAAAATTTCAACCCGCGCTGCGCAGTAAATATGGTAGAAATTGTAGGTCAACAGCATAATTTCACTCAAAGTCATAGGTTTTTGACTGATCATGACTTACTTTCTGAAGAACTGAATGTCAAGAAGTATATATTTTAAAAAAAAATGTAAAATTTTCTCTTGTTTTTCCCGTTGTTGACGGAAATGTGTTTTTTGATCAAAGGTCAAATAGCGTCGAATAACACCTAAAGTTGTTGTACTCCACGTCAAAGTTATTGGACTCTGCGTCTACTGATACCGAAACTTGCTGTACGACTAAAAAGCATAGGTTACAGATGCAGGTGTATAATAATATTCTTTACCAGTCAACATATATTTTATTGTCTTGCACACTTAGTTACAACACCTTATTAGTGGAGATCGTTTTTCGAATGCAGTATGATTAAAATAATAATAATTGGCTCTGTCGTGCTTTAGAGGACAAACTGGTTACCCCAAGGGGAATTTTTCTTGTACAATTACAAAGGAAACCAGAAATTGCAGTCATGATATTGGTGCTTTGAAATGTCTCACAGCGTGTGGTAGTTTTAAAGGCCCCACAAATTTAACCATAGGTGTCCCTAGTTACAAAGTACAATGAAGTGGACTACGTACAATAGTTAGATACTTTTCTATATTTTTTATCATTTTCCAACAGTGAGTGACATAGCATTATGTAACCCAAATTATCACTCAAAAAGTCCAGAACACGATTGGAACTAAATTGGGATAATTGGATGAGAGTAATTTTGATGAAAGTTTGATGAAATCGAAATTTTTACAGCTTAAATTTTACAAAATGATAGAATACTGTAAAAAGTAAAATATTGTATCCATCGAACAAAATAACAAAAACACGTCAATTATTGTATATCCATTAAACCGTATTCTTTTCTATGAACAGGTGGTATTTTTGTGTAAATGTCATAAAAAACGAGACAAAATGCATAAAATTTGTGTAATTAATGACTTTGAGTTGGGGCACTTTTAAAATGTCCCTTACTTTTTCGTCAATTTGGGGCTTAAAAAACACTAAATGTAGTCAGGGCACTTTTGAAATGACCCTGACTAACTAAACAGTAAATCCATCGAAAAACTTCATTTTGGTTGGGGAAAAGTAACAAATCGAGATTAAAACTAGTATTTCAGTACCAAAGAAAGCATAGACAAGTTCGCATATTTTCATTCAAATATAAATATTGTTCATAAGTATTGAACAATATTGCATTAGATGTAGTCATGCAATGATTCTTACTCATAACATAAGCACAACATCGCAAATTTTGAATAAAATTTTAAAGATTGTTCGTAAATATGGTGTAATATTTAACAAATTCCTTAAATTTTTGAGAAATTGTGCCAATCCAATTATCCCAATTTAGTTCCAATCGTGTTCCAGTCTGTTCTGAAAAATTCTTGTACAGTACAAGATAAGACAGAATTGCCACCAGATAGGAGTTGAATGCAGGCCTTCGAAGACAGTGGTGTATCGCCTGAATTGTATCCTTGCACACACCAGAAAATATATTCCAAAGTGTCGCTGGCATTTTTTGTTATTCACGAGAGGATTAATTTATCAGAATTTTCGCAGAATTTTGTTTTTGCTTTCCACATAACCGCCTAAGTAATTGTGGTGATATTATTACTGCATTACCTTGGAATATATGCCTAAAATTTTGATCGCAAGTCCCGCAATCTAAAAATCGAATAATACTCCATGTCCAAAGTGGTTGAAATATTTTTTTATAAATTTTGACAAATATAGTCACGACTTCCGTATCAAAAATGAATTGTAAATGAAATAATTCAGATATAGCTATTTCCTCGACTTCCCTTCATGTTAGTTTAGAAATCATTTCATTTTCTAATCTGCTGACAATACGAATTATGAAAGTAACTGGTATCGACTTCCTGCAGGGAGTTTTGTTTTTCACATAATTTAATGGGTATTGTGGACCGCGTTGATTTGCTAAAACTATAGCACGTTGTAAAATTGCTTTATAAATGCTGGTAAGAACTAGATGAGATGACATTAGTATTTCAGATACAGCGCTAACGACACGTACAAGTCTTCGAGAGAAAATACAATTTTTTGTTAGAATTACGGGTTTATTTAGAGAATTGTCATCGGCCATGCTGCTGCTAGTAATATTGACAGATTTTGCGATGGCTGCAATGCTACCAGTGGACTGGGAAGAGGTGCCACAGAACACAACGGCGATTGTTGGACTATCTGCTCAGTTACGCTGTCAACCGACAAATTTGCAATCCAACGTTAAATCTATAGTATGGAAGTTTAGATTACCAGATAACCTGAGAGAGGGTGGAGACGATGTTGTTGCCGGGGAAAAGTACGTGATATCAGAGAGGGGAACGAAATTGACAATACAGCACGTGGCAAAAACGGACCAGGGCTTTTATTGGTGCTGTATGTCGAAAGATGGAAGGTCATCAAACTCTATGCCGGGATTCTTAGCAGTACTTCCAAAACCTTCATTTCGTCTACAGCCGTCTAATCAGACGGTAGCTGAGGGTTTAAATGTAACACTGAAATGTCGTCTGCAAAATTTTGACGCAAAATATTGCAATGTGACTTGGTTTCGAAATCAACATCCAGTTAAAAAAATCAACTCGCACAGTCAGCTAGATCACCAGAATGAATTCATTGTGCAAGGGGATACAGATTCAGGAGAATATGACTTGACTATTGTAAATATCAGTAGAGAGACGACAGGATATTTTGATTGTCGCTTGTATTATTTGCGCGACGGACGACGTATAGAAAAATCTAGAACTGCGAAGGTTGATGTTCTCTACCCACCAAAACGAAGATATCCAAAGTGCAAATCGTCGGAAGCTCTAAAGTCCCATTACAGACCCGATTGGCACCTTGAGACTCAATGTAGGGCAGTGGGGGGCCACGGCCCCATTTATTGGAAATGGAGTAAGCGCGGAAGAACGAACGAGGAAATATTTCATGTGAATGAAAATCCCCACGGAGAGAAACTGACGAAATGGAAATGGACTCTAACAGCAAAGGATGATGGGAGTAACATTGTATGCTCAATGGAAGGACCTGCCATTTTGACAAGACGAGAATGCACGATTGGTCCAATTACTGTATACCATGGTCCAACTGTTTCACTGGCCGCCGATGATTTGACAGCAGCTGTTGACAGTAACGTTACTTTTAATTGTTCTGTTAGTGCGAATCCTAAAATAAGTGCCCATGACATTGTCTGGCTCGTTAATAATATTACATTGACCGAGTCACAGAAATATGAAATTAGACACCGTAGTGGTGGAAGTGAATTGACAATTTATAATGTGACTGAAATGGATGATAATCTCATATTTATGTGTAAAGTCAGCAATAAGACCAGCTCTCGTGCCTTGGCTAAGCTTAAAGTCATCAGGTCAGAATCGTCAACGCCTGTGCATATATCAACGAATTCAACACAATCAGTCCACCATGACGTGATAGGGACTGCGACGCAACCAACACGTACAAAGGTACAGACTCGTTCCCTGGCAGACTATTCCATTCCCTTCATTGCAATCAGTCTTACTGTTGTGATAATAGTCGTGATTATGATACTTGTTTTTTCTGTGAGGTACCGACAGAATCGTAAAAAACGTGCAGCAAGAAAATCGAACGAGTTACATGTCTCATACGAGTCATTTGTTGACCCGCATTTGTACCACATCGATGGAGAAACGCATTACGACAAAATAAGTCAAATAGGCGTCACTCCAAAAACAAGAGAGACATGCTCACACGGTTCGGTATCGAATTCCATAAAATCAGGTGCGCCGTTTAAACCGATGGTTGCAGAATCTCTACCTTTTAAAAGTGCTGACTGCCAAGATGCACCTGACATCACCAAGGATACCATTTACGTCACATATGCCGTCGTGCGCAAAAGTAAGCCTCTTGGGATTAAATCACCTGATGATGAAATGCCATCTCTGGAAGAAGATTCTGACCCGAATACCACTGACGTCACGTATGCCGTCGTGCGCAAACGTAAGCCGCTTCCTGGGACTAAAGCACCTGGTGATAACAAACCATCCCTGGAAGAAGATCCTGACACAGCCAATGACGCAGTTAATGATGACGTAGAGGTGAGGAAATGTAGAAATGTAGAAGGGTTGTTCTATGCCGACCTTTGCTTCGAAAACAGTTGCACTGATTCTGTCCGGGGAGATTTGTCCGAGTCGGTGACGTATGCCGAAGTGCGGTTCCCTGAGCGATCTTCCTCGGCTCAATAAACATTTTGTGATCAATGGTTTCATTTACGCTGAACTTAAATGCATACGCCAACATACTGTTCAAGACTCTGTGTATAGCCAATAGTCTTCAACGACTGTGAAAGACAACTCGCTGAAACTTTGAACAAAATCTCGCTTAAACATGATGTGCACGTACTGAATGCGACTTTGATATTAAAACTATTGTCTCGACACGTCTGTTTGAAATGAATCCGACGTATCTATCTGAAGTCGCAGCGTTCGTTTCTGAATGTATGGCATGAGAAGGAATTATTATTTATATGAGCATGAATAGTGGCTAAAGGCTTTATAGTGATATTTAATCGACTGTGTAAGTAATGTCAAGTTGTTTACACAGTCCGTAGAGCAACGTACAAGGGATAGAACGTAATGAACGGAAATAGTATTTACAATATCTACCATATATTGTTTTCATATGATGACCAACGAATCCACAGCTTTTAGAAACAAAGCATTTTCTGAAAAGTAATTTTTGTTTGATCATCAGAAATAAGTACAAGTAAAACAAAGGAAAAGTGATCTACCATTATTTTGCCTTTTTAAACCAAAATCAATCTGGTCTAACTTTTCAAATTAAGTATTTAATTATCCCATATTTATCGGTTAAAGTAAGTAGCTATGAGAAAATTTATTAAATACATCACTCCTACATGAATCTGTTGGCAGTATACAAGAAACCGTAAAGTACGGAAGAATAAAAAGTATTCGGAGATGTCTTGACTTATCTTAATGTGTAGTTTGCCGGGTAATTTTATAAATTTCAAAGATTAAGTCCTCCGAAATTGCCTGGTAACAAAATAAGGCAAATTCCAAAATAATTTATCTTTTTTTTATTTCATTTTAAATTAATCCAATGCTTGATTTATTATTCGGGACTCTATGTACCTGGATGAACACTGCACGGTGATTGTCCATATTTTACATTGTATTGTTGCCGGAAAAATTCCAGACCAAGGTATTCACTACGCATTTCGAAAACAATACAGAAATTATTTGACCTTCAGATTATCGCGTTATTGTATGGTCTTTTCACCGGCAAAATGTTCACATTTTGATGTGTTGTTGAAAATTAACTGATATTATCATGCGAAGCCAGACACAGAAGCTAGACATATGAAGCGGCCGTCATTTGCCCCATACACTTGAACCTTGGTGTAAAGGTGGTAAAACACACAGAAAACCAAAACATGGGCATTTATTGGTCCAAGGATAAAAGATAATCTAATATTTGGTGATATGGAGGATCATCCAGACCATTGTTGATAAACTGTGACACATGCAGGTCATTGTACACTCACTGGAAAGCAGGTGCATATCACTGCAAAAACGTAACATACTCTATGCATAAGTCGGTAATAGAATTATATCGAACTCTGATAACTTAAAGTCTTGTAATATTCAGCTTTTAATTTTACCTACCGTATAAGCTTTTCAAGTCATTTTATCCAATGATTTGCCCACGCTGTAACGGATTTTTTACAGTGTTTAGCATGTTTCAATGTAGTGAATAATTATATATACTTCCTATGGTTAAACCGTTAACCCAATAATTACTGGCAAAAAGAGAGTGTATATACGTGGGAAGTGAACTGTCAAATTGGCAACATTGTATCGATCGATGGTAATAACAAAATGACCGCACCTGACATAATGGATGTGCAGGCTATGTTATCAATCCAAATACTTTGTATTTCTACAGTCTATATGGAACAGACCAATAAAGATTAATGAGAATTAAACATGAAAATTGATATTGCCAGCAGTTTAAAAGTGTTAATTAACTTGCAAAGTTTTAAGGTTATCACATATTAGTTTGTGTTCCAGAGGTATTTGTATACAAAGAATTTGACGTGTGTGCGGAAATCACTTCAGATAATCAATTTCAATTATGGGTCAATTTTAAAATATTAAAGGTACTTCCTTTCTGTGACATGATATTTGAAGGGTAATTTTCGCATTTCGATATTTGATGATATCATGAATATGAAATTGATACTGAGTATCAATTTATCTAGAGATATGGTACATTTAGATATTAAACTCTGTATACCTCTACATCATTAATTCTACATTGTATATTTGGATAAACAGTGAGGAGTGAACAAAATGGCACAGAATGTGATGCTGTTGTGAAACGTTATACAAAGCTACTTCTTAATTCCTCGACAATGAAGACAGATTGTCATCTCTTCACTTCCTTCCTAATAACCCGTGTTTACACATTGTTTTAATTCTTTCTGACGTGTGACTCATCTCTAACCAATCAAAGTCAAAGACACTTTTTACTTTCCCGCCAAAACCGGCTATATCACAGCCTGAATTAGCCACTTTACTTTATTATATGTTTATGTACAGTATAGTGTATGTGTATGCGTATACTCAGAGCGCATCGCTCACCACTGGATCTGGTCGTCACTTATCCACTCACTGATACATTATGTTATTGTAGCAGTAGTTCATCGTAGCTGTAGTAATAAAGTTTGAAGAAATAGAGCCGCCGCCTCTGTCTCCATCACTTGAACTCAAAAGATCCTGCTTCATAAACAATCCCATACATTGTTTTTGAATACCATTGGAATTTTATTTTAAAGCAATATTCATTACTCGGGCACTGTACACAATCTTTCAAACACATTCAAAATTAAAGAGGAAATGTGACGATACTCATGGCCATAGTCAAATGTCAACAACAATGTGTGTCTTTTATGCATTTCCTTGTTACGTAATGTCTTCATATTGGATCAAATGTAATATTTGCAGTATTGAGCTCACGTGAGCTTAAAGTTACGTCATTACAAGTTCACCAGCTAGCTTTGCGCTCCTTCTTTGAACTGATACACCTACGTAGTGAAAGTGTGAAATAAAAGTACCTTATCTCAATAGGCATTCAATTGCATGTTTTTAAACGGTTGTTAATGTCATACTAAGGTAAAGGTGTGTTACTCATTGAAGAGTAAACAACTGTCAATGGTAAATTCGTGATTGAGGAGTAAATACCAGTAATATCACTAATATGTTGACTGGTTGTCATTAATCCTTTAATTACAGTGTATTGCTTAACTAAAAAACAGTGACCCATGTCTCTCTATTTTACACTTGTTATTTTTTTAATGTCCTGTTCTCGCAAAGATGTAGTATTTGGTTACAATTGTGATCTTAAGATCTATGTCTATTTTTGTTATACTTGTAGCAATCAACGTCACCAAAATTTACAATTGAGGCCGTATTCCACTTTCAAGCTCGAATGTTGCTATATAAGCCAAGTTTCATATGTTTAATATACCGCCAAAGCTCAAATCTAATGTATAGCACCTATCTAAACTGCTACAGTCCAAACTGTTGGGCCTTGCTATCATTCTATTACACTTGTCCAAATCGATAACAGTACATTTTCTGGTTCTTTCGCGTAAAATCTCTCGGGGTCGTTTGAAAATTTAACTTCTCAAGCTTTACCCTAACGAGGAATAACCCTTTCATATAATATTGTGATCAAAATTTACAGCAGTCAGAGAAGAACGCTGTGTGTGAGAAGGGTACAAACGGAAATATAGCGACAAGACCATTAAACAACACTCATCAATTTCCTACATTGTTGTGATTCCTTGCATGCATATAAAGAGTTCTCGACTTTCCGATCTTCCATCGGCTATATAAAAAGCTCTTTCGCGGAACTTCATAACAAACTCTTATCAATGTCCGAAACGCTTTTATGTAGTTCCTTCATTTGTACATTGTCTTTGTTTCCTGGGACGAGATCTGCAGCCTTACAATATTTCCAAACTGTGATAAATTACATCGTCACACTGTGCGATAATTTTATTTCATCGCTGGAAGTACAAAGGCAAGGGTCCCTAGAAACTGTAAGGATGACGTTCTTGAACACACTCCCGATAGTGTTGCTTGTGCTGGTGTGGTTGAAGAACTCAAGCGTTGCAGCAGAAATACGGTTCTACAGTCAGCCCATGGACAAAACAGTTTTGCAAGGTGATGCTGTTAACTTTTCTTTGCGGTATAGATGTCGAACCAACTTATGACAGCGCAAGGTATAGAATCGATTGGAAGTTAGATGATCTCCTTTTGACTACGTCTAACAGAGTACGCAATGTTGGTAAACATTCTATTTCAACCAATACGAGGATAAAGGGAGAGGTGCTTAAAATCGAAGAAGCTGATACAACTGATGGAGGTAACTATTACTGTGCCATCTATGAAGATGACGAATTCAGAATGTATTCAAAAAAAGGTTATCTAAGAGTGTTTCGAAAACCGTGGTTTGACGATCCAATTCCAATACCTGATAATTTGACAGTCATTGAAGGACGAGTCCTGACGCTTAGTTGTAGTCTGAACAATGGTCGTTTCAATTTGAGCTGGTTTCGAAATGATATCAAAATTAATCCAGGCTATAACTTCGTCGAACCCAGTATGTATTTGCATGCTGACATATCGAGACGTCTGTCGCCTAACTTATTAAGAATAAGACATGTTAGACGGTCTTTTACTGGGCGTTTCCATTGTAGTGCATTCATGGGGAGTAGGCTGATTTTGAAATCAGATCCCAAGTGGGTTACAGTAATTTATCCGCCGGACAACATTTTTTTTACCCGCAATGCTCGCCTCGGCACCTTCAAGTTTACAGCGAGGAAGATGTCCTCCAAACAACATGCCTCTCGAGGGGCGGTAATGCACCTGTTCACTTGTCTTGGATCAGGGATGGAAACAGTTTTGAGATTCCTGGCTCAAACGTTAATAGTTCCACCATTCAAGACGAATGGACTTTGACAAGAAAAGATAACGGTACGTATATCTGGTGTGCTATGACAAGTAACACGTTTTCCGGTGAAAGGGTGTGCCGTATAGGACCGATAATCATGCATAACAACAAGGTGTCTATGCACAGTGTCACGGAAACAATGTACGGGACAAAACTTGCTTCTACCGATGAAATTGCTGCTACGGTCGCCAGCTCAAAATCGTCAGATAAAGCTAATCCTGTCGACCAAGCTCACGTTTCGCCTACTACTTATAGTTCACTTGCAACCGTCCACCAACCATACAATGCCACGACTATGCTCGAGAGCACAACTTCAGTTGCCAAGACAACAACGCCTGTTTTAAGTGACGCCAAACGAAATGGTAACGGCTCATCTTACATGTATCATAATAGTCTTGATCAGTCTTTTTATCGTGATTGTAGTTACAATCATGGCAGTGTGTGTTCGAGGGCGGAGAACACCAACGTCACGGAAAACGGGAATTAATCTTCAAGTCGACCCTGAAAGTATGAACGAGTGTCAAAGGGATAAAGCCATGAACAACAACACTGCAGACAAGGTTCATTATGACGTATCTTAGCCAGTGATTCAAATTTGAGATCGGCTAAAACTATGAGAGTGGATTCCTGTTGGAATCTGAGACTGGAGAAACTCTGCTAATTGAGGACGTCACAGTTGGTGGCGCAACTGATGTTATTTCTACCACGTTGCAAACGTTACTGTAATACAACAAACACAACTGACTATGATCCTTGTTTTGCATTTGCAACTGATCCAGCAAACGAAGATGACAATAATTCTACAACTGTAGGAGGACTACTTGACGCTGAACTTGACATTCAGGAAAGTGCTATTCTCAATCGGACGAATGGTTCGACACGCAGGATAAAAGAAACCCCCATGATTTATTCTTTATGGCACTTTTCAAAAGCAACTCGAATGAAAGCAGATTTAAACTTTTCAATGACCTTGCTTTTCCTTCGTCAAATTCCCAAAACGCGGATATACATAATAGTTTCTAACAATTTCTCATAGAAGAACGATTTTTCTTTTAAAATTAAACATGTTTACACAAATCTAGAAAATAATCACCTATGCAAAAGAAAATTCATCAAGGAAAGGTTCAAATGTTAAGGTTTATCCCATCTTATCACCGTATTTGCAATATGTACCTGAGGGTCATTATATACAAATAGTCGTCTTACAAAAAAGGAGCTGGGCCGATGATTTGGGCTGTATTTATTCCAGTGTTGCATGTCGGTACTAATAGTAAGGAGATATTATTCATTAATATTTGAACAAAAACGGTTAATTCAGGTTGCGGCATTACTTATTATAGCCGGTAAAATGTTTCACATTTCGTGACCAATAACAACTCAAATATACACGCATGAAGGCAGGAGGTGACGATATTTTGATCCAAGTTAATAGAACCATTTATTAAAATCGAAATGCATTATAACGCATTTACAACGCTGGTGATTGAAAATTGTTTTCTTAGAATAAGTTTTGATCCTTTTTTATTGCTGTGGTTCTTGTCATTTCTCATATCTTCAGATAACCGACTGTAAAAATAAAATTCAGAACAATATAGCGGAAACATATTCAAGCATCTTTCTCTGTTTTAAATCATCGTATTCCATTAGATTTAGAAACATTTTTATGCTGGTTTAACTAGAAATTTTCATTTTCTTGTTTCTCTCCCCTGTAATGGCCACGTTTTCTATATGTAAACATGAGAAAGACGGGATTAAAAACTTCTCTACCCTAGCAACACATCATTGTCTTATTTAACAATGTCACAGTGTTACGGGGATGGTTTATTCCACACAAAGGTTATTAACCTAGGTCATCGACACCAGTAAATTGGTTAATTAAAACAACGAGATCTGAACAATAAGTCGATATGCATACAAACCATATTTGAGACAAACGCACAATAACGCTAATTACGTTTTACGAGGATGTTTACGGAAGTCTGGATGAAAACTGGAATATATTTGAATTATATTAAGAATCATGAAGGAATATGATAATTTCACGTGATGCGTTTTGCAACATGTCACTGTGACGTTTCAATATTAATTGTGACACTGATGTTTATGATTGGATGTATACGTTTATCTTTAATTTATGTTGATCGTATGATCAAAGCCACGCCTCAAAGATAACGTTTGAAATCCCATACTGAAACATACAAAGATGAGAGTTGCTCGAGAAGATAGTTGCTTGAGAGAGAGGAACACAGCGAACCCAAGACGTTTAGACTATAGAGAAGCGTATCTTGGGCGATGGCAACTGTCTAGTCTCGCATGCCAGACCTCGAACCTGCATGCGGAGCGAGCGTCGAAGCCGCGAGCTGCGAGTAACCGTAGGTTACGAGGTCTGGCAAGAACCAACTGCTCAGGAATGTGATGACGTCAAAAGTGGGCTGTCTTTCCTATGCTAATAAGTATAACTTTGGACCCCAAGTAAAGAGTACTAAAAATATTATTTGTGTCAAACTTCCTAAATAACATGTTCTTGATTTGTTTGAAATCAATTCTTTCATTTTTTTCTCTTATGATTCATAATTTTACTGTTTTTTACAGGTTTACTGGTTACAATAAACAATAGTTTGTTTTACACACATTTTCCTGAATGTGTAGTGTCCGTGAAGCTTTTACCTTACTACAAAAATGACTAGAAAACTAACAAAAAATGAGCAAACTTATGCTGCAAACACTATAAATGTTTTCTAAAGACTTCTGACCACAATTGCAGTAAAAAATAATTTAAATGTACTACAGGGCAAATCTGTAAACTAGAGGAATCATAAGCTCATGGGGAGAAAAAATGAAAAATCCTGTTTTATCGTAACCAATAATTTTGCAGGAAATCATGCAAAGCTCGGTAAAATCCTGATACATTCACGTTATTTCCTACAACAGATGTATATATTTTCTAGTTAAACTTTTAAAAGAATATTTGTACACATGTTGTATAGTCTACTATGTTATTTCTCCATCAACTCATAATATTTTGTAGTGTCCGTGACGATGTGTAAACAAAGAACTGGTTGCCATGGAAATACTGAGAAAGTTTGGTTCACAACTTTTCAAGGAAATATGTACCAAACAAACCTTAAGCTTTGTGAATTTAGTAAATTTAGATATGTGTCTACAAGATGAAATTTTGACAAAAGTGAAACACTCTAGAGCACCATGACTGTGACTAAGCCGTAAATACATCACTCCTACATGAATCTGTTGGCATTAGACAAGAAACCATAAAGCATGAAAGCATAAAAATTATTCGGAGATGTCTCGACTTATCTTAATGTGTAGTTTGCCGGTTAATTTTATCGATTTAAAAGATGTAGTCCTCCGAGATTGCCGGGTATCAAAATGAGGCAAATTCCAAAATAATTTATCTTTTTTATTTCATTTTAAATTAATCCAATGATTGATTTATTATTCAGGACTCTATGTACCTGGATGAACACTGCACGGTGATTGTCCATATTTTGCATTGTATTGTTGCCGGAAAAGTGCAAGACCAATGTCTACGCATGTCGACAACAATACAGAAATTATTTGAACTTCAGATGATCTTGTTATTTATAGCTTACCTTCAGTCATTTGACCGGCAAAATATTCGCATTTTGATGTGTTGAGGAAAATTAACTGAAATTATTACGTGACGTCCGTTGGCCAAACCCCTGCACTTGAACCTTGGTACGAAGGTGGTAAAACACACAGAAAACCAAAACAGGTGCATTTATCGGTCCAAGGATTAAATACAATCTAGTACATGGTGATAGGGAGGATCATCCTGAAAATTGTTGATAAACTGTGACACATGCACGCACGGTCACTGTGCACTCACTGAAAAGCAGGTGCATATTCCCGCAAAAACCTAACATACTCTATGCATACAATGGCAAAAGAATTACATCGAGCTCTGACAATTTAGAGTCTTGTAATATTCAGCTTTTAATTTTACCTACCGTATAATCATTTCCAGTCCTTTTATTCAATGATTTGCCCACGCTGTAACGGAACTTTTTTCAATGTTTAGCATGTTTCAATGTAGTGAGTTATTTTATATACTTCCTAATGGTTAAACCGTTAACCCAATATTTTATTGACCAAACAGTGTGTATATGTGGGAAGTAAATTGTCAATTTTCAACATTCCTAATAACAAAAAGAACGCACTTGACCTAATGGATGTGCAGGCTATATTAGCAATCCAAATACTTGGTATATCTACAATTTGTATGGAACAGACCAAGAAAGAGTGATGATGTATAAAACATAAATATTGCCAGCAGTTACGAAGTGTCAATTAGCTTGCAAAGTTTTAAGGATATCACATTATTTGTTAGCGTTCCAGGAGTATTAAGTATACTTTACAAAACATTTCACTTGTATTCGGATCACTTTTGACAATTATGGAGCGATTTGACAATATTAAGGTAGTATGCACCTCGAAAGTGAAAGACTCAAACTTTTACTCAAACTTCCTTGATGAAACTTTCGGCAATTCTCTTACTAAATCAAGAAAAAAATCGGGGGTCACTGTGTAAATTCTGGTACAAGAGGAACAAATAACAAATGATTTACCGATATTAAGAATTCAAAATGGCCACATTCCGTGTGTTAACTCTATGGAGAAAAAAAAAATTAGATTTTCGAAAAACTAAAAAGTTTTCTCACACCAACGGCTTTAAAATGAATCCCCACAAGTGGTATATCACAAAAGAATTGTAAAAGTTTATGAGTCCGAATATCTGTCCCCAGGCGCGGTCTACCTTAAGGTATTACCTTCCCGTAACATGTGATTTAAAGGGTATTTTTCACATTTCGATATTTTGATTGTGTGAATATGAAATTGATACTGATTATCAATTTGTTTAGAAAATGGTACAGTTCGATGAAAAACCTCTCCCTGTGTATCTCTAATTTTACATTGCATATTTGGATCAACGATGAGGAATAAGCAAACGCTTTGGCACGGAATATGATAGCATTGGAATTCTGTTTTAGAGCAATATTCATTACTCGGGCATTGTGTACAGCGTTTCAAACACATTCTAAATTATAGAGGAAATGTGATGATACTTTTGGCGATATTCAAATGTCAACAAAAATGTGTGTCTTTTATTCGTTTCCTTGTTAAATAATGTCTTCAAATCGCATCAAATGTAATATTTGCAGTATTGAGTTCAAGTGAGTTTAGGGTTACGTCATTACAAGTTTACCAGCTAGCTTTGAGCTCTTTCTTTGAACTGGTACGCCTACGTAGTGAAAGTTTGAAATAAAAGTACCTTATCACAATAGGTATTCCATTGTATGTTTTAAACGGTTGTTAATATTCTACTAAGGTAAATATGTCACTCATTAAAAAGTAAAGAGCTGTCGATGGTAAATGTGTGATTGAGGAGTAAATCCCAGTAATATCACTAATATGTTGATTGGTTGTCATTAATCCTTTAATTACAGTGTAATGCTGAACTAAAAATCAACGACCCATCATGTCTCGAGCTCTCTACTTTACACAATCTTTCCAATGTCCTGTTCTCGCAAAGTCGTAGTATTTGGTTTTAATTGTGATCTTAAGACCTATGTCTATTATTTATACTTGTAGCACTCTAAACGTTTCCAAAATTTACAATAGAGGCCGTATTACACTTTCAAACTCGTTTGTTGTTCTATAAGCCAAATTTCATGTGTTTAATATACCGCCAAAGCTCAAATTTCTAAGACAGGTGATCACTTTGTATCTCAAATACAGTACAAGCTATTGGGGCTTGCTATCATCACACTTGTTCAAATCGACGACAGTATATTTTCTGGCTCTTTCGCGTAAAATCTCCGGGGAGTTGTTTTGAAAATTTAACTTCTCAAGCTCTACCCTTACGAGGAATAACCCGTTCATATGATTTTGTGATCAAAATTTACAACAGTCAGAGAAGAACGCTGCGTGTGAGAAGGGTACAAACGGAAAGATTGCGACAACATCATTAAAGAACACTCATCAATTTACTAATTCCTTGCATACATATAAAGAGTTCTGGACTTTCTGATCTTCCATCGGCGATATAAAAAGCTCTTCCGTGGAACTTCAAAACAATGTCTTATCAATATCCGGAACGCTTTTATGTAGTTCCTTCATTTATACATTGTCTTTGTTTCCCGGGACGAGCTCTGAAGCCTTACAGTATTTCCAGACTATGCTAAATTACATCTTCACACTGTGCGATAGTTTTATAACATCGCTAGAAGTACAAAGGCAAGGGTCCCGAGAAATTGTAAGGATGGCGTTCTTGAACGCACTCCCGAGAGTGTTGCTTGTTCTGGTTTGGATGAAGAACTCAAGCGTTGCAGCAGAAATACGGTTCTACAGTCAGCCCATAAACAAAACAGTTTTGAATGGCGATTCTCTTAATTTCACTTGCGGTATCGATGTCGAGCCAACTTTTGATAGCACAAGGTATAGAATCGATTGGAAGTTAGATCATCTCTATGGAGTACGTAATGTTGATAAACATTCTCTCTCAACTAATACGAGGATAAAGGGAGAGGTACCGGTGCTTAAAATCGAAGACGCTGGTCTAATTGATCGAGGTTACTATTACTGTGCCATCTACGAAGACGATGAATTTAGAATGTATTCAAAAAAAGGTTATCTGACAGTGTATCATAAATCGCTGTCTAACGGTCTATTTCCTTATGTTGATGAGAGACAAGTCGTTGAAGGAAAATCCCTGATGCTTCATTGCGGAATTATAATTCGAAATGGTCCTTTCAACGTGAGTTGGTATCGAAATGAGGTCAAACTTATTCATGGCAATAACTTCATCAGACCCGGTACGTATATTTATGCTGGCCCTACTGAATCATCGAGGAAGCTTAGTTTAAAAATAAGACATGTTAAAAGATCCTTTACTGGGAGTTTCCGTTGTCGTGTATTCTTTGGGTAAAGGCTGCTTTTCGAACAATATCCCGAGTTCATTACAGTACTTTACCCGCCGGACAACATATACCCGCGATGCTCTCCTCAGCACCTTCAAGTTTACGGCGAGGAAGACGTCCTCCAAACAACATGCTCGAGGGGCGGTAATGTACATGTTCACTTGTCTTGGATCAGGGATGGAAACATATTTTAGATTTCTGGCTCAAGTGTTAATAGTTCCTTCATTACAAACGAATGGACTTTGACAAGAAAAGATAACGGTACTTATATCTGGTGTGCAATGACAGGTAACGCGTTTTCCGGTGAAAGAGTGTGCCGTATAGGACCGATAATCATGCATAACAACAAGGTGTCTATGCACAGTGTCACGGAAACAATGTACGAGACAAAACTTGCTTCTGCCGATGAAATTGCTGCTACGGTCGTCAGCTCAAAATCGTCAGATAAAGCCAATTCTGTCCGCCAAGCTCACGTTTCGCCTGCTACTTATAGTTCACTTGCAACCGTCTACCAACCATACAATGCCACGACTATGCTGTATAGCGCAACGTCAGTTGCCAAGACAACAACACCTGTTTTCGAAGTGACGCCAAACGAAATGGTAACGGCTCATCTCACATGTATCATAATAGTCTTGATCAGTCTTTTTATTGTGATTGTAGTTACAATCATGACAATGTGTGTTCGAGGTCGAAGAACACCAACGTCACGGAAAACGGGAATGAATTTCCAAGTCGACCCTGAAAGTATGAACGAGTGTCGAAGGGATAAAGCCATGAACAGCAACATTGCAGCAAAGGTTCATTATGACGTATCTTCGCCAGCGATTCAAATTTGAGATCGGCTAAAACTATGAATAAGGATTCGTGTTGAAATCAAAGACTGGAGAAACTCTGCTAACTGAGGACATCACCGTTGGTGGCGCAACTGATGTTACTTCTACCCACATTGCAAACGTTACAGTAATACAACAAACACAACTGACTATGATCCTTGTTTTGCATTTGCAACTGATCCTGCAAACGAAGATGACAATAGATCTACAACTGTAGGAGGACTACTTGACGCTGAACTTGACATTCAGGAAAGTGCTATTCTCAAACGGTAGAATGGTTCGACTCGCAGAATAAAAGAAACCCCCATGATTTATTCTTTATGGCACTTTTCAAAAGCAACTC
>LD377155.1:12588-25323 GCA_001465055.1 Ptychodera flava | reverse complement strand
CTAAACACACAGCGAAGCGACGGGTCTGGTCCGTAGTTCAGCCTCGCTTTCGCTCCTCCAGTATTTGTTATTCATTCATTATGGTACAGTCAAACAATGATGAAAAATTCAGAAAAGTTTTTTTGTATATCACTTTAACTACGAAAAAAAGCTACCAAACTCACTTCAGATTACATGGCAAATACACAGTGTGCTTCAATAGTAAGGCAAAAGTAGCGAAAAAGGTGATCTGGCCATTAATAAGATTTCATACTTTGCCTTTTCATTCATCAATCACCTGTTCTTGTAACGGAAACATTAATTGATCTTTTCAGTTTTACTCCAACACAGTTTGGTACAATTTGTTGGGATATTATCACTGTACAAACACTTTGATGCAGTGGCTGTCGGTATCAGCTACAACCACCCTGCAAGGTACATCATCTGTCAGTGCTATACCAGTGGGGCTGTTCAGCCAATCACTATAACTATCAATACGACAAACAAACTTACCACTACTCTCAAACTTCAGTATGCAGCTAATAGCACTTACATAGATATACATGTAGCTATCATTTTCAATTGCTATCCCAATGGGATATCTCATCTTACCATCCCCACTCTGACAATCAAAGGAATATAAATACTGGTCATGTGCATTGAATACCTGGATTCGCTTGTTATCGTAGTCTGCTACAAATACCATTCCAGTATTTCCTATGACTACACCCCATGGCCAATTAAATTGCCCTTGACCTTTACCTTCTGACCCAAATGACCTAAGGTATTTGCCATGATGTGTATAAACCCTGACACAATGCCCACCCTGGTCTGTCACATAGATATTGCCATCTACAGGACTAATCCCAATACCAAGTGGATTTTTCAACTCATTTTGTCCAAAGCATCTGATGACATGTCCATTCTCATCACTGACAACTACTTGCTTATTGTTGCCATCTAAATTATGGTATGTATTATCACTTGATATAGCAATATCACGTGGTGAGAAAGGCCTCTCAAACTGTTTGAAGTTCAAGATTTTCTTAAATTTTCCCTCGCTGGTGGTTATCTGCAACCTCTCATTGTCTGTATCTGCAGTGACAATGTCTCTGTCTTTGTTTATGCCCACACTCCAGGGTCTGTTGTACTGTCCCTCAGCACTACCTGTACTGCCAATGGTCTTCACCAATCCTTTGATGACGGGTATGATGACAGGACAGCCTGGTATTGGTTGATCTCCTAATGTCACCATAACTTGATATTTTCCATCCAATTGTCCAGCCACTGTAACTCTGTGTGTACCGTCTCTGTTATCAGCTACATGGATATCTTCCCATGATGCATCAGGTTTTCTTACCTTGGCTTTCAATTGTTGTTTTGGGATGACTTGGTTTCCTGTGGAATCTCTGGTTGTGATCAGTAGGTCTGCAGAGTCACCTTTCAGGAGTTGTTTTGGAATGCTTTCAACTGTACACTTTGAAATACACACGTCAGATTTCAGTATTCCCAGAATTCCATGCTCAAAGAATTCATCATGTGGTGTGAATATGAAATCATCATGTTTAATGTATGCCATAGTTTCCATGGTAATCAGTTGCTTGATACGAGTGCCAACATCACCCTTTGTGGAGAGAAGTTGAGCAGCATTCCCATGATGCATCAGTGTCTCTATGTAACTGCATGCACTCGTTATGTTTCCATGTTTTAATTCCATCTCATCGATATCAGCAGCTGCTCTTTTAATTTTCATTTTGTAGTTGTTTTTCAGTTCATCTATCAGTCTCTGCTCTTCTCTCTTTATTTTCTTGATGATTTCTTCTGCTTTCATTCTCACCTTCCTTTCTTCTCTGCTGCACTGCTCTGTAAGATCAGTGTGTATCTGCTTGGCCAGGGTTTTGTTCTTTTTAGCTTCCTGTTTTTTCACCTTCAGTTTGTCAACCATGGCTTTTAATTCTTTAAGATACTCATCTGCTGCATCTTTCAAGTCTCTGTGTACATGTTCTGGTATACGGTGTTTGACTATGGTGCAGTCTGAACAGACAGGTACCTGACATGTTTCACAGTAGAATTTGATCTCATTCTGGGTGTGAATGGTGCAATATTCAACTGCTTGTAGCATTATTGGACTGGTTGACTTTGCTGTTTCATATTCTTCAATGGTCATTAGTTGATGCTTCCGTGTAAGGGGTAGATTTTTGTGTACTTTAACACAACTGTCACAAAGATATAATTGGCACTCCACACATCTGTGAGTGGCTGTATTCTCTTGGCAGCCTTCACATTTGATTTCAGTTCCCTGCATTAACTCCAGTCGTTGCTTGAATATTTCAATCAGATTGCTCATAAAGAAGTTGTCTTTTATCGCTGGCACTCCTCCAACAGGAAGCTGATATTGCTGTCGACATTCTGGACAGTTTAGAGATCCAGTCTTCTCAACCAGTGTGACTAAACACTGCTCACAGAATGTATGCAGACATGGTAGAATTTTAGGAGACTTGAACTGCTCCAGACAGATGGTACAACACAGGAAATCTTCACCGATTTCTTCCAAAACTTTGCGTTCAGAAGCAGCAGCCATTGTGCATAGGTGTGTCAGCAACCCAACCTGAGACAGGTCAGCAGGTACACTACAGAGCTGTTAGGACATCAGGCCCCTCAACATGGTATTTCAGATAGGCTGATAGTGTCATGTGACCTATGAATGGTTATAGTTCTGAACATATGCTAATTTTATATGAGCAATGTACACTAACTTAGGGAGTTCTGGATGACCTACTTCTTTATCACATGATCCACTTCTTTTGAATGCTGATGTGTGACAGAGCTCAGAGGTCGTTTGCAGGGCACATTGTTCAAGACGTTTATCAGCAGTGTAGTGTTGACATGGTGTGATTTGAATAGAATGAATAATTTGTCGCACTGGTACAAGTCAATTTTAAGTAGCTGACATTTTGGCAAAAAGTACTGTTCTCCTGAAATAATCTGAAATGTCTTACTGGTATTACACTGGCTTCAATTTAAACAAAGTGAAATATTTGTGTAGAACCAATGATTTAATATTTATTAGAACGTGTTTATCATTCTGGTTGCCAGTATCATTGTTGGGTTGGAAGCAGTGGCCGACTGGTTTTGTGTGAGGCCTAGCAGCTAGGCGATGTTGCCGTGAGTGTGTGGGGGTTCGAATCCCGTTTGGGTTATATTTCTAGCACTCGCTGTTAAATGCTGAAATTTGTAGTTACAACCTTACTGCATAGACTCTATTAATGGATGCTGTTGGACTGTAAAGTGAAAATAGATCCATAAACAGTCATGGTTTGGTTTAGTGGTACTGCTTTCTCAAGGAAGGCAGTCCTCTACAGAGTGAAATGGGGATTAAAGAAGAATGTACCTGGAAAGTGAAAGTGTTCAATTATTATCAAACTTTCCTCAGGAAAACTTTGAACCATTAGTTTTCAAAATCATGGATAAAAACTAGGATTCATTGTACAAATATTGGTATCATTGAAATAATTTACCTACAGTTCACTGATATTAATATTGAAAAATAGCTGACAACCATGTGTTATCTCAGAGGAGAAAAAAATTGATTTTAATTATCACGAAAAACTAGAGAATGAAAAAGTGGTAGATTTGAAGAGAACTAAAATGCTTTAAAATCCAAATACCTGTCCATAAGCTACAGTCTGCCTTAAAATAGAAAAATAATGCGAAAATGAAAGTTGTGACAGACATGTATCAGCAAATAGTGTACATAAAAATTATTACAGACATCCATTGAACCAGTGTTACACATTGTATTATTTGACTTATACAGTTTTAATGTTTTTTTCAGTGATGCAGAAGAGCAAAAATTTCTTTTAGAATATGGACTGATTGTTTTATGATTCATAGTTCTAGTTAACTGTCACTTAACTGTCTGTTTTTTCTCCATTTAATTTGACAGTATTGCACAAGATATCTTCTGGCGTCTCCATGAACGTGACTTCACTTTGAAAGACACAGTGGAACAGCTTCTCTGTGAAAACTGTAATCGATATTTAGCTGACCGTTTTGTGGAAGGGAAATGCCCTCTGTGTGGTTTTGACGATGCCCGTGGTGATCAGTGCGACAAGTGTGGCAAACTAATCAATGCAGTGGAACTAAAGGTGAGAGGTCACATATTTGACCAAAAGGTTACACATCCTGGCACTTTTGTAATCATGAACATTTTCCAACTGACAAGTAAATACTGGGTATTTAAATTTTCCATTCATTGTGATGCCTTCCAGCATTGCTTAGCAATAGTGATATTCACTTTTGACAGAAAATGAACAATGTCTGCCTGCGAAAGATGGGATGTACCTCGAGAAAAGATATTTGGACTTTAATAGAACTTATAAATTAATAGAACTTTAACAGCACTTAAATAGAACTTTAATAGAACTTTACCAATATGCTGATTGCGTGGACTCATTTTGATGCTTGTTGAGTGAAAAGAGTTTCACCATCTTGTTTCTGTGAAAGTTTTAATTACATTTTCCCCATCCAGTTAGCACGGGGATGGCAGCGATTTTGAATTCCAAATTGTAAAGTAGTCTGTTTCTTGACTACTAAAATGTGCATAGTCACCCTCGGATTTTATTCTTGATTTGGCAAGAGAATGGTTTATATTTCCCTCAAGGAGAAATTTCCCATGTGAAAGATATGAGGAAAGTTTTGATCCTCCAGTTTCAAAGGTGCATACTTCCCTTAATAACACAAATCCGTACTCCACAAACATATATTTAATAGCTACACCCCATGATACATTGTCAGGCTGTGTGGCAAATTCCATGTCAAGACTGATAAGTAAGATATGATTTTTCCGGTCCAAAACAAATTGCAATTTTGTTTCCATAGCAACCAAGATGCAAAGTGTGTGGACAGTCACCAGTCATCAAATCCTCAGAACACATCTTCTTAGATCTGCCAAAGGTAAGTGACAATTTTGTGACATACTGTAGGTGGCGATGTGTTTGTTTGATTTTGCACACATAAGATGCATCATATGGAAGTTCATTTTCCATTGAATCTATGTCATGAAGAACATTGTAAAGAGTTTGAATAACATGCATGCTCTTTTAGCGTGTTCCAATTTGCAATCAGCAGATTGTTTGTAGCCTAAGGTAGAATTCTTCTCATGGACAGATATTCGGACTCCAAAACACTACTGTTACAACTCTTTCATTTCAGATCTACCACTTTTGGGGGTTCATTTTAAAGCACTTGGAGTAAGAAACAGTTTCACAGTCTTTGCTTTTCAAAAATCAAAAATATTATTTTTCCCTGTAGAATTAACTCAGGGATGGTGGACATTTTGAATTTCAAATATCAGTTAATGTTCAGAATTTATTTCTTCAGAGCTAAACTTTGTCTTATGGTCCCTGAATTTTATTCTTGATTTAGTAAAGAAGATGGGTGGAAGTTTCATTTAGAAAAGTTTAAGCAAAAGTTTAAATCTTTCACTTTTGAGGTGCATAATTCCTTGAAAAAAATCCCAAACAGTATGTCTTCAGAGCCAATATGAAGTGCCATGATGCAGATAAATTGCCTGACAGTGTGCAGGAATGATGAAAATAGCCAGCAGCCGGCAAAAAAAACCGGCTGTTAGCTAAAATTTACTGGCTGTGAAAATATAGTGTTAGTAAAAATTCGAGACATTTTGCACAAACTTTGTCTGCTCACACACCACTTGTAACCGCCTTTACCTTTGTTTTTGCCATGTGTAACCAAAATTTTCTCCATCCCTTGTGTGTGATGCAACCACATTTGTTTTGGCTCACATTTAAAGATACAGGGCTGAGGCAAAGAATTTTCCTCTATTTTGTCAAAGTGACACAACATTTCAGAAATGCATATTTGTTAGAGTGCACACTGCGCGCTAATCATTGTAAATATTAAGACAAGTTTGAATTAGTGGCACCTAGCAAACTGACAGACTCAGGAAAATTCCTTGAAAAAGAATGCTAGCCAAAAAGACAAGTACATGTATTATTGCTACAAATACTTCAGGAATGTTTGTGTGCAAAACGTTTCATAATGTGTACAACTAACTGAACTGTTCCACCATCCAACACGGCACTGAGCAATAAATCTGTTGTGTTGTTCATGTCTTGAGCCATTTGGCAGACATCTCCATGTAGATTGATTTCAATCATTGGCAGTATAGAGACAAGATACTCTACCACATATCTATTATGTCTTTTATGCGATCAGGTCAATGTACTCTACATGTAACACATAGGCATATCATGTTGCTGCATCATACCAGCCATGTAGTCTGTAAGCCAACACAATGACTATGCTCTCCTTTTTGCAAGTACATGAGTGTATTGTTATTACAAACAAAGCTGCAACCACGTAAATCAGAACAAAGATAAACAGCGAGGACTGTGTCATCACCGATGACTTGATCTTCTGATCTTGATCGACAGTTAAGTGTCTGGTGTAATTATCTCTTCTGATTGGAAACTTTTTCATTTCTGAAGTCAATGTACTGAACGGATTAGACTTTGCAAAGCTTCAGAGTATCCTATTTATTTCAGTTGGAGCCTGAACTTGGAAAGTTTTTGGCAAAGAATTCAGCAGACGACAACTGGACGTCAAACGCGAAGAATATATCCTCATCCTGGGTGCGCGATGGTCTGAAGCCACGTTGCATCACAAGAGACTTGAAGTGGGGTACGCCGGTGCCGCTTGAAGGCTTCACTGATAAAGTGTTCTATGTATGGTTTGATGCCCCCATAGGGTATCTTTCAATTACTGCAAACTACTGCGACCAATGGGAAAAGTGGTGGAAAAATCCAGCTGAGGTATGTGTAATCCGATTGGCTGGTGGGAAGTCAATATTCATAATGTAGAGTCAATATAAGTCCATGATGACTTAGAGAAATCAGATACTAACTCTTTTGGAAGTGAAACAGCTAAAATCAGTTCTTCATTACTTGTACTAATTGTTTTACATACTTTGAATCATCATATCCCTCTTGCATTCAATTTCTCCATCAAACATGTGTCATAAACATTAAATATTTGAAACAGTTAAATATCTATCTTTTTTGTCAGGAATATATATAAAAGTGTTTTCAATACTCTAAGAATTTGCTGCAACTAATAATCATTAAAATAATTGTACTAATGTGAATCAGGATTGTATAGCTACTGCTTGGGTCAGTTGAAATGAACATGAACAAGTCAATATTATTGTCAGGAATGACCTCACAAGGTATTTCAGTCCTCAAGTACAAGATAATATCTTAGATAAACCCATGAAAAATGCCTCAAATTAAATGTTAAATAAATATGCTAAAGGTGACAGTTAGTGGTATTTTGTTCAGCTAATATTTTATCCATGTTTGTTTCCAGGCCACACTCTACCAGTTCATGGCCAAAGACAATGTTCCCTTCCACAGTGTAATATTCCCTTGTACTTGTATCGGAGCCCGTGACAACTACACACTTGTCAATCATCTGATAGCCACAGGTAGGTTAATATTAAGTTGTAGATAGGGGTCATGAGGGTACTGGTGAGTCAATATCAAGTATTATTTACTTAAATATTGTAAAAGTATTAATTATGAGTTAAAGGTTTATTGGACTTATCAAAGATATTGAATTACGTGTGGAGGTGACTGTGTAAACATCAAAATGTTATTGCCCTTGAGAAAGATTAATATAGTTCATTGGAAAAACATGTTGGGGCCTATGTAAGTTGTTCTACAGTATTACTATACAGGTGTTGGTTGTTACAAGGTCGTTATTATACAAAGAGATGTTGCTGATATTGCATAGCATATGTCATCCTTCAACTGTGCAATATTTTGTATTATTTACACCTAATGCAAGTCAATAACATTGGAGACAAATAATAATTATGACAATTACAGTCAAAAGACAGTGTTTTAATATTCCTATTTTCACAATGGTAAGTGCTGACCTTAGTACAGGACATCAGATCTAAAGAACAAGTCACCCTAGTACCGTCACACATCAAAGTGACCTAGAGAGACTTAAGCAACTCAATATGTCGTCTTTCTTCATTCCTTCCATTTCTACTCCACTCCAAAGTAATTGTGACTGAAAGCAGCAGTCACTTCACACACCTCCAAGCAAGATACATAACTTTAAATTTTCCCCCTATTTTCGTTTTTTCCATAACAGAGTATTTGAATTATGAAGACGGCAAGTTCTCTAAAAGTCGCGGTGTTGGCGTGTTTGGGAATGATGCCAGGGAGACCGGAATACCCTCCGATATCTGGCGTTTCTATCTTCTGTACATTCGACCAGAATCACAGGACAGCGCATTCAGTTGGACAGACTTCGCCCTCAAGAATAATAGTGAGCTGTTGAATAATCTGGGTAACTTTATTAATCGGTAAGTACCTATGAGGAATATTCACCAGGACACTACATGCATTCATTGTAGTGACTTCCAGTTTACTCCAATATTCAGTCAAGCCTGTGTATCATAATTGCTGACATCCTTTGTGGAGGAGGAACCATCAAATTCTCCACTGAGTGAACCCAATCGCAGCTAAACTAAATCAGTTAAATTTATACCATTTATATTAAATTACAATTTGTACTGCTGTAAACAATTGTTGCATCACCTGATTCTTAAATGGCTTAGTATCTGTAACTTTTAAAGGATTTGTTCGCTAATTTTGTTTTTAATGTCAACTACTTTTTCTTGTTCTACTCCCAAAAGCATTTTGAGAAACACAGTATTCAGCTTGTCAACTTGGCCTGTACTTGTGTAGACCGCATTGTTATCGTTAACATTGGAGTTTCAGTCTGGACTACAATTCAAATATTAACACTAACAGTACATAATATTCATATAAACATCTTGTTGACGCGCTAAATAATTGGTTTGTGAAAATGCTTTGGGAGTAGAACAAGAACTTGTGATTATTATACAAACCAAACAAGGTTACAGTTACTGGCCCTCTAAACAAGTAACCAGTGTTCAAGAATTTTGAATATTCACACATCCAATACCACAAAAGTTTGTTTTCATCTGACTTATGTTTGCTTTCTCAATAGTGCACTGGTGTTCTGTGAGCGTAACTTCAACGCTGAGGTTCCGCCCGTTACACTGACGGAGGACGACGAACAGTTGTTGGCACTCGTCAACCGAGAACTTCAGCTGTATTCGCAGAATCTCAGCAAGTGCAAGTATGTGTAAAATGGCAAAGGTCAAACTCCTTTTTAATTTTTACCGATCATGTTTTTGTTAAACAACAATTTTTGATTTTGTAAGCATTTTTTTTATTTCCATGCTAAGCTATCATTGCATCCCTATAGGAATTTGTTTCAACATTGACTGAAAAATGACAGAAACCTGAGAGGAATATCAAAATGACAATAGCATTGATTTTATTATCACACATCTCATATGTAACTCGTTGATCGTGTAAAGGGCGGCATAGTTATTGTTTGACCAAAACTGACCCGGAACTATTTTCAACTTGACAAAGTTAGGATTAAAATGTAAATTACATGTGTTAGAAAGGAAATCTGGTGTTTAAAAAATGGTACATCAAAAAATAACAGTGAGACCATGTGTCCTCCTGATGTCAGGTAAAATTGTCACCTACTCTCTGCACATTGTTCCTTGTTACGGCTATAATATATACAATTGAAATAGCGAGACTGATTCATTTCAACCCGATTTAGTCAATATATTCCTGAAAATTTCTTTGCAAGATATTTCTTCAATGAGATAGCAGTAATGTTATAAGGGACAAAGTTGCAATCATGTTGGCAACTATTCATGTTGTTGCTCACTGACACATGCTTAACTATCAGTCGTCAGATCGCTATTCCCTACCTGCATGTAGCTATAACAATAAATGCTTCGATAACAATTTGTTGTAGAAACCAGGAATTATGTCTTCCACATATTGACATGTTATCTGAGCACAGCCATGTTACAGTAAGCAGAACAATTTAAATAGAGTGTGACATGAAACAAAAGTGACTTTGACTAAGGATTTCCTAATCTACATCGAAACGAAAGTTACTGTACTGGTATGTGAGACTGTGTGTGTTTTAGAAATTGGTTTATTCTAATGTATCTTGATTTTCCTGCCAATCTTTCTCTCAGAATGCGCGATGGACTTCGCAACATCCTGAGTATCTCTCGCCTTGGCAACCAGATGATACAGTCCAACATGCCATGGAAACTGATCAAAGGAAACCATGAAGAAAAGTAAGCCTGAACTTTAAACTTTGACCTCTGAACTGAAGAATATAAGCCAATGAAATTGTTGCCCTCAAAATAAACATTAAAGGTCACCGGGTGGCATCCATGGTAGCTTTATGCAATTTTTTTCAGTTGTTTTGTTGTGTGTTTCAACTAGACTCGCTTTGTCTAACTATTGAAGGTAGTTCGCACCTTGAAAATTACAGATTTTAACTTTCGCTCAAACTTTTCTCAAGTAAACTATCAACCTTTCTCTTTCAAGATTGGGAATAAAACTAAAGGATCACAATGCAAAATTTGATAGTTGAGAAACAAAATACCCAATATTTACCGTATCGATATTTGAAATTAAAACTGGCCACCATTCCTTTGTAATCTCTATAGGGAAAACTAAATGTCCAATTTTCAAAAAACTGAGCAACTGAAAACTTTACTTCTACAGCGTCAAGATGAGCACCATAAGTGGTTAGTCAAAAGAATTTTACAAAAGTTTGAGAGCTGGACTATCTGTCTCCATGCAAATTTTACCTGAAGCATGTTAACATACCAGTACTTAGTACATGTACTTGACTCATTCAAAATGGTCGCCATCCCTGTGTTACCTCTATGGGGAAAAATACATGTAAAATACTAAATTTTTGAAAACCTAAGATGGTCAATATGTTTCTTACTCCAAGAACTTTAAATTAGCTCCACTTTGTGGTAGATCAGAAGACAATCGCAAAAAATCAAAGAATCTGAACATCTGACCTCGACACGCATTCTATCTTAACTTGAACGTACCTCTCTTTCTGTCTTCAGAGCAAGAGCTGGATCTGTGACTGGCCTGAGTGTAAATCTGTCATGTCTGTTATCTGTTTTACTTCAACCGTACATGCCATCAACCAGCGCCATCATCAAGGACCAGCTGCAAGCCCCAGACGAATGCAACGTCATCACTGAACACTTTGTCTGTTTCTTACCAACTGGACACAAAATTGGAAAGGTATCAGAATTTTTTGACATTGCCTGAAATAAAGAACATTAGTCCCAAACTTCATCGTGCAAGCAGTCACATAATCTTAGGGGGCCGTCTTCACTTTAGGAAGCAACCTTACCCCTAACCTAAGATCACACTGATATGAAAAATTGTATAGCATGGATCCAGTATCGTTCAATGTTGCCAAATTTTCTATGAGTTTGTTGTCCCCTGAGCATTCAAAAATTTAGTTTCCTATGAAGTGATACAGTGCATTACCTCTTCTTTATATTTCAGCCCAAACCACTCTTTGACAAGATAGAAGACAGCCAAGTGGCAGAGCTAAGAAAAAAGTTTGCTGGCAAGCAACATGAAAGAGACGAGGTGAGTGTGTTTTGGATTAATTCACTCTGCTCAATGTTTGGCTTTCATTATCAGTCAAAATAGCGCCCACGGTGGTAAGTGGTAGGTAACTAAAGCCCTCAGTGCAGTAGTCAGGTTTTCATAAAACATGATTACATATTGTTTACATGTGAAATTTACAGGATCAAAAATTTTATGTTTATTCACTGTTACTTATGTGCAAAAGTAAATGTTTGTGGCCATTTCTTTTTAAACCTTTTCAAATTCTGGTTTGTGGATGGCTAAGTTGTTTGCTATTACCACTGCTGCCCTGAGTGAAACTAAAACATCACATGTGAAGGACTACAGATGTTTAATAGATTGATGATGAGTTCTAGACTCAGGTGCAAAAGTGGCGTACTCACTATCAGATTATGGTACGAGGGAGACTCCAGCATGATATGGCTTTAATCATCACCGCTTCATTTGGTAGTGTGTTACAGGAACCCCATACTTTAATTTAGCTTTGGCCTCTGAGATGATTTGGAAAGCAAGAAAAAAATCTGACCGCATGCCTCAGCAATAAACACAAATAGAGTGAGCCAAAACTTGTCAAAGTGACAGGTGGAAACCACTATCACATAAATAATAGTATATGCTGTATGTTTGCACAAATATGTGACAAGACTCACCAAAATCCATGGTAACAAAATTGGTATGATCTTTGCAGAATGCAAAACCTGCGAAGCCACCCAAGGCGGAACCTGTGACCACTGCTCCAGTCGGCAACGTTGATGAACTCAACGAAAAGGTCACACAACAGGTGAGCAGACAAAATACACGAATGTTTCAACACTTTCACTACAATGGTTTGGCCCAAATGCTTTGTTATATGGACCTGTTTACATAGAATAAGGGGTTGGTTTGTGTCTTCATGAATACACAGATATAAATTACACCTTCAACAGAAAAACGTCTGTTATTCAGCTATAGTCTGTGTTAAGTACCCGGTAGCTGTGTAATGTGTATTTCAACATGGTTTGGGAGTAGACCAAGAAATTTTGTTCATATTTATAGCCAAAATACCAAACTGATTGTCAAAGCTTAGCGATAAGCCAAAACAGCAAAGGTATTTATCTTTTTTCTGGTACAGCTGATTAAACTAGCTAGTCTGCCCTTTTTACATGTTTACTTGGACAAAACAATATACAGAAATATAATTATTGTA
>LD377146.1:59037-71048 GCA_001465055.1 Ptychodera flava | reverse complement strand
CCTACATGCCAATAAATTATGATGTTTAACTTAAAATGAAGTATGAAGTAATGAAAATTTAGCATACACAGGTTTTGTTGTTAACAGATTCGTAGAAACCTATGAGAATACAAAAACAAAGGTGTGACAAAGTATAGTTATCTGTGTACCGTGATGCCATGTCTCGTTAACTTTGAAAAATTAGGATAACATTTCTGTTATCACCAATGTATTTTTGTGAAGGTTACAGTGTTTACATGAAGTACAAGTTAAAATGATTCAAGTCTGAAGGACAGTTGAAGTTCATTATTATTTGTAAATTGTGAATCCTGTCAACGATATTAATGAGAAGCCCAAATTAGATACATGCTATACATGTACGTTGTGAAGTCCTCTGAGCCACGTTAACCCTCCAACACCCATTACTATAGAAATAACGGACGACGCGCTGACCATTAACGTTTATTTGTGGGCAAGGGCATGAGGAAAGCCAAAAATTAACGGGCGAGGCTTGCCGAGCCCGTTAATTTCGCTTTCCTCTTGCCCGCGCCCATAAATAAACGTTAATGGTCAGCGCGGAGTCTGTTATTTCCATTATATTATCAACAAACACTGAAAAGCCGTCAAAATTTACAAAAATTTCCCAAGAGAATGACAACGGAGCCCCAGAACCTGACTGTGAGTAGTGCGCGCGCTGCCAAAATTTTGCAAATCCGGAATTTTTTTTTTCAAAAAGAGTCTAAACTTGGCCCACAAATGCTTCAGTTTATTTTGTGGTTGATTATGAATTTTGTACAAATCACAATTTTCGTTTTAGCTGTAAAGTACTATGTTTACGACATTATTCATGTTCACGGGCATGAAAACAAACCATTACTGTGTATTTGTGGGCACTCACGTGGTTCAGCTCAACCAATCAAAACGCGATGGACAGGGCATGGTAATATAATGTAGGATATTTGAAACTTGTGGTCAACTATCTCATGTCAGATCTAGATGCATTGTGGCATCACTGTCTGCTACAAACCTTCAATAGTTCTGTCAAATGTTGACATAATTTGTTGTAAACCCTTGTCAAATATTCTACAAAAATTAATTATAACAATTACAAAGTCTAGGTGTTTAGGAGGCATTTAATAGTTGATGATATTCACACAGGCAATAGTTGATGGTATTCACATGTAAAATACATGTACATGTCAGTAATACAGATATTACCTATGTCAGATACCGTTGATTATGCTTGTCTGTCAGAGCGCAGAATTTTATTCAATAGAAAAAGCATAGTGTAGGATTTCCCAAGTATTTTAAACCATATACTGAAAATATATGGTGAGTCATTCCACTGACATGGTAAACCGCTCTGGAGATTACAATAGGGTAGAATTTATGTTACACTATGATTTAAATTTTACTGACAGTTTCAGGAATTTTATGTTGTCCATAGAAGCATGGAAATGATAGTCATGTATTCCAAAGGTGCAAGCATGTGTAACCTGTACATTTGCATTATTGACCTTGCCACTGATTCAGAATTCAAGAGTGGCTACCTTGATAGAAATCTTCTGTATTGTGGTGCTGTCTTGCCTCAAGGCAAGGCAAAGATCTTTACAACATTTTTCACAATAAATTAAAAATATATTTCATGTTAACATTATTCCCTCTCCATGATGACTTTTCTAGTGTTCATAATAAGGAAGGTATTCCAGAAGTCAATGCGTGGTGCTTTTTCTTTCCCGCAGGGCGTGGACGTGGTGAATATCCGCGACCATTTGAAGATGATAGAGAAGGTCCTTATAACAGAGCCAGAGAATACAATAGAAGTCAAAGCTGGGATGACAGGTAAATTATTTCATTGTAAATGAAAATATTGGAAGTGGTTCAATTTTCAGAATTATTTCATATCTATCTATCTATCTATCTATCTATCTATCTATCTATCCCTTTCTACCTATCCATCTATTTATCTATCAATGTGTCTGTCCATCTATGTCTGTCTGTCTGTCTGTCTGTCTGTCTGTCAGTATGTATAATTTGACTGTCTCTAAATTTCAGTATTCTGGTGTTATTAAGAAATGTGTGTTGAATGACAGCATATGCATGTCATAGTAAATCTGTGGCTGTGTTAGACACGTGTGTGTGTGTGTGTGTGTGTGTGTGTGTGTGTGTGAATGTGAATGTAGGAATTTTTTTGTTATAAGTGAGTCTCAAAAACAAACATAAAGACATCCATGATATTTTGAATTCTTTTCATGATTTCTAGTGCAGTATCACTGTGTTGAGAAGTGCGACAAAATATTGCGTGGACAGTTTCATAATTGCATGTCTAGCTCCAGACATTGTTAACATACCAGTTGCTCAATGAAGAAGGCCATTAATTTGTCATAAACATAATCTGTTTTAATGTTATGGTGCCAGTTACATACAGATAAATAAATGAAAGAGATGTTAAAGGGACAGTAGCTGTAACTTTTGATAATTATTTCACTATTTTTGTTTTGAATGTCAATTGCAAGTTCTTGTTCTACTTCCCAAAGTATGTTGAAACACCCAATATTTCCCTTGTCAACACTGAGTCGAGACATGTGAAATGTACTGTTATTGTTTACCTTTGAATTCAAGTCCGGACCAGAATTAATTTGTCAGCAATAATAACGCTATCTAATCATACACTAGCTTAGTTGAAAAGCTAAAAATTCAATATTCTTTTGGGAGTAGAACAAGAAACTAGTTTACATGAAAACATAAAAAAATGAAAAAATAATCAAAAGTTACAGCTACTGGCCCTTTTAATAACAGAATGCATCTACATTAAATTACTTCCTGTGTGAGAAGGAACTGTTTGAGCATTTTTAATCTGAAGTCAGCCAGTAGCGCTTCAGAAAATTACTGTGTGCCAGCAGAATCCGTGATTCTCGTCGAAAGCCAGGGGCACTGCAGCCATTATGGTGAATGCCATTACTATAGAGAAGTGTATGAACAGAAAGATGGGTATTCTGTAGAAGACTATTTCTCAAAGTAACCTGTGAGGCTAGCATTACTAGTAATTTCAGTTTGCAAGGCAGTGCCATTTTCTCAAACAGAAAACATCACAGAGGAAGAAGAGGGTCATTCACAGGAAATTAAAAGTTACCCATGTTTCCATGGTGATATATCTATCCATATGAAGAAACTGTTCAGTGGCTTTACTTTTTTTCAGTAGGGTGTGGGTAACTGTTTTAAATCAATGTGAAACCAGTCTTTCGTCAACCTGAGGATGAGGATTTTGATTGTCATATAGAGAGCTCATTATCTCTGTTTTGATTCAAGCTGTTAGAAGCCTAGTCAGTTTCAAGTACATATAAAGATGGATTGCATAATGTGTCCGTGATTTAACCCTTTGAGCGCAAACGTCAATTTTTATCTCCTTTATAAACTTTTTCCCTTGGTAATTTTTCGCAAATTTTTGCCAAAATTTTGATAAAAAACTGTAGCCAATGAAATATGATGTCCATTTGGTCCAAAATTATCAAATAATTTCAGAAAAATTCATGAAAAATTGGTAAAATGTGGCTGTAAAATTTTGGTGGGGAAAAATTACAGCACTCAAAGGGTTAACTAGAAAGGCACAGGATTTTAGATGGATTCCCTCTTGCTTTACATAGATAAAATTAATCTATGTCATTATATAAAACTGATTATCATCATTTCAAATGGTTTGCTGTGAATTTTCTTAATGTAAGAGATTTTTACTGGATGACATCTGGTTTTCAAAAATAGATTGTGTTTACTATTAATAAGCTGCATGCATGGTTTCTAAGAATAAACGTAAGCATTTTACAATCATGTAAACAACTGAATTTGTTGCGATTAGCATTTTTTCAAGTATCAGTTGCAAAATTTATTATTTGTTTACCTTGTTGTTCACTTGGAATGACCTCATCCAGTATTGTGAAATAGTATAAAGTAAACAATGTTAAAAGTGGTTAGCTTTTCATCTTCTTTTAGACACTCTTGTGATTTTTTTGTGACAAGGATGATGTTATTGTAAGTCAGTTCTTATCAAATTGACAGAAATTTAGGAACACAGTGTACTTCATATCAGTCAGTTCAGAACATGTTCATGAGTCACATGGTACCAGACTGGTTTGTCATATATATGAAATGTTACTGCTGATGTACAGCTGGCTCGGAAGGTTATATCTGACTGGTCGATTGTCACTTTTCACAACAACCAAAGGAGTCTAGTGTGTGTAATTCAATGATAACGGTAAGATTCAGCCAGCCAATTGGATAACAGCTTTTGAAATGCTACACATTAGCCCAAATGTTATAGTTAGGACTTTATCAACCACTAGATCGACATAAGGTGCTGTGAGTACCCTGTAGCTAGGTTTTTGCTGTGTTGTCAGGAACTGCATGTATTGTTTCAATATCATCTACAACATCTTATCACAAGGCATCATTCTTCCAGATTCTGAAGATGATTCACAGATGCCATTTCCCAAGAAATTTGATGTGAATTTTTCAGACGCATCTCAAGATTGAGAATTGGGAATTTGCCAATTCTGTACTGCAGATAGACTTTGTTTGACGATTGATCATTATAATGCTTATTGCTATCATATCTGCTCAGTGAGTGTCAAAAAGAAAGTGTGGCAAGGGATTTCTATCCACATCATGCGGCGCCAAAGCAGGAATCTGCCAACATAAAACACAATTTATCACACCTGAGGTGAAATAGAAGCTCAGGTGGTCACCTTTCCAATACATTCACGGCAACATGTTGTCTCACACAACTCTAGCAAGAAACGCCAGTTGTCCATCACTTTTACTTGTGGCTTTTTTGTCAATATTGCTCTTATTCAAAAACAAGATGATACATCAAAATTGTGCTACCAATCGTTTCTCTGCCAATGGGTTACAGTGCACAACTACCATGCCACACTGAAGTTGAAAAAATGGCTCAATTTTCAGTCATCTTTCAGTGGCAATATTTTCCACAGGTTCCATGATATTTGATGTACCAATTATTGAATACTTATTACCAGTCTGGATGTGAATATTTATTTTTGAAATACCAAAGTTACCAAAGCTACTGGTAGCTGAACTACTGCTCATACTTTCTGAAACTTACTGAGCACAAAGAGAATTTCAACAAAGTTTAATTCTGGGAAAATACATTAAAAGTGACTATTTATTTGCTTTTTTCATTTTGTATGTTTAAAATCGCATAGGATGTGTGGTAATCGGCTGACAACAGGAAAAATGTTTCTTGAAACATATACTTTATCTGGTATCAGATAGAGTATCAGGTCATGTGAGAGGACAGGTGGTCATTCTCTTTCCTTGCATTGAGGGCAACAATTTCATCAATGTGCTAATGTGAGTGCTGAAGTGTATTCCATACTTGCCATTTCAAATCACTCGTTGCAAACACCTGAATTCTTTTTGTCTGAAAATGCAACTGTTTCAGACATTTTTGACATAGTTTTCAGTGAGAATATCAGTATTGCCTTTTAAATACTTCGTGTAGGTATACAATGATGCATAATTTCTTTTAATTATCTATAAAAATTAGATTGTACTGAAATGGCTCCACATGCCTCTTAATAATAATAATAATAATAATAATAATAATAATGATAATAATGATAATAAGGTCAATATTTATAAACTGTGATCAACAGATTCAGATTATTAAAAACATATTTTGCTTCAGTATAAGGAAATAGATGCTTGGAAACATTTCAGATGCTATTGTTACATTACCAATCAGACTGCAGTCGTTGGTGGAGAAAAATTGCTGAAAATTGTTAGTTATGGGAATACGATATTATTTGAATCAATGGTACGAGGTAAGTTAGGAAAAATTGCCAAAAATTTTCTATTCGTTCACCATTCATGGTGGAGGCTATTCCATCCGTAATTCAGATCAGGTACAGCCCTAACAGAAGTCATATTTGTTATGAAGTTGGAACACTAAAGGTCATCAGTTGTGTATGATGCGATATTCAACATACAGACTAGCTTTTCAATCATTCATGTTTCTGGTGGTTGATATTACATGTAAACTAGTTCTGCTAATCTCTGTCAACATAGCATCATTTTTGGAGGCAAACTTTTCAGATTTGTGTGTAAACTGCTTTTGATGAAAGGAGAGTTGCCTGCTGTGTCTTTAGGAATTAGAGAATTTATTGCTGAAGTGAATTCTTTTGCTTGTCTTAGCATTGCTGAAAGTGACTCATGGGATGGCTAGAGAGTCTATTTTATTCGCGTGTTTGTGTGATTACTCATTCAGTCTGAAAATTTCCAATGTGCTATTCCATTGCCAGACCATGGATTGTTAACATTTTATTTTGTACCTTTATGGTGTAGCAATGTGATGATATATAATATGAACCTTGGTCAGTTCTGAGTAGTCGTTGAGGACTGTCTCATATTGTTGTATAAGTTACAAAAACTGACTTTTTTAAGTTTTGAGATTTAATGTCAATTGACTTAGTGAACTTCACAGTCATGCTTAATTTGGTGACTGTATTTTTTTTCCCTTTGATAATTTTTCATATTATTTCAATACCGATTACATGAAGGAGTTGAAAACACAGCTCTGTGGTTACATTGATACTTGACGACGTCATATGGCCAGGGGTATACTATCGAAAGCTATAACAAATTGTTACATTTTACCGTAGGGACAGGACAACACCAACGCTTGATACTTATGAATAAAGGAAAGGGATGGGGGTAGTTGGGTGTTGATCTGTAAGAAAACATTTCATTCGTAGATCTTGTGTGACAATCTGCTTCTGTCAATAAACTAAAGATGTGCACATCAGCTGCAGAATCATTCCTGGTTGATAACAAAGTTTGAAGGAAAAGGAACTTGTATGTGTTTGAGCTCATTTGCATATATATGTATTTATTTTTTAGGGTAAGCAATGCCCAATTAGATTCAAATTCAGTTGGATGATAAATGAAGGGGATGATAAAATCCTTGATAGTTTACTATTATTAGAATAATTTAGCAATAAATTTAGCAATAAATCAGAGTTTAGGATATTTGCCCTGAAACACGGCAAATAAAAACTGAAAACATGGTAAAAAATGGTGATTTGCCCTGCCATGGAGCAAATAAACACTGAAAATGTAGTAATTTGCCCCACCGCAGGGTGAATAAGGCCTGAAAAAATGGCAATTCGTTACAAAAGGAAAAAAATATCAACATACCTACTTAATGTAGGATTCTCTGCTGTCAGCATCAATGGATTGGTCATCAAGGCAGTTCATTGAAAGAATCAATATGTTTCCTTACTTTCTGATAATACTAACCCTAAACCCTAACCCATGGCTTTAAAAATTTCTCTCAAACCAAATAAGGCCAAAAAAATAGGTTTATTTCTGGTCATTGACATGTGGCAAAAATGATGCGGCGACACGATTTTTTTCCAATTTTTTTATTTTTGGTGGAATTTGATACATTTTCCCCTTTTTTCCATAGCGGCAAATGAAAAAGAGGAAAAAAAAAGTTGACGCGCACACTTTGAAGTGATGCGCGTGCTGACCAGAAACAAATCAATTTTTTTTGGCCTAACAGCTTAGTATTATTTTATTTGCCCAGTGGCAGGGCAAATAGCCTGTTTCAATGATTATGCTCCTAATGAAAAGCCTTTGGAAAATTGTTGCTTCTGTGTGTTAATCATGTTTCATATGTGGAATGCAGTCATTTTTGATCCCTCACAAATTCAAAATCACATACCTCTTCAAGCACCATTCTATGGTGATTGAGTTTCCCAATTTTTGACACGAAAAAGTGCATGTATGCAAAGGAAGAAGTAGATCAGGCGTTTGACACGATCTTCCTTTTGTGTGGGAGGAGTTTCCTTGTTGTGAATTCTCTGCATAGTGACAAATAAGCATTGATATGGGCTCAGTACTCTTCTCCAAGGGGTTGTAGTCTAAAGCTGATGAGATGAAAGTATTTTAAGGTGAGCCCAGTACTTGATGAACTTGAAATAGATGCTCGCATTTTTCTTGCTATTTGATTTTACAATATGTACAGTGTTCTCCACAGCTGGGAGAAACAAAGGGGCAGCAAATTTACATAACAATGCACAATTTCCATATACTTTTGTTGTGAAAAATTATCTTTTGTAAGGTTGGTAACTATAAAAGGATTGTGTAAAAAACAGAGGGAAGGCCCATCCTTCAAAATCCCCTTATGGAGAACCCTGGTATAATATATTGTCTAACCAATATCTGCCATTAGTCTAAAATATCTGCATATATTTTGAAAATTGAGTGTTCAGTGATGATGTATACTCCATAAAAGTATGTCACTCAGATTCATTTGTCCTCTTTAATCATGGTACAGTTATTTTGCAAAATATGTAGTTATTCCAGCTATCTACCTGTATCTACATAGGTTGGCTATTTGCCCTTACCTATTATAATTTATGGACTGGGAAATATTTGCTGATCTCAGAGTAACCAATTTATGTACAACATAGGATACATCATTACCTTTCAGAGTTGCTACAGCCTTCCACAAGTGTTATGACAATAATTACTATTTTATTTATAGACTAGTCTTAACTTCAACAAATGTACCAACATAACTATTTGTAAAATTTGAACCCACACTGTTAAATTTTACAGAATATAATTGCGTGTGCTGCATTTGTTTTGTATCGGCCTGTCTAAAAAAAATCAATCCCGCAAATGATTGCCTGTTGCTCCTATGAAGTATGTTTGTTTTGGAAAAAGGGTGACCAATTTTACTTCCTTTATTGTGTGACCTTTGACCTGTGGAATTTTAATATCATCACAACTTTTAGCATCATAGTCTTGATAGCTGCCTTGTACATTTTGTGATATAGTGTAGGGTTGTAAACTTGTCCTGAATAGCAATTGGATTTTAAGTCTGTGAGCATTACAATGTACATCATTGATAGTACCTCGTAATGTGTTTTGGTATTGCTGTCATAGTCTGTAAATGTCTCCGTCAAATAGAGTGCGGACATTTACGGACATTTAAAAGTCATGAAAAATGAAATCTTGTGAGAAAATTGCCATGCTGCTGTAGTTTGTGTGTGTGTGTGTGTGTGTGTGTGTGTGTGTGTGTGTGTGTGTGTTTGTGTGTGTGCGCTACTGTAGCTGGATTCAAACAAATAAATTCAGATTTCACCAAACAGACATATTTTCTCACTCAAGTTATCTATTCTTTCCCCTCTTTCCATTAACTTCACCTCACCTCATTCATTAATTTTGAGGCATGGATCTTTAACGATATTCATGGAACATTGACTGCAGATTTGAATTTTAAATATATGACAAACCAGACTTTCCTTTTTTACCTACTTTTGTGAACTCTATTCAAATAATATTTAAAAGGTTTCACTGAGATTTATCTGCATTTCTCTTTTTTAGGGGGGATAGGAGATACGATAAACATCGATCGGATGTACGCTCTTTTGACGATGCGGGACCACCATCACCGCGGCGGCCCCTAGATCGGGCAAGTCTCACAGACAATTGGCGGAGCTTGAATGAAAAGTTACCAAGGGACGACGATGACGGGGATTGGAGGCTTGCAGGTCACAAAAGTGACAAAGACAGAATGCCAGATAACTGGAGAATCACCAGTCCTGGTATGTATCTTTTTTCAAAAATATTCATTTACCGTGAAAGACTAGCATAAGCGAAATCAGAATCTGGAAACTTGATATGGATGTCTTTAACATTGCATCATAATATTCTCTAGATATATAAGCTCATAATGTCTGTATGACCCCAACAAAAAAATACTTGAAAGCAAGCAACTTGAACCCTTTCGCCACCATGGATTGGCCCAAGTCCATTGTTGTTCATAGTGATTGTGGACTTGTGTACAGGGAATTAGGGGTAAACAGGTTAAATCTTTCAAAAAATGACTATGTTCATTTCACAGGCGGCCCTAGAACAAATTGGCATCACCCAAGAGAGAGGACTTTTGACTTTGACTTTCGAGAGGGTAACAGGGAGCGCCACCACAGTGGAAGGGGAAGCCATGGTAGCTTTGGTGATGATGAGCTACCAGAGTGGAGTACTGACGATGCAGCAGATTTAGACAGTATTGGAACTTTTGACTCATCTGGAGCCTTCCTATCAACCAAGGTAAGCGTGGTGATCTCACCCAGGAAACACTCTGCAGAAGTCCAACCTCGTAATTGAAACAACACAGTTGTGGTAAAAGGTAGTGTTGGGTAAAGGTGCAGTGTTTGTCATTGAAGTCTTAGGTATGGATGAATAGATCAAAAGCAAAATGTACACCCAATGATCAGCAGCTTGATTCATATCACAGCACCAATCAGTGTTGATACAGTGCTCAAAAAATTGAAACAATTCATCAACGTGTAATCTCTTTCACAGTTCCTATATTGCAAGGTGAATTTACCTTAAAATGTACTCATTATTCAACCATCTGGAAAATAACCTGATTTCCATAAATTCCATACGATTTCATATGTTATCTGTCCAAAACCCATTAGAATCTTATGTGCCAATATTTCATCACTCATGGTGACATACCTCATATTTAATTGGTTTTGCATTTGAGTTTGCAATGTGTTTGAAATGTCTGGTGTAGATATGTTCTCTTTTGTAGAAATGAACTGAAAATAGCCTCACTGTGAAAAAAATAGAATTCCCAGAAAGTGAAGACAGAATCTGTAAAGTAAGAAAGTTAAAGATTTCACTTTTGTGCTTTGTGTATTCAAGGTCTTGCAGAAGGATGAGACGTCTGCCAAAGAAGAACAAAACTCTACTGAAAACGGAGCTAGTGAAGCCAAAGACAAGCCACCCGGTAAAGATCCATTTTTTCTCAATTAATCATTTTGAGGGAATTCAAATAAAATCCTCTGTTAGTTATTTTGCCCTAGGGAGTGGTGATGATGAGTTGAGTAATTGTTTTCTTGAAATTCGGATTTACATGTAATATCTCGGTAAGAAATGCTTCCAAGCCATTTCAAGTAAATTCTAGATGACATACGATGAAAATGGAAAGACTACAGGTTAAAATTTTGCTGTATTCAGTGCATTATGCCAGGAAAAATTACTCAGTAGAGCAGCTTGTGGCTTCAGGAAATCCATTGATTTCTTTTCAAACTGAAGGAACCTCCGTATAAAATGGCTTACACCCTCCTATCAAAAACATAAGCAATAAAAAACCCCCATAAACACTGTAGATCGTTTTAAAAAATATGAACAAAGTAATGACAAAACTGGTTTTACTTAAATATTGTGGATTACGTTTTATGTTCATACTTGTTTAAAACGTACGAAACTCATCTGACAAAGCTCACAATTTGGCTTACTTATTGTGTTGAAAACACGTATATTTATGCAACAGCCTTTCCTTAGAAATGCATGAATATATGTTGTAATCATTTTAAAGTACAAGCCTTGCCATGGAATGGTGGTATTACATTAGCTTCTTTCGTGGTAGTAATGTTGATCTGAAATCGATGTCATACCATTGTCATTTCCTCACAGAAAAGGTTTTCAACAGCACTGAAACCATCATGTCATTCATAGATATTTATAAAGGCGCTGTGTGTACCCAACTTTATTTATAGTAATACTTGCCTTGGAATTGAAAGATTTAAACTATTGCTAAAACCTGAATTCCCTTTTTAAATCAAGAATAAAAAATCAGGGGACACTGTGCAAACTAGGGAAATAAATTGTCCAATATCATAATGGCTGCCGTCCCTGTGTTAACTCTAGGGGGAAAAATTAAATTTTTCATTTTCATTAAAATAAGATAGTAACAACCTTATTTACTACATGGATTTCAAAATAAACCTCCACAAGTGGTACCAAAAACCTGTGTAAAAGTTTGACAATCTGATTGTCTGTTCTCAAGGCGCATTTTACCTTAAATATTTTACAGTCTCTGTTTCAAACTAGCTTGCACCCCTCAGTTCCATCTTATAGTTCATACATGTCGAAGAAAACAGTGGCGACAAAACAAAATTGTAAAGTTAAGAAATCAGTTTTTACTAAGCCAAGGG
>LD377146.1:36981-52731 GCA_001465055.1 Ptychodera flava | reverse complement strand
AGGAGCCCGATTTCCACCGCCTTAGGAGGATAACGGCCGTGGCTGCTCAGCTTCTAGCTACACCGAATTTCAAGCGGATTTTCACCGACTTGGCAGGAAAAGGGATAATGTTTAGTACGAATGCTGTTGTCACGTGTAGGGAAGACAATTGTTGTATCTCTGATGGAGTTGTGCCTGGGACAAAAAGGGGTTTATCTAAAGCACGCAGGTCCCCAACCATTCTTTTGGGCCCTTGCCATAGCTTATGTCAAAATATTACCTGGAAGTGCAGCTACAATTATGTTTATTTGCAAAATTGTTTGGTGCAGTTCTTCTGTCATGACCAAAATGATTAACATGCTTCCACCATCTATTTCTACAGAGACAGGAGGCTCAGAGGAAACAGGAGGAGGCCATGCGGAAGCAGAAAGAAGAGGAGGAGAGACTACGCAAACAGGAGGAAGAACGGCGACGACGGGAGGAGGAGCTGCAACGGCAGAGGGAGCTGCAGAGACAGCAGGAAGAGATGAGGAGACAGCAAGAAGAGCAGAGGAGACTGCAGGAACTGAGGGAGCAGGAGATGAAGCGAGCTGAGATGCAGCGACAGCAAGAATTGCAGAGACAGAAGGAGCTGCAAGAACTGCAGAGACAGCAGGAACTGCTACAGAGGCAGAAAGAATTGCAGAAAGAAATGCAGAGGTAAGTAGATATCTGGCACATGAAATTTTTCACGACACCCAACCTCCACCCCATCGCACCCCAAACAGAGTGAGTTTTACTTGCTGTGTGAGTGATTTACAGGGCCAGTAACTGTAACTTCGGGGTGATTCTTTTCATAATTTTTGTTCTGTATGTCAATTATAAGTTCTTGTTCTACTCCCCAAAACACCTTGGAACACCCACTGTTCAACTTGTTTACATTGTGTGTATACTTGTGGAATGTGCTGTTATTGTTTACGTTTGAATTCCAGTCTGGACCAGAATTCACTCGTCAACAGTAACAAGGTAGTCTATGCATGTAAAGGCTGAGTTGACAAATTTAATACTGTGTATCTTAACCTGCTTTTTGGAGTAGAACAAGAAACTGTAGTTGATATTAAAACAAAAAAAATGAAAAAATTATCAAACGTTACCGCCACTGACCCCTGAAGTATCCACAGCCTGTTACATATGTATTCTCATCAGTATGAATTCAAAACATACTCAACAATATTCACTGTTGCAAGTGAAATGTCTTTCGCAGCAGGATTTTAAGTATCACAGTAACAAAGTGTCAAAGTATATATCAATCCCTTCATATCTGTTTGGAAGGCAACCACATCATTGCAAATACTTGACTGGTTCCCACTCTTGACCAAATGTGGTCATTACTTTCCAATCCAACAGGCAACAGGAAATTCAAAGACAGCAGCAGCAACAGGAAGCTCTGAGAAGGCTGCAACAGCAACAGATGCAGCAAATCAAGGTAGGGGCAAAATGTCTGTTCAAGGAGGTAGTATGACAGTTAAACCTGCATGCTTCATTAATATTAGTATATCCTATACTCTGATGCAGTATTGTATATCACAGCCCAAACAAGAGATTGTGCCCAAGGGTAGGTGACCATTTACCGGCATCAGGAGGGCAAATGGTCTCCTGCCTCGAGGGAACATAGTCCCATTTTTGGGCTATAGTTTTATGACATGCCTCTGTTACATAATTTTCACTCCAAATGTTTGGGTTTATTTGCAATTGACAATCATATGCTTTATATCCATGTTAGAGGAAAATCCGTTAAATAGAACTACTTACATTGTTGAATGGCGCATTGATATATTTAAATCTCTGTCATGCAGGTTATCTTATTTTCTCGCATACTTTTCTAAAAGCCAGATTTCCTATGTAAAACATGAACATTTTCAAATCCCAAAGTTGTCAAGTTTGAAAATAGTTCCGGTGTACTTGCTGTCAAAATTTGATTATGCGACCCGCAACATCATCGACAAGTTACTATTGAATCCACTGGAGTGCACCACGTGTGATGTATGAGGCATGTCCTGTGACATATGCACTGCACAGCCATGCTGTGGTCATTGCCCACTCAAGACTCAGTCTGTGATCTTAGAATGTACAAGTATATGGTAGCATGGTTCATGTGAAACTTCCGAGTTTCATCATATTTAAACCGTTATTTCGGACATGAAGATGAAAGCTACCGGATGATAAATAGTGGAAGAGTGCATGGAGAGATGAACAAATCCAGTTGTTTGCCATGATATTGATCTGAGATCTACAATACAAAGAACAGATTTTCTCATCCACTGTGTGTATTGGGTGACAAAGACTACAATCATCGGGAGATAATATGAAAACTTCTTGTGATTTCAGCTTCCCAGTTCAGCTCTGTGGGGACAGGGTAACAACAACGGCAACAGTGGTACTGGTGGCCAACTGTCTTTGTTACAGATTCAGCAATTACAGGAACAAGAACACAGGGCTAGAGAAGAGGTGTGTTTTTTATCATTCCACTGTCATTGCCAGTTTCTGGTCTCTAAGTTTGATTGCTGTACTTGAAAGTTTATCCCTCTTTCATGCTACAATGAGACGGTCAAGATATTTCTCAAACAAATTAATGTACAAATACTTCTATGGGGCACCAAGATTGCACCCTTGGCAGTCTCGGTTTTGCACGATTTTAGCTCACATTTGGTATATGTATATATTTCTAGACATTTTAAAAGGTAGTAAAACTTCCAACTTTTACCTGCTTTTCCTAAAAAAAGGCGCAAGAGGGTCGTCAACATTCTTGTGTTAGCGGACCGAACAATATAAGTCTGTGATCCCAAATCGTGTGTCCTTGCTCCCCAACCTTTGGCTAAATACAAAATGATATCATGATTTTGTAACCCTTTCACCCCATTTCCCACTGTAGAGGTCCAACTTTGGCATTGGAAATAATGGGGTTAGGCCAAACCATGGTAGGAAAGGGTTGAAGGAAAATTTGAAAATGCCAATGACAAGAAACTGTAAATGGGCAAATGAAGTTTAGATCAGAGGTTTCACCATATGAATAGGGGAGCGAAATATAAAATGATGAGTTGTATTCTTGTGTTTCCATCATTCATCCTGGCTCTTTCCATCCCTTGTCCTTTCTTCTAATCCTGCCAGCCACATCCTCTTTCAAATCCATTTTCCTAAGCCGTGTTTCCCTTTCACCGTATACTTCGGTGAATGTCTGAAATTCAAAACCTCTTTTTGAACAGTGTCTTACTTGATCTTGTTTGTCTTTACCATTGCAGCGCCAGCGTCAGTTGCAGCAAGCGCAGCAACAGCAACAACAACAACAGCAACAGAATCAGCAACAACAAAGGCCTGCTGGATGGGCTAATCAAAATTCAAAGTAAGAAAATAGCTGACTCCAACTTAATATGAAATTAATGTTGTATCTAATACTGTCATGAACATTATCATTCAATGAGTGTTTGTAGCCTGGGAACTTGACCCAAGCATTCATATTAGCCAAGTATTGAACATGAATACATGTATATCAGTTGCCTGTAGCTAAACTACCTCATTGAGCACCAGGTTGTTGAACCCTAAGTATCCACATTTTGGAGTCGAAAAGGTCAGACAGAGATCACTGTTGTATAGAAGTGAAGAACGCTAAACATTACAGTGACAAGAGTATGTGCCATGCATACCTTTTTTTTTCAGAAATCTATTATGTTTTGGAACACAGTATATTTTCTGAAAGCCGTTTTACCATGTGTACATAATAGACATTGTATGATTGGTTCTGTACAACTCAAGTAAGATGTACATTGAAATGTAGATGACATGTGGATTGCATTGTCTTATTTATGACAGGAGAGTGTTGTGTGATCTCATAAGGCCAAAGTAATTAAATTTTTTGTTTTGCGTCCCCACCCGCTTAGGTTTTTAAGGTTTTCATGAAAAACACACACAGTGTATTCGAATAGGAAATTTTAGGACATTCCCGCTTAGCTTTTCTGAACTAAATATTTGTTACAATTTTTTATTTGCTGCAATCAAATTACATTGTGTTAATTTTCTTGTGTGTGTTTTTCAGCCACTTAGACGCGTACCTTTTCCCATTTTGAGTGGACGCAAAACAAAGAATTTAATTACTTTGGCCTAACCAGATTTTGCTGTAATTCCCCTTTTGCAAGGCATTTCAATGTTTAATGAAACCCCTGTCTGATCTCTTGTCACCCACAGTACATCTAATATGCAATCACAACCCCGATCTCTGTTGGAGATCCAGGAAGAACAAGCTAGACAACAGCTGTTACACAAACAGCAGAGGCAACAGAATCAGGTAGGTACTGTTTAACTGTACTTGTGCCCTGGAATACTAACCAGTCCCAATGTGACGTGCTGTGTTTTGCGCAGCAAAATAGACTAAATGTGTTTCAATCCCCAGTTTACAGACATAATGCAGTGAATAGTGTTCAGAGTACAGTTTGCTTCCAGGCCTAATCATTGTTTAAAGGGACCCATATTATTGTGCATTGAAAGCTCCCAACTACTTCACATTTCTTGTCATAGGTACTGACCTGTAGCAATCTCTAGTGCAATCCCTATACAGTAAAGAAAAAAGTATACTGCAGTGAATGAATTTAGTGATCACATTAAGGAACAAGTCTGCGTAAAAGGAACAGAGGATAATAGGTCTTTTCCCGACTATCCCACGATACATTGCTGTGGGTATATTAAACATCATATAGACACTCAAAACAACAAAAACACACTGGTTTATGTGTTGTACAAGGATTTGTTAATGTTTTACAAGAATGACACAAATTTGCAATGTTCAAATTTCCTCATGTATTTTGTATCCATCGCTTACAAAAATGTAGGTCAGTGTGTAACCTGCCATAGTGTTCTATGATTATGAATAATATACACTGCATATACTCCAGGGCTAAAAAGTTTAATGAGAAGCGTATACTTTGTATACCCAAGTGTGCAATGCATCATGGGACTAGTAAAAGAACTATATAGACAATATGGTAGTGTATTACGGGTATGTTTGCATACTGTTTAATCACAACATCAAGATACTAACTTCTTCAATATGTCCATACCTTGTTGAGATCAGAATATATAAGGGACAACTGAATTTTACAAACAGAACAATAGTGAACACACCAAAAGTCACAGCAAATGGAGCTTTAAGGATAAAAGAGCTACATCCACAACCATAAGATGAGTTTGACAGATTTGGCAGAATTTTGAAGAAATCCATGTAAACTTCATATGTATGCTTGTATTGGCAGGCAAACATGTCTCTGGGTCAAGCAGCAGTGTGGGGAAGTGCTAATACCAGTGCTGCCTTAAATTGGGGTTCGGACGGTACTAGTGTGTGGGGAGATCCCCAGTGTAAGAATACCCCTGGTGGGTTCTGGGATGAGTGTGGCAGGGAGTCGGTCAAGAAAAATAAACACCAAGAGTGAGTATAGGTTATTGCAAATGTTAATTTTGAGTGATGAATGTCCAGTATTCAATGAAAGGGGTGATATTTTGTACAGTCTCACTTGATGCAAATAATCTCCATGAAGACTTACACCACTTGAGCTCTGTTATTTTGGTCTGCGTCCTGTTTCTCATGATTCTGCTGTGTAGTGTTTTTTACCTTTGGTGATGTTGTGTATTGTTTGTAGTTCTATGGTGTCAATGTAACAAACTCTTGTTATTCAATTCAGACTGGATACAAAAGTTCATACAGCAAGGCTGTCAAAAATTGAGCATATTTGAAATATTCCATTCTCATTCTTTAATTGTGGATTTTGTCTCCTCAACTAAAACGGGTGTTATAAGCTGTTGAGTTTAAACTGCATGATAGAAACTGCCATTGATTCTAGTACGTTTGCATTTCAGTGCTCACTTTCCTTCATTAAATCAAACTCAATCAAGGCCACAGCAGCCAGCGCAAGCAAACAGCCGTGCAAGATCTAAGAAAGAGGAGGTGAGTCATACTAAACTGTATTGCCAACACTGGCATCTCCTGCTTGAGTCCCACGTAAGACGTGAACTTCTCTGAAGTGGTTCTGTGTGATAACCTATCAATTCACAAATCGTAAAGGTAGATGAGTGATCCAAAACCAAAAACTACACTTGAATATTTTTCAGTGAGTAAAGTGAGGTAATGAATCGATTTATTGGAGCCCCCCTCATTAGTGATAGTTTTCCGAAAATCATTTTGTACATTATTTTCAAGACTGAGATTGTTGGTCAAACATGGTGTAACAAAACAAATAGTTGTAGTATCAGTCAGAATAATAGATATTTTAATTTTATTATCCACAGTTTTAATGTGTATTAACCACTTGTTTTGATTCCATAGGAAACTGTTCATAAGTTATTTCAGAGCAATACCATGTTGGTGGCTAATGAATTTACACAGTGGTGCGAGAAAGCACTACGAGAGATTCCAGAGGCAGGCCAAGGCCAGTTGGACAGTGAGTAATACCAATTTTGTTTTTCTTTTCACAAGTCGGAGTACATATGTCAGCTGAAAGAAGTAAAATTTGCATTTGTGCTCATGTCAGTTTGTTGATTTGTGTATAGATGATTCAAAATGATAGCGGAACCAAATCCAGTTGATTTCATGGCATGTGAAACGCGATACATGACCCTCTAGACTATCCTAAATACCACAAATTTCAAGCACCATTATGAATCACTCAATATCATGAATGTGGGAAAATTCTGATGAGATCCTAAAAATGTTCACGGTATATCTGGTACAGCAGTTTTACTACAGTGTGACAGTTGAGGGGTTCAACATTAAACGAAGTACATGTACATATCAAAGTGAACTGTGATTTACCTTCAGGAAACAGAGCAGCAATGTAACTGAAATGATAAATACACTCACGCACTTTTCAGTTGGTTTGTTCAGGAAAAAAATAGCTGTTTTGCATAAAACACATGTTGACATTTTGTTTTGTTTCACAGTTCCTACTTTCATAAGCTTTCTGGTTGAGGTGGAGTCCCCCTATGAGGTGCACGACTACTGCCGTAGCTTCCTTGGGGACTCTCACCGTGTCAGCACCTTTGCAAAAGAGTTTGTTGACAGGAGAACTAAGCACCTGCAGCGAAAGCAACTGCAGCAGCAACAACAACAGCAACAGCAAATGGTAAGTGACATCCACTGATGTATCTTTTCATGTATGTGAATAATTTTGCCATCCATTGGGATTATAGCATTGTAAGGACAGAGTTTTCGGCAAGTTAATGCTACATGATGTCTGTCTTGCTGCTTGTTTATGTAAATGCTGCTCGCATTAAGTCAAATGACATGCAGGTATTCATTGCCACCCATTTCTGCAGCTAGCGATTTCTGTCAAACTAAATCAAGATTTGGCGGCAACCTTTAATTTTGTATCAGTAGATGAAAATGTGTAATTTTACACTTCAGTTGCATTTCTGAACATTACTGAGGTGTTTCAGTTCTGCTTCTATAGTGATATTTGATTACATGCAGAACACTGTTTAGAGCTTCACTCGACGTATAAAGATGGAATCCTCTTGAGAATCAGGAATAGTTTTGTTATTGTATGGACAAGATAATATACCAAGCGAACTGCAAATGATGCCACCAAGTGTCAGAGAACGGAAATGAAACGTTGACATGTGACTTCAAAAGTTGTCTCTGTGTAGCTGCTTGTGTTGATAAAAATGCTCGCATTCATGTAGCAAATAGACTGTGCACAATGTTAACCCTTTTGCCTGTCATGAAAAGAGGCATAGCTTGTACGTTTACCAAGTTTCCAGAACTCTATCTACTGAATAGCCTGAAAGAAAAAAAAAAAAGCAAGCCTGTTGTCTCTGACAAAGATTAGCATTGATGATGGTATATTCCAATCTTCTGTTACTGTGAGAAGTCTCTTTCTGATGGGTGAGTTTGCCAGTGCATGGATATCTTCAACAGTCTGTATGCAATATCTGAGAATTCGAATCAAACGAAAAATGGGAAAAAAGGTATCACAACTGTACAGCAGCTATGGGGTATAAGGATGTTTTTCACTTTAGCCATTTGTTCATCACAACCCTCTCAAACCCAGTTTCTTTGTATGTGAGTGTTGCATTTTCGTTGCAACCCTTTCATCATTTCACCACTGAATTAAGGTATGAATTTTGTACATAAGGTAGAGAAAATTTAAGTACGCAGATGGAAATGGGTTTAAAAGGGTGGAGTTAAAATGGCTAGAAATATTTAGGGAAGTCATTACATCCAATTTGATCCAACCTCCAGTGGGAAATTTTCGTATTAAAAAGTCCCATTCCACTGTCAACAAGACAATAGTTTTCATGAAACCCAAAAAACTGTATGCTTTGAATGAAAAGTTTATATGTCAAATTCTGCAGTGATATTTGCAAATTGTGTTTCCAAATGCCACTTTGATTATGCTAATTTATCTGAAAAGAGACATATTGCAACCACACTCTTGTACAATTTTTTACAAAAAACGATAACAGTCAGGGCCGATCAGTCTTGTCAGTTTCTTGGATTCAAAGAGTGAAATGTATTAATTTCCACATGAGAAGGGACAATCAGTGGAATTGTTTCCTTTAACCCTCTCTGCTGTTGTACATTATAGACTTTGAGTTGTTGATACATACAGAACTAAGCACAATAAATTTGATACTCAAACTTCACAGTCATTCCTCTTTAAATTGCAAACACTTATGCCATAGCTCATATTGATATTGTCAGGGATTTTGTGACTGTCAACAGGTGATCAAGATGTTTATTAAATCTAATGTTGATGATAACCTAATGTACTGACAGGCAACCCAGATCAAAGAGCTTTACCAAGTTGACAATAAAGTTGAGTCACGATACCGTATTAGCTTGGTGTTAGAGGTATATTCAGCTTGCAAAGTGTCTTTTACTATTGCCTGATGCAAAACTTCCAAAGCAAGTATGTTACAGATACCCTATTGCATATCCACTTTCCGCAAATGTTTAGAAAGTGTGAAACTTAGACACTTCCCATTCTTGTTCCTTATGAAATGGGCTGACCAACCAAAATGTGTAGCTGCTACAAAAGGAGGGGGGATACAGGGCACTTAGAGCCCGTTGTATTTATTTGAGATGTATGGTATGTAGGTAGTGTTTCCCCTGTAGTGTCTTAATCTAGATAATAGAGAGTTTATTTAGTTCACCTTACACTGCATGTAATGTAGATTTGCTCACCCACCTCCCCTATACTCCCATATTCACACACTCCGCAAAGTCAACCGTACTGTAGATTGTGTCAGCTCATTTCTTATGGAAACTTTTCGGGGTGGGTCAGAAGTCCCCTTTTTTTCGAGGGGTGGGCAAGGTTGGAGGGGGAAATGGGACCATCTTACAGGAGCCAATACGGTAAAAGATACAGAAAAGAAGAAATTTGTTTGTAAATGGCATCAAGAACAGTAGTCATTTCATCACTTGGTAAAAGGGTTAACTACAATTTTGTCTGTAGAAATTTGTTGAAGTTTGCCATGATTCGTTGAACTGTGTTTCTTTTTTGCCCTCATTCTGTAGTCCAACCTTGGAAGCCGGCATTATATCTGGCCTGTGAACTAGAGGTGTGTCACACTCGCTACTCTACAATACCAATAAGTCAGTAAATAAGTCATTCTATTATCGATGGAACCCCCGCAATCTCTTTTGCAATGTCGTTGTCATAGTGATGAATGAATGCTGTTCTGTGCCTCTTAAAGAGGGATGCGGCTAACTCTGTTTGCTAGAACCTAAGAAAAAACTCCCTGTGCAAAATGTCAGAAAAACTTATTTCAGTATTTTTGAAAATTTTATGGTCCACCATGGCCAGAGTTTTGTTACCTTTTCAGTTTGAATTTTCCTATATTTATGCTCACACTGGTCGCTTCTGAGCAAGTGAACCAGCCGAAATTTCCAGCCCTGTAGTGTGTTTTAATTCTGAGGGTACGCATGCTACACAGCACACAGTTCGACTTCATTGCTTAGTGATAGTTTTGGGGAACGACAACTCTTTCCTGTCAATTTGGCAACAGAAGGTTGCGTAGTGCCTGTTTCTTTGCAGGAACTGTTTGACACACTGTGGGTACTTGTCATTTGTCACAGGACACCAAATTACCCAAATTTCCAATGATTGCCAAGTTAAGGCTGCATCCTTCTATTACCATCTGATCAAATTTAGTTCTCCTCACAGGGATCAGCACCAAATTTACTTTCTTGGCAACTCCGCTTTTGCGGAGATGCAGAATGAAATTTGGTCATCACAAAAATTTTTTCAAAACAAAAAGCCTGTGTAGTATGTTTAAACATCAATCCTGTGGGACAGAAACTTTTCCAAAGCTAGATGTGAAATTTCAGTGATGTATAATGTAAAAGTATAGTGCCAGTCGCTGTGTAGTTTACTCTCTTGTAAAAAGAGATCATCAAAAATGCCGCATCCTGATTTTTTCTAAGCTTCTTATGTACCTGTATCATATGCACAGTAACAATATATGTTGCCATGTAAGACTTCCTCTTTTTGACCTGTCCACCCCCATTTCCCTGTAAACCGGTCCACACTCACTACTTAGAGCGATGGGTTTGGACCAAACCATGGCGGTGACAGGTTAAAAAGTTGCTTGTGCATGCAGTGATATGATGTCGGAGACCTCACCCTGCAGCGCTACAAAAGAACAATGCTTCCTCTCTCCAGCCAATCAGTAGACTTCCAATTGAAAGGTTGACAATGTCTCATCCATCAACAGGGTGTGCATCTGCTGTCAATGATTTTATTCTAAAAGAGAAATAAATAAAAAACACAGTCGCATCAGTGATACTGATGTTATGAATAAGACTTTCCAACTTGTCTTCACATATTTGTGTGTGCATGCTGTTATTGAGTTTTATAGTTAAAGTAAATGTCTTTGTGCTTTCTCTTCTTTACCATTCACTTCAGCTTGTTGAATAAAAAGTAATACTAGTCCTGTATGTAGAGCTTGCTTGACAATGTAATATTTGTGTTGTGTTGAAGGTAACATGAAGTATATACTTCTGTATCTTTGCTGCTCTCCAAACACAGTTTATGGATTTAGGCTGTTGATGTATCGTGTCTTGTTGTCACTGAATATGCATAATCAGTGCTCATTGGATTTTAATAGCAATGAGCTGACATGATATGGGAGATATTTAAGAGGTTGTAACCTAATATTGCGTGTTCCTGTTTCCTATCAACATGAGTGTCATTTGTGTTGTATCAGACGATAGACTTGGCCCAGTGTCAGACACAGGACAATAGATGCAAATACTGATACAACACAAGGAATAGGCGATATTTGGTGATCATCAATTTATCATATACCCATGCCCAGAATCTTACAATTGATAGGAAAAATCATAAACTTAGGGGGCTTTACTTTTATTCCACCATGCGCATAGATATAATATTTATATAAACCGGCATCGTTCAAAAACTCTATGATGTTTTCACAGAATTCAATACCACGTCTGACAAATCTTCCACATATCATGGAACACCATAAGGAAAAATAATCGGGACTCAAAATCTCAAGGATAGAACTCTCTATTTTACAGTATGTACAATATTTGGCCATATTGCTTGTATATAGTGGAGAGAGGAAGCCATTTTGTGTGTCTTCACTGAGAGCTGCCATGTCAGCATGAAGCACTCAGTGGCACTGCTCTGAGGAAAGCCTTGCTGCATGAACAGTAAAAAATTTTCTGGAACTTGTAATGACAAGAACTTTGATGTAACTACCATGCGATAACACTACAAGATTCAACATATTCTATTACTGTGTTTAGCTACCCAAAATATCCTTGTTTTGAAAGCCCTTTAATTTTTATATGGGCAGCATTGCATCACAAATTGAAAATGACAGCAATTTTGCTTGTTTGTTAGCTTTTAAGTAATAAATGAAGTCGGTCAAAACTGAAAACTGATGACACTTATTGTGCATATCTCGATGTCTACTGTGACATATCACAGCTGATATCCTGCAGTAGACATCAGGATGGAATGATATGGGCATGGGTGTATGATAATATACCATTGAATATATGATGCATATACATACCTATAAAACAAAGTGACAGATTGGTCTTACTATGAATCATTTAAAGCAATGGACCAATCACAAAGAACCTTACAAGAGAGCCTTCATGAGTACAATGTAGTGAGTGTTCATAAGTTACCGAAAGAAAAAGCAACTTCATGATACTGATATGAAATGAACACTGCCCTCTTGTGCTGGTTTATATTCGTGCCTTTATTTTATAGCAAATGACAATTTTGTACCAAATATTGATGTTCAATGGCTGTAAATTTGTAATATGTCTCACAGTTTCAATCGTGACATTCAAATTCCATAACACAGCTGTGCTGCAGAGTAACAAAATGCAGCCAGTCAGGCGGTATGCAAAATATGTGAAATTTTATCATTTAGGGATATTTGTATTTATCGGTGTGATTGCAGGTGTAAACACACCTCTAAAAATATTTTATTCACAAAAAGGTTTTACCAAGATATTACATAGGAGGGGACATTTGGTGTTGGTCCCTTCTTAGAATACATTTCAAATACCAAAAAAGGGGGTCATTTTGTTCTATGCTTTACTGAGGAAAATTCTCAAGATCTGTGGATGAAAGAAGCATGTTCACAGTCCAGATACACTGTACATATTAGGAGTGAGCAAATCCTATGGTAGACATAATCACCAAACTTTCTTCTCGGAATGATGGCTATTCCATTCCCCTCTTCCAACAGACCCTGAGAATAATGTATAAAGAATAGTAACATGTATAAAGAATGTATGCATGACTGGTATACTGGACTGCAAAGATGTCTGCCTGACTTTATATTGGAGAACCAACACCAATGTTTGCTCCTTCAACATGTACACATACTTTGCTCCTTTGAGAAATTACTTGCAAGCCACTTTCATTCCTGTTACAGATCTGAGTAAATTATTCCTAAAAAAAATGTATTTCAGTTTCAAGGATAGAGTTAACTCATTCTCTGTAATAAATCTAACTGTAATAATCTAACCAGAACTTGTTTGCATGTGACATCATCAGTTACTTTTCTACCCTTATACCCCCTTTCCTTTATACAATGGCCTCACCATACACTGCTTGAGAACTAGGGTTAGACAACTATACATGTAGAATGGAGATGAACAATCATAACTTGCTCAGCCTCAAAATATCAATCTGATATCCTCTTGCATTGTCTCCATGAGGTGGAAAGTCTTTTGTTTCCGTTTTCATCCACTTTAAATAAATCACGGAATTTGGTTTGCTTCGTCCGTGAGAAACAGTGACATTGACGATGGCGTGAACACACCCTTGATGCAGCATGTCCCCCAACCCCACCCCCATGTTCACCTTTGCCCTTTCACCCCAAGAGCACAGAGGTCAAAGTGCCATATTAAAACAATTGGAGAGGGGTGAAAGGGTTAATGTGATTAAATATGCTTGTAAGCTTTTCTATGCAGTCCAATGGGAACCTCGTATGAAAAATTCCACAAGTTTTTATTATGTAATTTGTTGTGAATGGAGTTTATTGTCTTCTAGAATTTGTTTAAAAAATTGTCAGGTACAGGCATACTGTTCATGTTTGCATTGTATGTGTAAAAAGATAGTAGGATGGTGCATAATGTAGCTTACTGTGCATTGGTTTTCGTAGGAGCCGGACTTGAGCGGACAGAATGAATGGGAGGAGGATCAGAGGTCAAAGGGCGGCAGGAAGAAGAAGAATCGTATGCAGAAGGTGGACCCTCGAATCCTTGGGTTCAGCGTCAACGCCTCAACGGAGAGAGTGAACGTGGGAGAACGTGACATTGTCACCCACGCTAAAGATGCTTGAATCAGTCAGGACTTTTGTACTAGTTGATGATATTGTACAGTGCAAGCTAGAAGCCAGTTTCAAGTTATCTTTTTCGCTCTCTCTGTGTCTATCTCTCTTGTCTCCCTCCCTGCCTCTCTCTCATGGTGCTGCTTTAGTCAAGGATGGTTGGATGTGTGTCACAGAGGAGGAGGGATTAATTCAGAATTCGTGAGGTTGTCATGCCTCGTGTTGATATATGTGTCAAACCAACTCCCTCATCAATCCTTAGTTATTATCATTCCTAGTCTTGATCCAGACATATCAGTTCAGTTATCTTGATTGACAAGATTCTGATCAAACAGTGTCTGCAGTTATTCGGAGTTACAGCTTTGTAGAGTCAGTCCGCTAATTGTAAATCATTCAATGGTGTCTCTGGTCTGAAGACTTTACAAAATGTCAGAGTAAGAAACAAGTTCAGAAAGCATGATAAGCTACAAGCTGACAACAAGGCCCCTGAAAAAAAACAACCTAGCATTTGCCAAGTTGTACACATAGAGAAGATACTCAGTGTACTCTATGTGAACGGCTGACATTCTCTATTACACGACTGCTCACCATTGATGTCACTGTTAAGATAGTGACTCTCATCATATGGATCTTCTGTGGTATTACAAAATGTTAAGAAACAAACATTTTGAAACCTCTGCGGAAAGTGAATATTTGTTGACACATTTATGAACACTGCATGTCCTCACCTGAATTTTATAATATATCGTTTACACAAACGGGGATATCGCATTCTTTTTATCCCCAGAAAGAATTACATACAATTTTTGGTGGACTTTGATCTGCCACCAAACTTATCAATCAATCAACTGAATGACCTATTATTTTTTGCCCTTTTTTGGTTTGTTGATGATTTCTTGTCCTTTTAACAAAAAAACGAATAAAATCAGAAAAAAATAGAACTCTTTGAGGTAACCACAAGAGATATTGACATATGTACATACTGAAAAGAATATTAAAGATATAAAAACTTTATTTATTGTCTGTGTCGTTGTATTCATATTTCGAATGAGGAGATGACCCTTGTGTAACCACATCTCAACGATTCATTTAATCCTCTGATAAGCCCATATTAATGTACGCACCAGCCACTCAGAGTCAGGATTTTTCCCTCCTTGTTTCGTCGGATTACCTTGAAACCCAAATAATTCTTCTCAAATACTTTTCAAATACCTTTTCAAATTCACAACTGACTTATGTAAGGTTGTGTCACTTTGTCTCTGCTGACTGGCTGATGTCCCCCCCCCCCCTAAAAAAAAAAATCCCTCACCAATAAGGACAACACAGCAACTCATTGGGCAGTGTGTATTGACCAACAGCAGTGTGAGGTTATGTGATCAGAGGTTGCAATATTCAAGGATGAAGTATTAAAAGGGAAAGGAAACCCTTGATAGAAAAAGGCTGTATTGGAAGTATCACCAAAAAGATATACATGAATTTTATACTCTTCACTGTAATAAAACTATGTTGCTAGTGTCACTTGAAATGATTGAAAACATATAAACCATCAAAAGACCTATGATATCTTGGTAGGAGCTAAGATATAGAATGAAACAAAGTTTCCCCAAAACTTTAATTGGTGGGATGAAAGGCATGAAATCTTCATCTTTTGAAATCGTTTCAGTGAAATATTTTTTTGCATGGGAAGATTGGTAAATGTTATGATACTGACAAAGAATTACTACAGTCAATACGGGCTTCCATGGTATCGCCTTGGTGACCATCACGCCTGTACCGGTACTCCTGTTTCCATCTACACATACTGCACTTCATGTACTCTCTCTCCTTGGGAATTGGTCGCATCATTATATATTGTGTAAACAACAGTAGTATCTTCAGTTTTATTTATCAAAAATATCAAAATGGAGATCTTCAGAGATTTTATAA
>LD377146.1:21984-36962 GCA_001465055.1 Ptychodera flava | reverse complement strand
CAATTTCTATACCACAAAGTATATCAATAGCCCAAACAAGGAAATAAAGTTAACTGTACAAGGGGATTGCACACTGAGATACAGGGAAGATCGTCCAAGCTAGACAATTGCCAATGTGTCACACTTTTTGTGCAGCACACACAAGTTGTGCAGATAACATAGTAGGTTAAAAGAAGTTTTTTGAGTGTTTTTTGATAGAGGTGTAAAATTACTAGTGGAGTTGATGAGATCTCATGGTTGATAAAGTTGATGAGGACAGCAATCCTGGGTAGACAAAATTAAATACAACGTATGCAGGGAGGGATGCAAATCAGGTTTTTTTATGAGACGCACAAATGGATAAACAGTGAGTGGAATGAATGGATGAAGTCACGCGGACATTTGTGATGGAGCTGTAACTTCAATCTCTGTTTAGATATCAACTCTACACTTCTATCCAAAAACTCAGCAAACTCTGTTCTTTTTATGTGTGTATGTCTACTATGTTATCTATACACAACTTGTGTGTTCTTTACAAAAATGAAATTAAATTATAACACAAAGGCAACTGTCCAGCTAGGATGATCTTTGGATGTTCCTTGCAGATTCTTAATTGGCATCAAGGAGCAAAATGTCACACATTGGTTTGGCTCAAAATGGAAATTATTATTATTATCACCACAGATCCCCTTCGAATTACAGTGACATTCAACACATAAATTGTGTCACTTCTGTTGACAGCCTTTTGAATGTACTTGTATCATATTCTATGAGTTGCTTCCTTCATGCAACGTACACTTGACTCAACTCTGAGAACTGAGCATTATTGCAAGTAGTTTGTTCTAATTCTTGCCCGCAATTTCTCAGAATGCTCAGTCATAGAATTCAATAGAAAGAGATTTCAGGATATCTGGAGAGGAAGTTGCCAAAACTATTTTTGCTGAAGTTTGAGATCAAAAGGTAGGTAATTTGAGGACCCTGAATTCTTTTTTTTTCCACTGCCTTTAAAGTCTGTGCATTGATAAGCCAAAGGAAGCTGATTTCTTTTCTAGGTTTGCAACCAGTTTCATTCATGTACCGTCATACCAGAAGTTTAATTTTATTTTTGCAAATTATGGTTTGCAATCTGTGATAAGTTGTGTAGAGCGTTCTAAAATAATGAAGTACTACTATGATTGGACATGCTGGAGACGGTCAAGATTAATTCATATACGTCCAGTGATTTTATAAAGTTCGCTGATCAGAAATGCTTGGGAAAAAGCTTAGTACTGATGCAATACCAAAATTGTGATATTAATATTTCATAATTATAATATTTTCATAATTATGATATTATTTCTTGTACCTTATTTCTAGTCCTGTGGACAAACCACTGGTCCAATTGTATTACATTTGGTGCATATATTTCGCAGGATGTTCTTTAGATTTTTGCTGACAGAATTTGCATATGATAAATGTTTGAAAATATTTTCGTAATTTTTCTTGAAAAGGTATTTGCTGAAATCCGTCACATCTTGAAAATTTGGCTTGTGGGACAAAGTAACGGAAATCTTCACAAATGACTGTTAAATGTGCACATTTTTATCGATCAGGATTTTTTCCTTTTTTTTGAGAACTACCCTCCCTCTGGAACTGACTGCCCAACAGCTGTTGAAATTGCCTAAGAATGATTTAACTCAATAATGATAGACTTTGCAGGCATAGAAATTTTGGACCAATTTTCTCAATAAGTCAAAACATCTTCGTCGAAACTGCCGTCTCAGTTTGGTTTATAGGTTCCTAGGGACTGTTTCAACAATTTTTTCAAAATGTAAATATTAGTTGTTTTCTGTCATCTAGAAAATATAGCCCTGCAAATAGCATTTATAATGATTCTTCACTATGTCTCCTATTCCACTCCAAGTTGGAAATAATGTGTTAAATAACAACAGAAATATGTGTGAGAAACCACTGTAATGCTAACTTTTCTCTTGAAATGCTGCCCTTTGTAATTCACTGGGCTTTCGTGTCGGATACGAAGCTCAGGCAGAGGTGACCTTGGTAAGGCGCGCCCTCATGCATCGTCAGTGAGTTTGCAAATGACATCACAGATTTCCCGGATGTTGACATCATCGCGGAAATTTCAGCCATTTTGAGGATCCACAAATTTTGGTAGCGAATAATTCCACACATACAACGACACAATGTAAGTAATTATTTCATCCTCAGTCTTTTCAATAATTCTTGCTTACGTTGACCTATCAAAAAATCATACGCTGCAAGAAACTCCCATTTTTTAAAATATGTACAGTGATTTCTGTCGACGATCAGCCGTGCATACACCTAGGCAGGGGCGGACACTGCATAACGTTCCGTATTTCAATGAATCCATATCGTTAATTTGATTGAAACCCAACATAAATTAGTATAGCCGATATGAAATGAAAATTATTGCTATCCTCAATGTGTACTCACTGTCGGGGATGTTTAGTACGATAAACTATTGTCAAAAGACGTCACCGAATTGAGGCCCAATCGGGAGATTCAGGGAGCTAGTTCAGAGAATGAATGGGTGATATTGTACATGTATATCGTATGACTGTCTGCTGCTGTGTCTGTTGTGTGAGTATAAGGGATGTTTAACCATCACGCGACCTCGTGAAGGTAAACAAAAACATGAATCACAGTCGAGCAATTCAGTTGAGTTGGCCATTGTGATGTTTTTCTTGGACGCAATCCGACCTTTGGTCAGCAGGGTTAAAAATTTGACGAGAGAATTATATTGAATACGATCTTTGGCGCTCTCCCAGCTAAGATCAATGAAATATTCCAATTGTAGCGAGATAAGGTTGCATTGTAAACACTACTGTCATACGATCCCAGCTGTACAAATCGGAGTTCTATCCATTGCCTCAGCGCTGTAAAATCTTTTAATGAAATGATTAAGGCCCTGTAAGTTGTAACCCGTAAGTAAGTGATATGTACCATGTAAGATATATTAGCAAAGAGAGTGTCAGAGCTCTTGGAATTCAGTGATCCTCCCCCTATAGGAATAGACGTTCTTTTCAACTGTTAACAAGTTTGAAGTAGTTAAAAACCCTCTAATGAGAAATTTATTAACTCAATATTTCATTTTTTCATTAATGAGTGTCCTTTTTTATGGACTATTCATTCACTTCAAAGAATAGTGAAGTAATCTGGCCAAGTATTGTAGTTTTTCAAGCGACGTATAGCGTGCCCTTTGACCTTCACAAACCAGCCTCAACTGCATTTCCTTGAAAATAATGCAGTCCCATGGTAGACCGGTGACTTCTCAGTTTTACGTCAATTGTGAAAGGATTAATGATATAACACCAGGTTTTCTCCAGAGAATCATTTCAATGTATTGTAATTAGGTCCGTTCAGAAAAAGATCCGCGCACTGTCAAATCAATAAATTTTGAAAGATAAATCATCAAAACTTGTCATATTTGATACGGATATCTAACACAGTAATTTTATTTCTGCAAGTCGGTAATTCCGTGAAACAGAGAAACATTGGTAGGGACTTTGTTATACCCAGGGACAGTCCAGGGACTAGTACACATTACATTTATTAGACATTTGTCCACATGGTAACAGATTTTTCTGTCAGTGCTCACCTAATGTTTATATTCTGTGTTTTTCTGCATGCTTTGGGTGTTGTTGTTCATATGAAGGTTTTTCTGCATGCTTTGGTTGTTGCAAACAAAAGCTGTTGTTGGTAGTTATTAGGAATGATGCCCTTACATCTATGGGTGGCTGGTCATGCAGAATTTTTATTCAAACAAAGCAGTGATATCCAGATTTGACAAATTTAATTTGCTTTGATCAAATACAGCTCTCCTGAATTATGAATTATATATTAATCATTCAGAGACACTGTTTCATTCCTGGCAATGAATATTTTATCATTTCACAATTAAAATGGTAAATCGAGCGAGGTTCAGTTTTGAATATTACAGGCTTTCAAATTAACATTATGAGTTCTCATTTGAAAAGTGGTATCTAATTTTTGAGAGCGACAGGACATGAAAAAACACCCCCACCATTTTATGATGTATTCTAATTTGTCTTAATTTTCCTTGCACTTGGAGAGGACAGCTTCCTTCCCGATTGATTTTCATTGTTATGGAAACATTCCATTGTATTCCATTTGACATTTACACTGCAATGTACTCTCTGGTTCACTCTGAGAAATCTGCCAGTGTTCTCGGCTGACTAAATACAAGTACCCTGTAATGTTGTTCTTTATTGATGCATTTGTGAAATTGTTTAACATTTGGTGTAGCCAAATGTGGGGGGGGGGGGGGGAGTTCTTGATTCATGGAACAAAAGGAAAAAAGAGTTGAATTTTAAAAAGGCAGAGGACATGTGAAACTGTCCATAGTATTTACCATAGATTTGAACTTCTAATGAATTCCCCACAATAATGAAAAGCATTGTTGACACACATTCCAATGAGGTGCTGAGTGTGTTGCGTGGAGTGTAATGACTAATGTTGACTATAGACCTTGCCAAATTGACTTTTTTCAGTCCATTTGTACAATGATCCCAAACGGCCTGAAAACAATCAAGTGTTATCTCTGGCAGTTTTTTTTTTACCTGTTACTTTTTGTGCTATCAATGAAAATTATATTTCTGAAGAGTGGATATACAAGGCATTTCAAAACCAGCAATGCATATAGAGCCTTTGTAGTAATCAAATAGTCCAACTGAGATAATCTATACTTCATAATTCTATAATATGGTAGGGTAGAGTAATTAATATCAGTGTATAACTGAGTATAATATGCAGGGCTGAGTAATTATATGTCAGTGCATAACTGAGTTATCGTAGTATAAATACAGTGAAGATAATTCTTTGTTTACAAGCGCTGCTTCTGCTTTGCTACCAGTATTTTGGTAAATAGTGCAAAAAAAAGTGGTAGTGCTAGGATTAAGGTATTGATGATACACCAGTCAATTTAAGCTCCAATACGCTTGTGCAAGGCTTTTGTCAATCCAGCTGTGTACTGAGGGTGCATATGCCTCTGTTCACATATGCCAGGTCAAATTTTGTTCGGTGTACAGCCTAATATAGAATTCCAGTTTAAAATATCTCAGTCAGGCTTATCCATTCAATGCTGATCAATATTCCAATAATTCTGGATTGTTATGTTTTAAATATCAGAGTTTCACTGATAATTGTAAGCTGTTTTGAACTGCCATGCATAACAGTGTATCAGGGATCGTTGGCTGAAATCAGGTTTGCAGCACAATTGAACGTGACCAGAAGAGGATTAATGCAACCTCGTTAAAGTGTAACCATACAACTGAGTATGTGGTCAATTAATCATATACAAATTTTACATATTTATCACTCATAAGTAGAAAAGTTGAAAAACTCAGTGATGGGGAAAGTAAATTTCAAATGTTTATATTTAAAAATTCCTCTGAAAGTGTAATTTTTTGGGAAAGAAATATGGTTATTGTCAACTACTAGTATACATGCCACTATTCTGAATGTACCAGCTGATCTGATGACTTTACCCTTTCAAACATTGATTTTACTCTGCATCCAGAGCTCACGAACAGTTCAAACACTGGCAGCAATTGTGGAAGATTTACACAGTAGTGGTAGCATCAAATTTATTGTTTTCTTCATATATACATTCTATAGAGCTCTATCATAAAACCTTATAAATATTTTTGAGAAGCAAGTAACAATGCTTGCAGAAAGTTAGTCAGCCTGCTTTGAAAAAGTCTAAAAAAACCTCTGTTGTTGTATGACCAGTAACTAATCAGTAAAGCAGGCGTTTATGAAAAACATATTTAGCTTCAGAATACCCTGATAACCTATACGTTGGTATATTAGTCAGAATATGTGGCCATTTGTGAAATTGTGAGTCACTCTCAGTCTAACCAGACTGTTCTCAGATAGGATGGATTATGACCTGTGTAGGAAATGTAGGCAGGGTGACTGTGGTGAACTATATGTAAATGAAGGAAGGGTTTACTGGAACACTGAGCAGGGGTAATGTCCTTGAGAGACCAATGTATGAGGTAAGACTGAATCAGGCTTTACAACAGCAGACAGAATGGAGCATTGTCTGATCGCATTCCAGTGTAACACAACCGTACCTATATTTACTTCACTTACACCGAAAAGTATTTAATATATTTAAGCAGATACTTCTAACATACTTCATGAAGCATTCACACTAAAAAATACAAAAATTGAAAAAAATGAATATGTGAAAGAAGTTCGGCAGCTGTCATGATGAAATAAACTTGTTAAAATGTTAAATAAAGAATAGGGGTTTACAGTATTGAATCTATGAAAAATGGAATAAATGGCTGAATAAAACTGTGAATACTGGAAAAAATATTACGTTAACAAAAGAGGCTGAATTAGGTATGAAAATGGAAAAAACTACTTCACAGCCGTATTGTTTGCAGATCAATCAGACTCTGCCGTTGATTCAATATCGTAATGATAGGAATATGCAAAGAGCAGGGCCAAAAATCAATTACTACCCATTAATTAGCCAGGTCCACACAATGCAGGGCACTCACAGGAATTTGATCGCCAGAAATTGTGTTTCCCCACAAAATGAAGTATCGGTGACTTTTTATACTAGCTGCTGGCAGTGTAGAGCGTTTTATGAGTTTTATGTCCTGTCTATGGAATTCATGAGTTACATTTTATAGAGGAACATTTGTACACATACAAAGTATATGTAGTCCACTCAATCTCGTAGCTCTCACTCACTAGGTATCACAAAAACTGGCCGTTGAGGGGAGGGCACTGTTCCTTGTTCGGCAGAGTGGTGCTATTTTTAGACGGCGGCTGAGTATTATGGTCTGAAAGACTTCATTGTCGAACAGTTCAATTATGTACATGCCTAATAATTTGCCTTCCACTGCCGAAGACGTCATTGCCTTCTCTACCAGTGGCTAATCAAATCATAGCATTGAGAGGAACCGTTTCATGAATAATACAAATGGCGCATTTATATTCCCGTCAGTGGTGTCCTTGCTCCCTCGGTGGTTTCCATTTATCGCTTTGTTGCAGTTCTGTATCAATATTTCGGCACAGATTTGAATTTCACTTGATTCATTTGAATCCAAAGATTACATGACCAAAACCAGTGCGTTTTTGAACATTTAAAAAATTTGGCAGCGTGCATGGTAAATGTAGAAATGTTGCTGCCAGGATATTCTGCGTCCGCCAAGATGCCTTGCGTATTTAACCATTTCACCTTTGCACTTTGATCGAACCGTACTGTTATTCGTTGTCTTTTCGGACCTTCAAAACAAGGAAATACAGTTGAGAGCATTGGACTTTTCAGATTGAAATAGCTCAACCTCTGAGATATTAGATTACATAGCCAGCCTGTTCAAGCTGAGGTATTCACATTCACGGATTCAGCGTAAAACTAAAAGATACCCATAAGATTGTTATGATACTACCAGTACCATCAAGTCAAGTCAGTCAGAATCAACATGTTTATAATTGCATGGCTCAGAAATGTCAGTAAACGAAAAGAATCATGGTTGTGTATATTTCCATAGGTTTTCAAAGATGATGTCATATGGCGTGCCCGTCAAGTCAGTCAAAATACGTTATGTCAATGAATGCAATGTAAAGGAGTTGGACAACTGACCTGACAGGGGCAGATGAACCTGTCAGTGAGAAGGTGAATAAAGAACATCACATCGAGGGGGTAGTTTATAGAGTGCATCAAGTGGAGAGAGATGCTGCCTTTGGTGTCAGTTATGATTTCTTGCCAGTTTCACTTTCATTCCACATCAAAAATGATTCTAAAACCAGTGACCTCATATTAGGGTTAATTATTGCTGTGAAAGGATGGGCATTTCATTATCCCACCTTCCAGTGTAAGCACAATCCATGTGTGGAAAACAAATTTCCAGGTTTTGTTTCATGAAATGCCTTATATACTCCTGTGTTCTGCGCTAACCTATGTGCATTCAGCCTCGGGTACTTACAGTGTACCATATATGTACCTGTAGGTACACTACCCATGTGCACCTCATTAGATTCACTTTCCCTCTCTTCAGCTGCCCCAGGCTTAGGGGAATTCCATATGCTTGGCCTGTGACTCACATTTTATTATCTCCTCGTATGAAATCTTTTGACTGCTTGCTCTCGTATGCCTGCTATAAATTACCAAAGAGCAAATTTTCTTCTCTCTAATAGTTTGCAAAATCAATAATCCCCTCAAAATTGTATGGAAGAGTCATACAAATGATGTGTTAGTTGAAATTGCCAATTGCAATTGATTCCCAAGATTATGAAACCAGCTTAGAGGCAACTTAATAATCACATTGGTAGGACCAAGGTTTCCAAAATGTGTCCACTGGATGCATTAGAGTTTAGCGGTTAATGAATTTTTCCATTCAAAATCCGAGGAAAATTTATTGCCACATGTTGTATAATACTTCTATGCTGTGTACCGGTAGTTGTATCGTATTCCAGTCATCATGGTGGGAGAAACCATGTACATGTACTTAAGTGTTATTCAAATACAGTGGTGAGAGAGTTACGGTGAATTTTGATTAAAGCAATCAGAATCATCATCAATTCTGTTTGAGAAGTGTTGCAATTATCCAAATGAGTATGATTGATAAGAAATGAGGTTTTTGAATTTGATCACCTAGTTTGGAAGATTGTTAAAAGAAAATGTTAATGAAATAATAGAAATCTGAATTTTAATTTACTTTAGGATTTTGATGGTGTCTGACATGAGTAGTCATCGATATGGTATGTGTCATCTTGACTCAGCAGGAGACATTGATATTTCTGAGTGTCAAACTTATTTATAGTTGCTCTGCATAATACTCAAAATGTCTGGTTGGATTCCTGATTAAATGATGATGTTGTATGTAGTGCCAGAAAATGTTGCTTTGTTACATTGCAGCAATGTGTCATTGAAAGTTAACAAGTTTGTTCAGTAAAAGAAACTGTGACAGCAAAACGGTGCCCAAAGCTTGACCTCAGACAGGGGCACACAGTCCATGTAGCCGACAATGAGATGCAAATGATATGCGGTCAAGGTCTCCTCAACGAACTTTCAGCTGGTTCTTCACTTTCTACTATTTTTTATAGTATTTTTTACAAAGGCACAGACTTATTCTACCTGCAACTTAAAACTGATAGTGATTTTGTAGCTCATTCTTTACTATTTTTCATAGTTTTTGGTAGCCGGTAACAGACACTTCGTGTTCGTGTCGGCTACATGGACGATCTGCCCAGACAGGTCACCGACGATCATTTATGAAATCATGGTTTGGGAAAGGAAGGGTAGTGGATGTGAGTTGTGATGTATGAATGGTGATTAATAGCCTTCTGTGACAGCAAAACGATCTGCCAGTAATTCTGGCAGATCATTTATGAAAGAGAGAAGTGAAAGCATGGGTGGTAGACTGTAATGAATGCATAGCAAGACTATTATAACTTCATGTAGTATAGCCTTTGCTGCAAAACACTGGATTACAGATCGTACACGAACACGGTGACAGATTGTACACAGGGGCAGATAGTAGAGAGGGCCCGGGCGACAGATTATGCACAGGGTGACATCATACACAGGGTGATGAATATGATGTCACACCTTGTAATCCCAGATCACTGTGGTGTGATTCAAGAAAAATTCACTCCTGACACTCTAACACAGTAATTTTACCATGTGTGTGTATGGCGTATGGACATTCTCTTCGGTTATAGAGTGGGCTAATGGTGAAACTTTTAATAATTCTTTTTTACAGGGCAACCCAACCACCACCAGCAGGTCAACCACCTAGGTAAAAATATGTGGAGTTGTCTTACAACAGCCACAAAACATCTACCCCATGTTTAGCTTTTTCATTTTGCAAACTTTTTTTACTCAGCATAGTTTATATTCTCACCTTCATATAGAGTATCATCTTCCTTAACAACTCATGTTATACTATAGCCATATTCGTATTCATCTGCCATGAAAGATAATTTTTTGGCAAAATGTGAAAATTATCAGTTTGCTACCTACCTTCCATGTGTATTTCCAGACTTTCCAGTCTCTTTGACAAGCTTTCATATAACTTTTATTATATTGATCAAAAGAAATAGAAAGACATCGAACATATATACGGAGAAAAATAACAAATAATACTGCAAGAATTATCCAAGTCCTGTAAGTGTATTTTGCCAACAAGTACAATTTGGATAAGTGTTGTAGACTGTTTGGTTAAATTTTACTCGAAACTGAAACCATAATGTTATAAACATTGTCTGACACTTGTTTACTGGCAAAAAAAGGATGTTCCTTTTAAATTTTAGCAAAACATTTCAGTTTGAAAAAACAGTCTAGGAAGTGATACAATTTTACAACCACTGTACATGAAAAGAGGTCAAATAATATCCATACAGCAGACAATTGTTGTACAACTTTGGTTTAACGACAAGTTAAAAAGAGACATTTCGTAAGTCCAGATTTCGTACATGACTCTCTTAAAACACCCAGAGAACACTCTTAGTATAAAGTCAAACATGGGTATGGCAGCACTTATCTGAAATCTGCTGTTCATGGACACATGTGTTACCAAGTGTCGTTCACAACATTAGAGGAACGCTGTTGTTTGATTCCACATCTCATATAGTGACGTGTATTCTGATAAGTAAATATTGGAGATTGTAGAAGTGGAGCTCACACTTGCCTGATAACAGATGTAGGGTATTTGTCCATCCCTGGACAGTTCCTCTGTCAAAAATTAGCCGACACAATACACCATATGAGATGTGATTCGAACATTAATTTTTATGCTCCCTCCCCTCTAGGGTCTATACTCCTCCCCCCCCAGCCCCATTTGTTCTCAATATTTTGTCATATCAGTGCAGGCAGGTCATGTTGGCAAATTTATCCATTTGACAGGTGTGCTAGAAAAAACTTTTTTTTCATAAAATCTGAGGTCACAATATGAATGTGAATATGTACTTATATTTGCTAATGACCTTATACATATTCGTGATGGCCTAAATTGTAGCTGTGTAACAAGTTATTCGGTGTCATTTTATTGAAGGAGAGTGATTTTAACAAAATTGTCAATCAGGACCTTCTTTCGCTGATGTGACGATTTGTCCAACCGTAATGCTGCTTAAAACAAGTCTAGAAATTCTTTGGTCATGTACCCCCACTTGGGCTGCTAGAACCGGAAAACTTCAGGCCAGATTCTAGGCTGACTTTTAAACAGCAGGGTTGGACCTAATCTTCGGCAGGATTTCCACACTGACATCATTGCTTTGAAGTGTCCCCAATATGACGTTTATGTAAATGTGTGGAGTAATTATCGTTCCTCTGTACATGTGGGAAACAGTTTGTCCCTAGCCCTTGACTTTTGTGACATTGCTGTGTCACAACGTTGTACTGAGTGATAATGTATCTTGTTGTCTATGTCGAAATATGGTCGTTTTTTGTCCTCCTTCAATGATATTATAAGATTTGTTTTACTAACCGTTTACATTAAATGCATTTTGTAAAGTGTCATTGAGTGGAATGTGGGTCTTTTTTATCACAAATGTCTGCCCATTTTCCTTAGTCCATGGCTCTGCAGCTATTTATAGCAGCACTTAAATGATTTGATGAAAATGCATATTTCACATATTACTTAGCCAAATGGTATGAGATCACCGTCCGTACACACATCTTGATGGCTGCCGTTAAAGTTTAGTATTTTTACTGCATATACATTTGAATGGGTGCCAAGTCAACTGTGACTGTATACTGCAGTTGGAGCTCAGGCCCCGAGATTACACTTTCATAGTTTTTATGATTTTATGGGTGTATGCAACTAGATTGCATGAAATTTGATCAGTTCTTGTGTCGCATACGTGCGTTTATGATTTTGTGATTACAACAGTCACCATTAGAAACTGTCAGCAGTATCCTTTGAGTGTTTCAGTCGCTGCTAAAAGCTCTGTAGACAATCTGTTTCTGTATCCCATAATGCCTTGCTGTGGCCGTCTGCAGTCCCTCAGTGGCAGAGGTTTGACCTTTTAACCCTTTCACCACCATGGTTTGTCCCAAATCCATTGTTTTCTATGGTAAAGTTGGACCTGTACACAGGGAACTAGGGGTGAAAGGGTTAAAAAGTAAACAGCAGCTGCCATGATTAAATGTCAATTGTTCATAAAACAGGGACTGAATAATGGTAGTCCCGGTGAGCCAACTTACCGTAATGCTGTCACCAACAGGCTGCCACTGTACCAGTACCTCTGTTCTGGAAAAACTCAAAGTGGCATGTTGGGAAGAGAATAGTGAACTGATATAGAGAGTGTGTTGAATTGAGAGTTTATTCTGTACACTGCTGAATATGGAAGACAGTGGTGAACATTGTTCAAAAGAATTTTTTTGGTCATGGTTGGAAACCCAAAGACATGAAAATATCCTGTATCCAGGCATTTTGGGATATGGACAGTTTTCCTGTTGAAGGAAATTAATGGTTCAGTGGCATATATTGATACGTATAGTTGTCAAAGTTAACTTGAACTTTATTTAACATTTCCCAGTCCTACCCCAATGTTTTTACTTTACGATATGCTCTGTGTTACCCTGTCACATCATTGCATGCAAGTATGTGCAGTTTTCCTCTTTCTGACCACCACACATTACTCTGATGATAACACCCCATGCTACAACCTTTACATGTATGTATTGCTCTGCCCAGCACTCTTCAGGTTTGCCTGTATTTGATGTCTTACGGTTCCCCCTGTTTATTTTCTGTCCCATTCAGGGCTTCACAACCAGGACAGCCTGGCGCTGCTGGGTCAGCAGAACGGGTGCAGAACAAAAGACTGCAACAGACGCAAGCACAAGTGGATGAGGTGAGCTCGACGCAGCTTCAGTGCATCTTACTAGCAACTGGTGTTCATCATCTATAATTTTCTGGCTCTTTGGGTGATCTGAGTAATATTTTGATATTTCTTATCACTACCCTTCTACCATTATGTTTTGTAGTTCCTATGACAATGTGTTACATGAAGTTCTTTCATTAGCAGCGGCAACAGTAGCTCATCATATCAAAGAACACACTGCAGTTACACCACAACATTCACTGATTCTAAATACATACCAGATAATTGTAACGTTAGCAGTTTGCATAATTTTTGCCAGTTCAAAACACTTTCAAGTGAAAAGTCTGTGAGATCCAATAAAACAGTGCAAGATTTAACCTTGGTGGATTTTCATCTGTAATAGAATAATGCCACAGGAGGTCTGACCTCTCTGGCACTGTGCATGAGCTCAGCTGTGATAATAATGTGTTCTTCTTACACTCCTCTGTGTATCAGCCTCCAATGACAGTGATTTACCATAGTCCAATAATGGAAGCAAGTTCAATGTGTCTGTTAATCACTCAACAGTGTCTGCTTTCTAGCTTTACAAGTTCAAAACCCTGTAATAATCCAACTACCGGTACTTAATGAAATACAGACTAGTTTGTGCCAGAGCTCACATTGCAACTAAAGCTCTCTATTTTATGCTGTGACATATAAGTAATGTTATTTATATCTGGTAATTCTTTGGCATGTCAGTGATACAAGACCGGCTGCCAGTGACCACTGATAGGAAATGCAGTCCATAAGTTTGTCCATCACTGTAATCTTTCAAATTCAAGGCTAAAAGTTACCCACTTTTTATAGTGCCCCACACATTACTGATATACCCATGCAGACATGATAGGTGGCGTGAAACTTTTACCACCCATGGTAGGTGGATGGTGACTTTGAATTTCTACACTGCTATTGCACGCAACTCTCATCGTTGCTCTCTCAAGCACCAACTCATTCAACCACTATTGTGAACATTGTTACATGCACCTTGTGTACCTGTGGAAAATGACAATATTTCTTGATTTTGTTTTTAATGTCTTTTCAGGTGGTGGACATCATGAGAGTGAATGTAGACAAGGTGTTAGAAAGGGATCAAAAGCTCTCAGAATTGGATGACCGTGCAGGTAGGACAAATGAGTCAACCAAGTTTAACCTGTTCACCCCAATTCCCTGTAAAGAGGTCCACATTCCCCATTGATAACAATGGGTTTTAGGCCAAACCATGATGGTGAGGGGGTTAAGTGTGAACTTGCTGAGTTGAAAACCCTCTACGCCCTACTCTTTGATTATACATTAAGTGAAGCAACTTAATTTGACAATCCTCATACATGGGTCTGGCTGTTGCAATAAAAAAGTGAATGAAGACTATTCCTGTTCCCATGTTTCAAGTTGAATATTTGGAGGGGAGGGAGGAAGGGAGGGAGGGAGGGGAACATTGTATTCTACTCACTTAGACCTATCACAACAGTACATCGGTTTTGGTGTGATTGATTCTCCATTCATGCTATTCCGGATGCCATGGAATTTCAAACCTTCCCGGGAAAGTCCTGAAAAAATCTTGAATTGATGGGTTTGAAAATGTTTCTTTCTCCAGACTGTAAAGTAAACTGAACATACTTTGAATCTCTCATGGCATCTATCACCTATCCACATTTTCTACACAAATTGTTCTGGACATGATCTTTTTTATCTCAGAATATATACATGCACTCATAAGAATATACCACCCTTGAGTTGTCAGTGACATTGAGTGTGTGTGTATCAGATGTGGTGTCATAGATGCAATGTGAGGTGGTGTATGATGTACAGCGTATCTGTAGCTCAGACACTTTATTTCTCTTGCTCTGCGTTTTTCCATTGCAGATGCATTACAGCAGGGGGCATCGCAATTTGAGACAAATGCTGGCAAATTGAAGAGGAAGTACTGGTGGAAAAATCTCAAGATGTGGCTGATCTTAATAGCGGTTATTGTGGTCATCATTATAATCATTGTCAGTAAGTAGTGGTGACCTTTCAGTGACGTTGACCCCTCTACATCTGTTGACCTTTGGTCTTGTTAGCTCGGCAGCAGTTGTCCTTTAAGGGAGATTCTGTTCTTTCTTTCTGCACCACTCCACTCACTCTATCTGTCTCCT
>LD377105.1:0-15934 GCA_001465055.1 Ptychodera flava | reverse complement strand
ATTTAGCTCTCAAGTCGTCATACGTCGGACATACGAGTAGAAAATGGTACTCATTTTCTACTGCCTGCAAATTACACAACTCACATAGTCTATCTTGTCTTGGAATATTATTCAAACGACCTGTCTCAATCCTCAGAGTGTGTGATGATGTTCTAAAACTACAAAGAGCATGTCTGAAAACAGGGTTATCTATACAGGTCAAGTATGGCTCTAATACCAGCTCTTTTTTGAAGGTAGAATAAAGATAAAGTTTGCTACTATTGTTGATATCATTCATCCAGCATTGTGCATCGATATCACTACACCTTTGTTTAAAAAGCCGTAAAAACAAGGTCTCATTACCAACCCCTTGTTGTTCCCAGACTTCGCCAAAACCATAACTCTGCAACAAGCCTCTCACTCCCCTGGCCCATAAGTCATACCTATTAACATCAATATTGCTTTTTTGAAATTCGTAGCATCGGTATACAATTCTATTTCTATCCATTTTCAAAATTCTTAACCAGTATCTAATGATTTTACAATAAATATTTACTGTCATTGTTGGTCTACCCAACTCCCCTCTCATAGCAGTAATGGATGTATTGCTGTATAGTTGAAGTACATAGCGCAGCATCTTATTGTGAGTTTTTTCAATATCTGGAGCATGGTGGAAGCCCCAGATTTCAGCACCATAAAGTAAAATGGGGAGAATTTTGCAGTCAAATATTTTCAAGGCAATAGTAACAAGCAGTGGACCAAATTTAAAAAGACAACTGATCAGACCATACAAGGGTCTGTTAGCTTGTTCACTCAGAGTTTTTTGTTCTTGAAACCAACGACCGGTCCAGGATAGGACAATGCCAAGATAGCTATAAAAAGAAGTTAACCTTTAAAGAAAAAGGGAAACCATAATACCGCAGTGGCTGAAGACAAGGGAAGATGAGAACACCACGTGATAAAGTGGTTGAAAAACTTCCTTTTCGCTCATAACACATGGGTTACATAGAAATTCAGGTATGTTGGCACACCTGGATTCATACTCTATCTTCTCCATAAAATACGAAAGACAGTACGCCCTTTTATTTATGACAAAAACATTTCTCGTCACTGAACCACAGAACAACATTTCTATAACGTTCTATTCATTCAACTGCTTTCTGTTTACCCAAGACGACCATGTTTATCTGAAGTCATTAATTTCCCTCTCTAGATTCCAAGAGACCTCGATTAGTGGATGGTGAGACTCCCTATGATGGCAGAGTTGAGATTTACCATGGCAACCAATGGCTACCAGTTTTGTATTACAGCGCTAGTGCCAGTCAGCACGATTGGAGCCTTGTTAGCGCTGACGTTGTTTGCAAGGAATCAGGTAATAAAGAATTAATCAGCTTACAAACGGGAATCAGTACGATCAAAGAAATCATAGAATTTTGAATTCCAAACCTAAGCCGGGATCTATCTACACTTGTCAAGTATGACGCCAGATAATACTTTTAGCGAGCTTAATGTATGAGAAACATTTTATTTTTTGGCACATATTTCCCTGGGACCGAGGTGCATATGTGTGCTCAATCGTAGTAAAACTCCTCTTTATGTTCATTGGTGCAAATCCATGATATTGTAGCCCCTAAGGTGTACAATGAGATTGCGGCTTTCATAGACAAAGTAAAGGTGTCCAATTAACTAGCAAGTGTTGAATGATTGACAGTATTTTAGATATATATTCATTTTATCAGATTATGTGCATTTCCATTGAACTGACAACTGTGGATTTATAAACGCACGACATTTACTGCAGTGCAACAGAACTACAGTACAGCGATAACCGTTTAGTCAAGGTCAATAAACTCTTGAAAATCGAGGCATTAAACCGATTTCCTAATGTAATGTTGATATTTCATAAATCGTAAGCTGAAATACAATTGATACGAATATCATTTGAAGGTAATCACACAGTTGTTAGAAGTATGTAAATTATGTGCAGAACTTACTTGGTCACACAACATGTGTAAATATATACAAAAAGAAAGACCAGTGTAATACAAGCCATGTTTTATCATAGGACGTCAGTAGCACCACACACTATTGCCGACGTCCTCTCCTTTTTAGCGGCCGCATTATAAGTAATTTGTACCTAATTTCTTTGAGAGACAAACGATTAATTCCTAAAATGACCCATGCAAATGTTTTGAAAAGAAATTCAGGCGAGTCTCAGAGTATACACATTTATAAGTAGATTTGTTACCTGCCGGATGTACCCTTTCGAGGCGATCTTTCCACTGTTTAAGTGCTAATCCTAAAATGTCCTGATGATCATATCGAAGGCAGCGTGGAATTGGCTGGAATTAGCTTTTAAGCCTTTGTCAGTCAAAAATCACAAACACTATAGCCCGAGTTATGAGCTATTAGTTGACCAGTCTACGGTTCTCGCTATGCTACGCTGCATCAATCTTCTCTATTAAGATTTAAATCAGATTCTTGAAACCGACAAATTTTGATTTCCCTTCTTTTCATGATGCTATTAAGAAGCAGTTGAAAAGTGTCCACTTTCGGGAGACAAACGATAAATTCCTAAAAGGACCCATGCAAATGTTTTGAAAAGAAATTAAGGCGAGTTTCAGAGTATACATTTCGATAAGTAGATTTGTTTCCTGCCGGATGTACCTTTTCGAGAGGTCTTTCCACTGTTTAAGTGTCATCCTTATTAATTTCTAAATGTTATAGGAATCTGACAGAATTCGTAGCTTTGCTCAATTTTTGATTGTCAATACGTTTTTACACCTACAGGTTATCCAGGAGCTATGTGGCATGGCAAAGACGATTTCGCTCTCCGAAACGATGAAAGACTTCGCGTCTATAACGTTTTTTGTACAGGCCGTAAAGAGAATTTAGACGACTGTACCCATGATACGGGAGACCACTCTTCTATGAATAGTACGGCTGCCACTGCAGTATGCCAGTGTAAGTACACCATATTTCAGCGACGTTATATCCTACATATCGATGTCCAAGCGCAAGAGGCACGTAACTCAGCTTGTCGGACGGCTTTAAAAGCCTCTAACTCTAACATATAAATTATTTGTAGTTACTGGTTTTATGGGTAAAGGGCAATCTCATAGATATATAAAATATCATAAATGAATTATAACTATACGCTCATTTACATGAATAGCATCATCAGTATGAGATGATTTTACATTTTGATGTTTTTGCATTTTGCCCGCTCAAAACAGACGCAACTTTTGATTACGTCCTTAGTGCACTGACTTTCAAGTACAAAAGGGTAGTAACTCAAATTACGTCCCTGTTGCAATATCAGTTACACTGACTCTTTACTCAAAATTCTCACAAAAGATGCATTCAACATTCCAGAACAAAAAAGATATCAAAACCCATGAGTTACGTCACTATTACACTGAGCCATCGGTATATACCATGTGCTAAAAGCCCTGTACAGATATACAACATCAAATTGAAATTAATGTACTCAACCTAGACAAAGGGTCCGATAGATTGAATATGATACCTTTGTTCACATTTGTTCAATAGACTTAAGCAAAATATTTTGCTGATTTAAATCAAGCAGTGTGCCTTATTCTTACAAAGTCAATTTGTAAATGACATTGGTAGCCATTAACTGAACGTAAAGCTATTTATCACACATTTCTCTACTTTCTACTTCAGACGATGACTACCTAGGATGTTACAGGGACGACACTCTAAACCTTCAACCTTACCAGACAAGTGATCAAACGACAATCCAACTGTGTCTTCAGCTATGTCGACATCGTAGCATCCCTGATAACAACTACATGTATGTTGGTCTACAAGCAGGAGATGAGTGTTACTGTATGACGAAAGAACAATTATATCATTTTCTAACGCGTATATCGACACTGTGTAACTCACACTGCTCAGGCGATCGGTCACAAGCTTGTGGAGGGACCTATGGAATCGGAGTGTATCGATGTAAGGTTATTTAATTATAGTTGTCATTTTGAGAATAGAAGCATTCCTTATCATGAAAGAATGAAGTAAGTGTTAAGCAATTGAAAAGTCGAGGAAAATATGACTCATGGACTTCCACAGTATACTGTCAGTACTCTCGACGGTTAGTTGACGGTAATTTATTTTCATGAGATAAAGCTTACCTAGTTTCCGTAGAACTCTTTTGATATTAAATAAGAGTGACCGAATGATGGATACTTCGTGTGATGTACAAATCATATTTCCCTTTCAGTAAATATGGGTGTTTGCGGCAGCCACTTTCATGGGTCAGGAACTATTTATTCAAATGGATTTCCTGGATATTATCCTGAGAACACGCAGTGTATCTGGAATGTTACTGCAAGTACTGGTAGTATATTGTGGTTGAAATTCATCCTTGATGAAATAGATTGGGGAAACGACAAGGTTGAATTTACTGAAATGCACGATGGAATAAATTACCATGAGTTAGACATCAAGAATGCTATGGTGGTATCCTGTATAAACTTTGTACGTTTCACCTTCGTCTCTTCAGCATCAAACCACCGTGGAAGATTTGCTGTGACTTTTCAAGGTAATGATTCTGCAATACAATAATCTTAAAAAGGATCCTTTCCACCTTGTTTATGCCTGTGTTCTATAGTGACCAATTCATTTAGCTGTCAGCAGCAAAGATTATTCCATTAACTGTTAATCAGTTGCAGTAGACTGTCCAGTCACTTCACTGGTGGTCTTATCAGCTTTATAGCAATGCGGTGAGTTATCGTAGGTGAAAATTCTTGTTTGGCCGTTTTTTGACTAAAAGTCACTGCATGTGTCATCATTATCTGCAGTTAAGTGATAGATATTTTTAAATTTTTTCATCCAAAGCCATCGTGACCAACCGTATTCTCAAACGCACGCCGTTTTTATGCATCTTCCAGTGGATAATTCAACCTGTCAAGATCCATCAAATCTTGAGAATGGTCACTTTTACTACAACGGCTCCTGTCCCTATTTCGATGGCGACATGATTACATTCACGTGTAAAGAGGGATACACTCTGACGAGTCCTCATTGGAAGATAGAGTGTACAGCAGATGAGTGGAATGATACACTACCGGTATGCACAGGGGGTAAGTCGAAACATGTTTAAACTACTGTGTCACATAAATTGTTATTTTCCGGAAAAATTCCGTCCTTCATAATCCACCATGACAAGATGCATGAAATTGATAAAAATTCTGTATCTTTATTAATTTGCTAATGACGCTAAATCGATAAATGAAGATTATTGTCTGAGCAGAGCATCCTCATGACAAATCGTAACATGAAAAGTATATCGTTTAAATTACCATACAGCTTATCGATTAGACAGGTGAAAATAATGATATAAATGACATATACTAACATATCAATTGCTTAACTACAATACACTAAGCAATAAATCTCATTTCCTTTATGAAGATTTTTCATTTCATCCAGGCATTCCAACAACGCTGTTTGCAACAACAGATGATTACCGAAAGTCAAGTAAGTGGAAAGTTCGTGTATCAATGGGTTGATCGTGTTTCATGCATTTAACTGCAGTGTCACTGCAGATCTTGTAATATCAAGGTCGTATTCAAAGTGTTACAGTGCCATGGTTACGGAGCTTTGAAAATACCAGCTCTATTACTCAAAGCTTAACAAGCAAAGATTGAACTCTCTATTTATGAATTAAATGGAGAACTTTTAATTATCCAATTTATTTCAGCAACTGTAAAAATGAGAACTGCGACTCCTAAAAGTAAATCGTCAACTTATTTTGTGGATGTAGGTATGTTATAAGTACTTAATATATCTATTCGATTGTGTGTAAAATTTTTCCTCCTTTCCAAAAATCTTGGTCGTTTAGAGGTAAAAATTTACGTTTAGATTTATGAGAAATTATGGGCATTTAATGACGTTGTCAAAGCATTCCCACGTGAAAGTATAGCCTCGTGATTTTAGGGTCGTATACGTGGTATTCTTGTTGATTTTGAACACAATTAAGATGCCCTAAGTTGTTTTAATAATAATTACAATATTTGTCCCACTAAAAACCTCATCTATAGAGCTAACATTACTCATATCATCAGTGCTAACAATATTTATCAACTTCAGCTGACTCGTGTTAGATATATCTGCTATTACTGTAAAATATGGTTGACTGTGTGTCGCATAAAACTTCCGGGAAATGATATTCCACAACTACGGTACGTGACAGTATTTGTGACTTTTTTATCTGATTACCATCGAGTTTTCGAATAAAATAAAGTGTTGGCTATTAACCATTGATTGTTCATATACCTTTCAGGTACAGTAACAGGTGCTGTTCTTGGCGTGATTATATTGATGATAATCATCTTACTGGTATCAATCATGATTTACAGGAGGTAAGTATCGACGTTTTTATGATAACAAGAACATAAAGAAACATTTCTGAAATTATATGCATGCACGGATACCTCAGTATCTCTGTTATGTATTAATGTCTAACTAGGCATGACATATATTAAATAAACAAGAAAAGAGGTTTAATATAATGCCATTGAATGCCATTGGATACTCGAATTATGTTGTAATTTTTTAAGACGTTACTCATATTTCGAATATTTGATGAACTTCAATCTTAAAGTATGGATATCAGATAGCTGCTGTTGCAGTATGCCTTTAAAAGTTTTATTCGGCAAATGTCGCCAGCGGCCAATACTTTCACAATACACAGTGAATACAGTTGTTATAAAACGTAGTATTTATCTCTCTACTTTAAGGTAGTAGGGGCTTCGAAATTGAAAGACTTAAACTTGTGCTCAAACTTTCAGTAAAGAAACCTTGAATTATTCCCTGCGGCCACCATGCAAAATTTGGAAGTTGACCTTTACTATTCAAAGTGCTTAGTATCATTCTCACAAAAATAAGCCGGCAAAAACAATAATTACTCAATGAGGTTCAAAATGACACCCCATAAGTGGTTGACCAAAAATAGTGTTGTACAGGTTTGGAAGTCCACATATCTTCCCCGAGGCAAAAGTGTCGCACAATATGTAAAAACTTCCATCGTTCGGTTGAAACTCAAATGAGATAAATACACAGTTACGCTATGGCCATTACGACGTTCTGAGAAATGCCCATGGCATTGAAACAGAGAGGGTAGTAGACAGACATTCAAACATAGATAGATAGAAACAAACAGAGACAAAGATATCAAGTCTTCATGTTTTTTTCATGTTTGACTTTTAATCTGTTGCATCACGTTTACTTTTAACAGTCGCCTGTTTTGTTTACGTAAACGAACTGTTCAACCAAGAAAAGTTTAGTTATCTCACATTTTTTATGATTGTATGATTTCGATTTCTGTTAAATTATTTATGAGACAAATTATTATTTTCCCGACTTTGTTTCAGAAAATCCACTTCCCAGAAGCGCCCTGAAAACGAAGTCAGTTACGCAACTGGTAGAGAGTATGTTGATAAAGGACCTCATAATTCGTCAAACGTCATTGTAAATATTGGCTGTGATATTCGGAATTATGAAGAAGTTTCAGATTCAGTAAAAGGGGATAATCAAGTTGGGGTAAATAGTGCAGTTGAAGATGCAGAGAGACCTCTTGATTATGAGAACGACTCATTCGATAGTCAAGAAGGGAATGCAGATATAGGCATCCATGACGTGGATGGTAACAAGGCCGACGATTTGACGTATGAGAAACTCGCCCAGCGGCCAGGCCGTGATCTGTACATGGGCCTCGTCAATCCAGACAAAACTGACCTGACTTCTGACATTACGAGTGCACAGAGTGATTTAAATGTTTCATCAACGTATGAGCCGATACATCCATCCCTCCGCTCTGATAACACTTACTGTAGTCTCCAAAATTATTCAGCAAGCGACAATAACTGAAAGATACAGTTGCCATATTTATGAGTATTGTACATTGATGGAGAAGGTAATAAATACAGACATATGTTATGAATTTTGATACTGTATGTTGACTGTATAATTATGTTAACTTGTATAGTTATATGAGTATATTATATGAGTTCTCTATGGAAGCTTTTTTCTGCGGAATATTGGTAATTCTTTACCTAGATACGTTGGATGGAAATAGAGGAACATAGGATAAGTCACTAATGAAGAACAAATTCACACTGCGTATGTGATATTGCCTGTGAGACCGCTATGAAGTGAGGATGCCGTAAACATTGCTCATAATGATATATTCAGAAATTGCAAGAAGAACGTAAACAGTTTTTGAACATTTGACATATGCAATAACATCAGCATTTGTATAATTACAGAAGAGATGGAATCAACCACCTGTTTCATAAAATCTACAGCATATCCTAAAATGTTCCATTAATTCGAACGGAAGATTAAACTCTGAATATCTGCTATATCCGTAACCTGACAACAGTGAGGCTTTTAAATTTCGATACTTTCTTATTCGTGCGACGGAACTTCTCTTCAAGCAAGAAAGGGACAGTCACTAAAACATTCAATTTAGTCAGCCAACTTGAATATTTTTACGATACATCGTATACAATATTTTTGCCAAGCACAATATACATTACACTATTATAATATTCGGTTCCTCTGATAATGTTCATGCTTTTATAAAGATCTTGTATTGAATTGAATAATCATCTTTCACCTGTAAGAGACACTGGATTATTTAGAAAGCTATAGATAGTCTTTTCCTGCTACTAAATTTACACGTCATCAACATTTTAAGTTGATGAGATTTTATACACTTGAAAGATTTCAAGATATCATATTTCAACTTTTCTTGTTTTATCAAAACCTGAGAAGACAAATGCCTGTGTCAGAAATCAGAATATACTGGTAGTTGTAATACATCAAACTTAGAATATAGGGCTTGTAATGATATGAACTTCGTTCAAATGCTTCCCTTTTCAACATAAAGAGAGTAATTAAACAATAAATAAATGATTCCCTGTTGCATATTCAGGTTAATATAACAGTTGAGTACTATTTTCTTTGAGCCAATGCGTTATAGCCGATCAGTGCGGTTTCTTGTGATAATGCATAGCAGTATAATCAAGGTAATTGATACATGATTAGCTGTTTTAAAAAAGCCCATTAAGGCTAAGAAAAATAAACAGTTTGTTTCTCATCCTCGCGCGCCTCGATTCAGACCCGCCGCGTCAATCTTTTTTTCCTGCTTATGAGGAAATAAAATGAGAAAAAAAGGCAAAAATACACGAAGATGGTGCAGAAAAACAGAACAAAATAACTGACACTGACATTCCATTCACAACTGTTATATTACACTGTCAAAACTGCATTGCTGCAAAAAAGTCAAACCGCAGAACTGTTGCTGCTGTGCAAAAATAATAAATCAACACTGTTGTGCATTTATTTCTGCGTACATTCATAGGTTGTTTTCATGTTTTTCCGCGTTCTTGTTGCTTGAAGGATAAAAAAAAATTGAGAGTAAAAAAAAACCAAGCAAACAAAAAAACGCGTCACCGCGTAATTTTTTAAATGTGTCTAGTATGAGAAACAAGCTTTCTATTTTTCTTGGCCTAATGTTGATGATATTCAGCGAACCAATAAGCCACGATCTCGTTTCTTTCCATATTGGTGTTCCAGTAAAATAAAAATAACGAGATTACACGAAACCTCGATTATTGTATACCGTTCATGAAAGAGTATATACCAATATGTATTTGCTCTAGCTTTGATTTATGGCTTTAAGGTAGAACGCACCTCGTGGACAGACATTCGGACTCTCAAACTTTTACAATTCTCTTCTGATATACCGCATGTTGGAGTTCATTTTAAAGCTCTTGGTGAAAGGAAGCTTTTTACCAGCTTAGTTTTCCGAAATTCGAAAATTTTTATTTTTCTCAATTGAGTAAACACAGGGATGGCGGCCATTTTGAATTTCTAATATCGGTAAATCTTGGGTAATTTGTTTCCCTAGTACCAAAATTTGCACGGTGACTCCCTATTTTTATTCTTGATTTTGAAAGACAATTATTGAAAGATTCCTTTAGGAAAGTTAGAGCAAAAGTTTAAGTCTTTCACTTAGGAGGTGCAAACTACCTTAAAGACAAAATCACATGTGTACATACAAATTGGAATTTTTTATGGATGAAAATACTTGACGACTGTTACAGTTTGTTTTGTGTGAATTAAGCAGATGCTTGTCTAGTTTAAATGTGTACACTTCCTTGTAGGATAAATGAGAATTTACGGACTATACTGTCACACTTTTTCGACAAGTACTGTAACCCCTCTTTACCGTTGCCAATAAAACATTTTCATATGAATAAAATTAAATGACAATTTGTGCCTACAATTTGTTGGTGGTCGGTAATAAATCAGTATTTGATGAGACGTGAAAGAAAAGAGGTACAAGACTCTTTAAATCGATGTACTCAAGGAGTATATCCAGAACAATAAAATCATGTTATCATAAAATTTTTCGGCAACACGAATGTAAAAGTTTATCATCTGGTGAAACGTTCACTTTGATGGGTTTTATCCAAACCAACTTTCAAACGAACGTCAAAATTGGTGTCAAAGCATCTTTCTTCACAATCATTCAATGATATGGCAAAAATATTCGTAAGAGGAAAATGTCTAAGTTGCACTTCATGTTTATTGAAGACGAAGGTTTCTGTGCTAAATAATGTAAGTGCAACCCCTGGAAATAATGAGCTTGTATTTGCAAGGGTACTTGCATCGAACAGTTTACGAATTGCTACGGTTTCTGTCAATAGTGTCACTTTGAATACATAATTATGATACGCGTACCAAACAGTCGCCATATCAACTATTGTTTGCACCGGTAATCACCGTTGACAACTTTGATAATGTACATTCAGGATCGTACGTATGCAGGCAAATTACATAGAGAAACAGACAGAAATGACAAAAAATGCTTGCTTGACAGTCGCTTTTGCTGTTTACACCCTTTGTAGTGATATTAAAGTGGCACTCACACTTGGTAACATTTTTAAAGCACATTTTTTTTAATGCCAACGGTCGATATTTGACGAGGCGACTGCGCGCGGATCGCGAGATATCGATAAAAATATGTCTTCAAAAAAATAAAAGTTTGAATTCCGGTGGCCCACCTAAATTCAACTTCCGAACATCGAACGTTCGGCACTGGGGCCATTGTCAACAAAGCTATGGAGTACGAGTCTACGCTGACGCTGCTGTACGCCACAGTTCCACTGGCGTCGGTGATCGGTCATGGCCTGTTGGAGAAAGCTGAGTCTTACTGACTTGGCGTATAAACAAAAAACAATTTTTGCTGATTCCACCAGAATTGGCAAAGGTGACTAGCACAGTTACGTGCGGTTGATACATAGCGGCCGCCGCGTGATATGCATAGCAGCATGCCACGCGCGCATACCACGCGCGCGGCATACTGTGTGGCAGACGACAAAATGTAGTCATCGGAGGCGGCTAATATTTGACATGTAAAAACTGATGTTTATGTGATATTGGTTAAAAATATAATACAACCGATTTAGAATAATGAAAACGACAAAAACTAAGGAGAAGTTTTTAAAAACTTACCTGAGGTAAAGGCATAATGCTGTATATAAAGTCTTTGCAGTGGGAAGTAAATTAATTGCGTCGTTCGAACTTATTGTAGACTCCCTAGAATATCGTCAATCAGCACAACAACAAACCTTCGGGGGATTTCGAGTCAAAATTAGAACGATCGTAAAACTTCGGGATGTGAAAAATACGCTCGGGAAATGACATGTTTTTATCAATATCTCGCGATCCGCGCGCAGTCGCCAAGTCAAATATCGACCGTTGGCATTAAAAAATGTGTTTTAAAAATGTTAAAAAGTGGGAGTGCCTCTTTAAACTGGCCTTTCAACAGCATGGGTAATTTAGACCCAACAAACAAGAACTCAACTAAAGTGACGGAACGTACCAATGTTTCACATCTGGTTGTACAGAATCATTGTACAATAAACGGCTGACTTCTTTCTATCGTTAACACTACACCTGATACGACTTTACTTCCCAAAGAATGAAGGCGGTGTATCAGTCTTCATCTAACTTCTCTATTTTGTTAATTCCATTTTTTAACAGCTTTGCCCTGCATACCTTCCTAATGGCTTTTATTGCGTATTTAAGGTCACTGGCGGATTAGTTCGATGGAGAACCATAGGCATAACATATCAATCTGTGTATGAGTCGACGCTATTTATGTAAAAAACAACGATCAGGTCGTGCCTTTTTACGGACGACGACAGACCTAATAGAACTCTTCAGTTATTTTACACCATTTAAATAAAACCAATACATCTCCAGTTGAAGATTTTCACTAAAGTGGTACAATGAGTTGCACTTCTGACCTTCGTAAAAATTGTGATTCCAACATTAAATAGTCCGAATAGAGGTAAATTTCGCTTTCGAGTAAATAAGTTAGTCTGTATTTCAACCGAGATTATATTTAGCCTTAGTTACGAGTAATTACGTTACATTAGGCCTACACTCCTGCTGCTCGACATGCATATTTCAATGAAAATGTGCAACCATTAAGTATATCATAATACTGAAAAAGCAAAGACTCATAAATTACTCCTCTACTCTTACACACTGGATGTGGAATTAAAATTAAATAAAAGATAGCTTAATTCAATGTAAAATGTGATTATGTTGTGCTATGCCGCATGAGGAGACCTATTAAAATCGCTACACTCAAGCCGCAATTTTATCGACGTACGTCTTGTATGATAAGCTTAAATTTAAACATTCACAAAATTTGTTATGCACATTGATTAATTGCATAACATTTCAACTATTTTGTTTGAATACTGCTGATCCTTCAGCTTCTTAGACTTCTACTCTTCCTTGTAGGATAAATAATTTTAACTTAAACAATTACATTAAACGATGTGCCCAGGTCAGTGACAAAAGATTGATGATTATATCATAACCGAATTGTGGCATGCCATAAAATATGTATATTGTCATTGTTGTCAAAATTGTTGCACTCTGATTGTTTCAAGTAGTATGCGCCTCGAAAGTGAAGGACTTAAACTTTTGATCAAACTTTCCTAAAGGAATATTTCTACCAGTCTCTTTCAAAATCAACAATAAAAGTTACGGGTCAGTGGGCAAATTTTGGTTCTGAAGAAACAAATTACCAAAGATTTGCAATTCAAAATGGCCGCCATCCCCGTGTTAACTCTATGGAGAAAAATAAACATTCGAAAAACTAAGTTGGTGAAACGTTCACTTACACCAAGAGCTTTAAAATGAACCTCCACAAGTGGTAGATCAGAAAAGAAGTTCAAGGATTAGAGTCCAAATACCTGACGCCGAGGAGCATTCTACCTTAAAGACCACCACCTCCCATTACGTACAGCCATGCACCTATAGAAAGTTGCACTGTCGCTCGAAAATCAGCCATAACAATGTAAGACTTTTATGTGTACAGAATGGGGACAATGGATCTGCAGCAACAGCGGCACTAACCCTACATTTCTTTTCAGTGCCGACCTTATCACCAGGAAGTGGCACATATTTGGACGACACCGAAGCAGCCATACATGTTTGTCGAGTCTAGGATCGCCTTCTCACCATGGGAATTTGTAAACAAGAAGGAAATATTTTCATGCTGTGCATTATTTGTTTCGTTGTCACGGCATTAGGAGGGACAGGTAAGAACAAATGGTTCTAAAGAAGTTTTGATCCGACATGTCTTATCCCCGAAACAAAATGCCGAGTTTCTATGTATAAGTGTTCTCAAAAAGGTATACGACCTATTGAATAATCAGGCCGCTTACTCTCCTCCGCAGCAGTGGAACAACTGGGAATTCGTAGACCGGCGTCGTCATATTTTGAATCTAGCGCTGTGACAGAAATATATAAAATTGGTCGAGAATGACAAGGACTAAAGTTAGGCGAAGCAGAGTAAAACATTTCGCCGAATTTTCACATCGGTCAAAACGCTTATCACACTATTTTCCCGTAAATCATCAGTGACCTAACGGTTGTAAAACGTCTGAGAACGAGGGAATCGCTATATAACTATTAAATTGATCTCAGCCAAACTCAGCATTGCATTTTTCATTTGTCGGAATAGTAATTGAGAACACAGAAAACGGTTCAGATAACAAAATCATATTTCCCTTTCCCTTTGAGCAATGCACTTTTCCATTTCACCAGCATCAATGACAAATTAAAAGTATTTTTATCAACAGGCCATATCAATTCTATATACGCAAGCTGGTAATAGTCTTCATACGATGTGGTATTTTTAATAATGTACCTAGGCTAAGTGATAAATGTATATGTGTGCAAGCGAATCATGGGCTCCTTCTGTAATACTTATTCTCACCTTTGTAAGGCAAAGAGGATATCCCTAGTGATAAGCCAGGTTATTTAACAATCATGGCATGGAATTAAGTTTGTCTGAAGAACGCTTGGAAACAACCGATATGGTGAAACAACAACGAGATAAAAATTACGTAGCGAAGGTTATGTTGTCAAGTTAGTAGAATGCTAAACGTACATTAACTTTTCCATCAGAATATGGAACAGAAACCTCAGACAAAGCGTGTTTATGACAGATCCGTTCTATTAGAATTTTACGTTACACACTAAGACATTAGGTTGATAAGAAAAAAGATAATCAGTATAGTTGCAGCTAGCGGTAATACAAAACCGGAAAATCATGGTACCGCTGAAGAGAAGGCGAAGATCACCTAATGACGCAATTGGACACCTTCCCTTCCGCCCACAACACGTAATAGAAGCTGCAGAATTTTAGGTTTGTTGTAATACCTGGATACAAACTCTTGTCTCCACAGAATACGAAAGAGAGAACACCTTGTGATTTATGTCACAAATGTTTTTTCATTCTCTCGAATCACGCCATAAAATTTTGATTTACTCATTCAGCTGCTTGTCTACCTCAGTCGACCCAGTTTGTCTAACGTAATTTATATTCCCTTTTCAGAATCCAAGAGAGCACGGTTAGTGGACGGTGAGACTCCCTATGAGGGCAGAGTTGAGATTTACCATGGCAACGAATGGCTACCAGTCTTATATTATAGCCCTGGTGCCAGTCAGCACGATTGGAGCCTTGTTAGCGCTGACGTTGTTTGCAAAGAATCAGGTAATAAAGAATTATTCAGCTTACAAACGGGACTCGGTACGATCAAACAAATCAAATTTCGGATTTCAAAACTTCGTCTTGGATCTGTCTACACTTGTAAAGGATGACACCAGATGATATGCTGATGTACTGTTAGCGATCTTAATTTATGAGAAACATTCTAAACATTTATATTTTGTCAGCCATTTTCCTAGGACCGAGGTGCATGTGTGTGCTAAATCGCGTTAAATTCCTCTTTTATGTTCAGTGGTGCAAATCAGTGACACCTTAGCCCTTCAGGTGTACGTTGAGATTGCAGCCTTCACAGACAGAGTAAAGATGTAGCAGTGTTGAATGATCGACAGTATGTTTTATTGTGATTGCTACAAGACGTACATTCATTTTATCATAAGTAGTATATAATATGTGTACTTTGGGGATAATCTTGTTTTTTCCTACAAAACATCTTGTTTTTCCTACAAAACATCTTGTTTTTTCTACAAAACATCTTGTTTTTTAACACAGGGAACTCCCTCTTACGCACATGCGCGTAAAGAGGGAGTTCCTGAGTCAGCGCTAGCTATGACTGCGCCTAACATCAATATATACTAAACCAGTTGCTTAGCAACTTGTGATGTCATGTTCAATGTCTGTTATTCTACAGTTTTCAGAAAAATTTTCTGTGGAATTTTTTCTGAACGATCTCGTTAACTAACTTTCATATCCATTCAATCCATAATGTCTTAGGTATTTTTCCAGAGGTGGACTAAATCCTTCTTGTTTTTGAATTTCTAGCGCCTGATAAAATATGTCCTGAATAAGTTCTGACCCGTTTTCTGTTGTTGTACCTTTTTCTTG
>LD377091.1:0-30623 GCA_001465055.1 Ptychodera flava | reverse complement strand
GGGGGGGGATTTGGTTCTGATTGACGAGACCGTAATACCCAAATTATGCAATTTCAATTTATGTGAATTAAAGTTTATCAAGGTATTAGCACATTAAGGTTAAAGTGTGGGTCAGATATTAAATTTCAGACTGTCTCCTGTTTCTTGTTCTTATCCGTGTAGCACATGGTTAATAAATACATTTGAAGCTTACATTAATCACTCACACCTGATTCATATAAGTTTACTCAGTTTTGTGATCTGGAGGCAAATGTATGATATTAAATCATAGGCACTAATCATGGTGCAGAATGCCACTATCAATACTCTGTGTATATCAAAATCTCAAGCTCTCATTTCAGTGGTGACATCACATGCTTTTGTGTTGATTTCAAGTGGGTTTCTGAGTTAATAGAGGACATTCAGACAATCACAAGCTGTGGAAAAAACAACAACCAAGAACATGATTAAGTGAAATTTCACATACAGGATACAGGCGCAAAATCTCAAGTAACACAACAAATAAACGTATGAATTGCACATAGGTCGTGGAATAAACATCCTTAGTCATGTCATAGTTCCATCTTTCTCTTTCTGCCGCTGTACACTACTACGGCAATTCTCAAATGGCCATTTCAAGTATTAGGAAAGAGCAAATGATATTGTTTTCATGCTTATTTGTACCATGAGTGTTTACATTTTCTAGCAAACCAAGATTGAGAGTAGCCTTACAACTTTGATCCTACCATGATCATGTTCTATATATATATATATATTTAAAAAAACATTGTGAATGCATTTTATTATCTTTGAATCTCGACTCCTATCAGAGATTGAAAAGGTGGTAGCAGAAAGAAATTGTTTATCGATCAATTAATTAATCAATTGTTCATCTACTTACTTGTTTATTTATTATTATTATTTCAGGTGATGCCCAAAGAAGAGTAGAATACTAGTGATTTTGAAGACTTTCATGCAGACAGAACAAGGAATGAAACCCCTGTGGCCCTGTTTGCAAAACTTAAGATTTTGAATTTTTCTGTGAAGTGGTATTGGTGTGTGTGATGAGCAAGGCAGGGCAGCTTCAGCCAGATTTCTTTCAGCAAATGGCAATGATGATGAAGAGATATCACACTACTATCAAAAACAACCCAAATCCCTTGTATCAGTAACAGTATGTTGTGAGACAAGCAGGCGAAGAATCACTTTGCCATAACTGTTGTCCTGTATACGACAGTCACAATTCCTCTCTAGTATTTTAACCCATCAATACATCGACAAATCCTCTTTGTAACATCTCAGCATTTGTAATTTGTGAGTCTCCAGAAATTATCATCAACATTTACATTTAATTTGCCATGGTTGACATCGTTTAACTTCCTCTATGTTTCACCCGAATGAAAAGCTTCCATGAACAATCCTCCGTAGTTTATAATATAGACATGTACTGTAAATTTCATGCTGAGGGCATTTTCTGACTGGCCATGATTTTTATGTCTAGATTGTCATACAATGGCATTACAATAAACTACTACCTTTCTTAGATTTGAAACGACCTTGTGTCCTCGCTTTGACTACATTTGTCTACAGTTTTGCTGTTTTTGTTTCCATATTACCACAAGTATAGTACAGACCACGACATACAAACATTGATAATGTGTTTCCAAAAGGTGCCATGTACAGTAAGACTGTCATATCTCATTGGTGGTGTACAGTTCAACATATCAGCTCCAGTATCCTGAGTACATGGATTTGGACATAGCCCAAATATTTTGCTATGAAAAATTCTAAGTACAAAATCTGTATGTGCTATTGCTACTCTCAAGGGAGAGTGCAATTTGAATTCCATATTCGTTCTCAGCACTTTCCAGTGAATTGTCTATGATATGACTTGTGGCTGAGGGACAACTTTTAAGAGTGCAAAGTAAACGACTCTGTGCAAGGATGAATTTCAAACTTGCATTCTGTGCCAAAGTGTGTGTGTGTGTGTGTGAAAGCATCTTACAAGAAACCCATGTGTATTTTAAGAGCAGTGGAACTGTGAACAGGATCTTTGGTTGGTTCGGTGGATTGGTGTTAGAAGGATGGGTGTTTTGTTTGCTAGCGTAGCAATACCCATCCTAGATGAACTGTGAGGAAAGCGTAATACTGCTATTATCTGTAGGAAGTCCCCTATAGCAAATTACCAGTAGTTCAGTCTGCATATTCTCATTAAACAATTTCTTTGTCAAGAAGGCACTCACAAGTAATATGAGGGCATCATTTGGCTATAGGCTTTGTTTGCATTTGTGCATGCGTGTGTTTGCCTGAGAGAGAGGGAGAGAGTGTCCAAGCCCAACCTGTGCATATGGTAAAAGAATCATAGTAGCTGCAGTGACATTGAACGGCTTTGTCAGAATTCAAGCTGTGGTCTTTTTGCATCGAGTCACACAGTCATCTGGTGTCATTTGATGAAATCCCTGAAGGCTCGTATCCCTTCGTTGAAATTTACTTAACTATCTTCAATTCATATCACTTGGTTAAAATTGACTTCAGTAGACTTAAACATCAGTTTAGTCATTAGCAGTAACGATTGATGTACCTTACATCTTTGCTTAGATTCTTGTCAGTAATTTTAGTTTGGACTGAATCAGGCAAGTTCTTTGGTCGACATAAACATTTCACATTTTTACACAATGCGACCTGTTTGCAAGGTTAATACTTTGTATTAAAAAACACTTTAGCCTGCTCACCCCAATTTCCTGTAAACAAGTCAACAATTTCCATTGATAACAAAGAGTTTCGGCCAAACTATGGTGGTGGAAGGGTTAATGATATGAAGAAAATGACTCGTATAATAGAACCAAAATGATGAAAATTTTATCAAAACTTGGAGGGATTTTCCCGTTATGAATCTACACAATTCATTCTTTACACCAGTGAACGTCCAACTCTTTTTACCTAGCTGGATATAATTTCTTCTCTAGCGCTCCCATTCCCCATAAAGTGTTGTTTCAGGGCGACACCTTTTTCTGGCGAGTAAAAATAGTGATCTGAATATGCGGATTAAAAATAGGTGACAATGAAGGTGAGTCGCCACCTTAATATAAGACTGATGTCAGAAATTTTATGATTTATTTCATTTCAAAAATTCAGAAATTCGTCAGTGGAGAAGATGGCTTACACAACGATGTGATACATCTAAAAACGTTTAAAGAATCTAAGTTTGTAAAACATCACGAAACCAACATGGCGAATGAGAATCTGGTAACGAAATGGCAGACTTTTCATCACTTGTAAAACTCTTCCTTTTTTCAGTTTTGGATTAACATGTGCTCTGGTTGTGGTACTTTAGAACTGCGGTGTTTAACGTTGCACGTGGTTCATTTAAAGCACCACTAGAACTCGTTCAAAGTTTTCCAGGTTACCATAGCAATTTTCCAAGGGCTCTACCAGAAAGAGGTAATAAGTCTGTTCTAGAGTCCGGGACCGACGTAGGCCAGTTTATTTGGCGTTACCGGCCCCGGCCCAGTTAGCAAGGTGATAGTCCCAGACGTTGCACCAGCCAATAGTCTAGTCTTGACGTCGCTCGGAGACTGAGAAGGGTCGTCGGCTATTATCACAGCAGCGATACCTAGTGAGAAAATAATGTTATTGTCAGGGACCCTCAGACAGGATAATAGTATCAAATTGAATCTAAAGCGAGATATAAGACTTCGAAATTTAAAGTTCTTTGTTTTAGAGCGACAGGTTTCACTGATATTTTATTTCGGTGGTATCTGTCGGGGAAAGCAGTTTACCGAATTGACAAACCATTCCCACATAAATATGTGTAAAGTAGAGATAGAATCATACTTCGGATTTCGAGAGTGACTTGCCACAATGATTACATCTCGAGCAAACACTATAAAAAGGTGTGTTTTTGCGTAATACCTTTAGATAAAACACCCTGTATGATTTATGCATGCATTTGTCCAGATTCATTTATCGCTGTGGGGAAAACATGGTAAAATTGCCAAAAAGACACGTTCTTTTGGAAAATTCTGTTACAAATTCAGCAAGGGCAGATTGGTTTATCTTCATAATTTCCGTGATCATATAAAATGACAAATGCACATCATAACATTATGCTCTTGGACATATCGTCGGACGGTCCGGGGATTCGAGCAACATAACTCTGTGAACCAATTCCAATCCCGAGAAAACCGAAAATTTGAGGTTTTAGACACTTACTAAACCTCTCTCGCATTTTCACACTGGACAAATAGGCCAGATATGACTATGTGACTGAGCATCGTATTTTCATGGAGTTTTCTAAGGGGACACATCACCACCAAACGACATACCTGCCACTATGGCTGCAGAGACAGAAGTGCCTGACCTCGGCCCGTGAGCTGTTGTAGAAGTGATATCGGCTGTTTCAACATCGAAGCCCGGCGCAAATAGATCGACACACGGACCCATACTGCCAAAAATATATAAATCACCTGGCGCAGCCGGCAAGGCCGATGATACCTGGCTTACTCTGATAACCTGAAAGAATTCAAATATGTCTTAATTCTGGCGACAAGGAACTACAAATTTACAAGTAATAAAAATTAAGATCTTTAAATTATCCTGTATTGAATCTCTTTCTCGAAATTTTCCTTCTTTCGGTGAATTCGCCATAGTGAAAATTAGATAATTCCTCACAAAGTCTTGACATTCAGTAATTCAGAGCGATTGATATGAAATATCCATCCACTGTGGCAAACGATTATTACGTCCTTGGTCAGACCTCAGACATGCACTCGTCTTCTTTAATTGCAGTTCTTGAGTTTTTTCGGTCATTTTAGACAGCAAAAACTCTGTCATCATCTGGAGGCCATCTTTAGCTTATTTTAGACAAGTCTGGCTCTCTTAGAAAAGGTGTTGCGGTCAAGAGTTGCAAGACTGTGTTCCATCAAACACACAGCCGTGTAATAACTGGTGTAGTTCGACAAAGTGAAGGAAACTGCTTTCCAAAACCATTTGAATATTATCTTCAAGAGATTGTGATATGACTGACATTAAACTTGGAAAATTTGCTTGATTTAAGATTTCACGTACGTGCTGTGCTTGGCCGAGTAGACTGTCACAGCCATCCTGATAGCCAGCGGCAGCAACCAATGTAAAACCCAGATTGTGCATGATTTGGGTTGCTGCGGTCAATGTGACTGATTCATGAGCCCCGTCTGTTCCAAATGCCAGTAGGACGACGGCTGGAAGAGCGCCGTGATGGACAACCATGTCAAGACCTAGAAGGATGGGAAAATGAATGGATGGATGGACGGATGAATAAATGAATGAATGAATATATGAATGAATGAATGAATGAATGAATGAATGAATGAATGAATGAATGAATGAATGAATGAATGAATGAATGAATGAGTGAGTGAGTGAATGAATAAATGAATGAATGAATGTGGTTTGTTCACGGGAAATCCTGGATTGCTGTTTAGTCAATAAAGCACGCACGTTATAGTAGAACATATGTTATCTTTGCAAGATAACTTACATCGTAGGTAATACATATCATCTTACTGAACTACTTTATCAAACGCTACTACCAGAAGAAGTGTTTTTCATCAAGCTAGCGATCACCAACGTCTGGCTGAGCAAACTTCTCCTGATGACTAAAATCTGCGTGAGGTTATTCCTGAACTTAACTCATTGTTGTCATCTTGTGGAGAGCATTAGAAAAATCACTGAAGACTCTGGAGAAAATATTTACAAACAAACCATGAATAGCTTCACTGAGAAGGTGGTCTCCGGAGTGGCACCTCCCGACTAGCACACGAACGTCGTACAGGGAAACATTCTTAGCAACGCCGTAGGTGTTTCCTCCGACAAGCGCTGCCATACCGGTACCGTGCCAACCGCATAAATCTTCCTGCGGAGTCTCTGCTGACTGGCCCTTTAAGTGAAGAATATTGATAAATTTGCAAGAATGTCACTCAAGTTAAATTTCTAACAAAAGTCAGTGGTGCTGGCGATGATTAAATTTATCAAGGTAAGTTCCCATTCATGACGCTTGTCCAGTTTACCGACTCGAAATAACGTAGCTTACCTGCAAGAAATCACATTTTTCACTTTCATCTGGGACAAACTCAAGCCTTCCACTAAATTCCTCATGATCTTCCATGATACCTGTGTCGACAACGTAAACACCAACTCCTCGTGCATCGCCTTAGAAAATAAAGCGAATAAAAAATTCCTTTTTTGTGGTGAAAATACTGAGTGTGAAAAGTGACCCCGATATGCATTGTGCTTGAGCAAAATGCGAGTTATAGTTTTAACGTTTTCATATTCGACATTCTACAAAAGGGAAAAGAGTAAGCTTATAGTCAATGGAAAATGGTTGTTATAACGGCAGAACGCGCCTCGGGGACAGATATTCAGACTCTAAAATTTCTACAATTATTCTTTTCTGAGCTACGTGACCACTTGTGGGATTCATTTTAAAGCTCTTGGAGAAAGAAAAAAAATACCGTCTCAGTCTTTCGAAAATTCCAACTTTAATTTCTTCCCATAGAGTTAACACTGGGATGACAGCCATTTTGAATTTCAAATGTTGCAAAATATTTGGGAATTTGTTTCTTTAGGTCTAAACTTTGAACGATGACCCCCGATTTTTATGAGTAATTTGGTAAGAGAATGGTTGAAAAGTTTCATTGAAGAAAGTTTGGGCAAAAGTTTGTCTTTCACTATCGAGGCGCATACTACATTAAAAACGAAATTAATAATTTTATCTTCTCCGACTTTATCTGCAAATCATTGTTTACAAAATTCGCGATCACTGCATTATGTGATGTTTACGCTTTAGAAATATCATAAATAAAAAAGCTTTAATTCACCGATTGGATTGTAGGAGGCACCATCTAAGGTTGAGCTCCGTTGATCTATCCGGTCGAGATGGCGAGGTGTTGAATATTCAACAACTGAGATATCTTGTTCGACATACTCGACTTCCGCGTACTGTCGGACCTACAGGGAAGAAACAGTTGAGAACAAAACGGAACAGATTGGTAATCTACCATAAAACCCTGTCAATGACAGGCCCAGCCATGTAAACGAGGGAATTGACAAAAGGAAAAGCTAGACCTCTGTGAAGATTGCAAGATGCATGAAGCTTAAGCAAAAAATTGTATTATTTCAATGTACTTGAACTAATTCGTATTATTGTTTATAATGATCTGCTTTTGTCATTTCCCACTATAGACGGGCGTTACTCGCTACATACCATGTCTAAAGTTTGATCATCCATTTTGGCGCTGAATCCCAGGAAGAGGCTTTCGAAAAGTCTCTCAATTGTCACTTCACTGTTTTCTTCAGCGGCTTGTTTTACCGTCCGAGCGGCTACTTTAAGAAGTGTATTGGATGTGTATTCCTGGAAGAAAAGTATAATATACGATGTAATTTACTGTAACTTAATGTGATAGTAGATGATGGGGTAAGGAATGGTATTTCATTCCATGACATGTTATCGAATAATATATGGTACACGTGTGGTATGATGGGGTATGATTGTATGGTATGATGAGTACGATACCACGTGATAGGACTCGACAAGATTCGCTAAGATGCGAAACAATACAGTATGATATAATATGATATGACTGTCATTTGAAAAACAATTCGAAACTACTCAGGAAAAAATATACTGAACCATACTTGTGCTATACTCAGGACATTACCGTTTATGAAATTCGTTCCCCTCGTACCGACTCGGGCCTACATCCCTGAGCTCAAGAAGAGTGACACTTTAAAAAAGTATCTTGTGTAATCGTAAATTATGCTCTGAAGCAGTAATTTTTCAAACTTAAGGAATCGAATGCTAAAAATTCGTGTCTGTATTCCATATATATGTCAATAAATGTGAATTAAAAATGTTGCACCGTTACTGTATATTTATGTCCTAAATCTAGTTTTTTTCTTTTTACGGACACAGAACTACGTTGTTCTCTCTCGATTCTTGATTTCCAATCAGCTGAGAGAGCTTCAAACTAGACGTATAAGGTAGCGCTCTCTACACATACACATACCTGTTTCAAGATGACCATGTATGAGTCTAAGGCTTCACTGCTTACGTAGAGAGTTGCTTGCTGCCCGTCAGTTATGCCGATTAGCATTCCGATGACAAACAGGAAAGGTTGCCAACCATGCATGATTGTGGACGGTTTGTTTGTCAACCAAACACCTACAAGTTCAGGGGCAAAATAATGCATCTTGGAATTTCTTAGCAAGAAAATGTGACACATGTACAAAGATCTCCCCAATAATATAGGGTATCGAATGCAAAGCAACTGCTAGTATAATGAGCATAAACCCTCCCAAAAAACGGAGGGTCTATGAATGACGATATTGAAGTTTTGAAATATACTTCAAACAGATATTTTCACTACCATGCCAAGTGCAACCGCGGGAAAATGTTCCCAATATAATACACTTCGAAAGTTACAGAGCGGATAAAAAAAACTTGCAGGGGCTCATACTGATTTTGTTGTATTTTGAAAATCGAAAAAAATGACGGCAGTTCAGCGAGGAATAATTCTTAAGTTCTGCCTTGTCAATAATGTTTGACGAGTAGACATATTGTAGAACATCACATTATCTACCAAGAACGTTATAAGGGACTTGCTTTTTGCCAGTGAACTTAGTCAGTCTCAAAATAACATCAACACGGTAACTCCTTAGTAGAATTTGTACCCTGAACTTATGCACGATCTCTATCTTTCTTTCGTCGAGTATAACACTTTTCTATCGCCTTTGAAATTGGAGACTTCGCAATTACAGAGGCGTCAAACCGTTTCGTTGATAGTCTCACCTTGAGTGTAGAAGATTGCGACAAGTCTTACTTTTTAGGTACAGATTAGTGAAACTTTGAGTCGCAGAAAAATACATTCACCTACCTTCGAGCAATCGCTTCTCAGGAAAATGCTCGCAATGACTGCATAAAAGCCAAGTTATATATGGAACAAAAATACGCACTGACAAGATCCGTGTAAGTTTTTAATATATTCGATAATAATAATGGCTGGATTTTAAAAAACACCATACGGCCCATCGCTTTGCAATTGTAAAACTTCCAACTCCATAAGGTCTTGCCTATCTGACGAGAAAACAATGAGAATATCAATGTCATAAATTCCCGATGCACTATCATCGAAGATACAGACCACGGACAGACAGAAGTTTTGAACCAAAGTTCGACGAGTCAGGAGCTATTTATGAATGCCACAGGTGATAGTTTACTACAATAGGCATGTTACAATTCTCTCTGACGGCGTAACAAAAATTTGACTGATTATATTGTTATTTTCAAAATGTCAAACAAATCCGAGTGATTTATAGGAACTTCCTGCCATGAATGAAATAGTTTCACGATTTCAGCTAGCTTCGTCAGTAGAAGGGTAGGAAATCTACAGTGGACGGAAAATATTAATTCAATATGTGAAGCAATCCCTTGCATTTAAAAATTTATATTTCTAATATTCAAAGTTTGCTTCAGTGGTCATGACAACCCGTGAGTCGCTTAGCTCATAATTAATCAATACTAATGAAATGAATGAATAGGAGAACACAAAATATAGAAAGAGGCATTTGGTAGTGATATTCATTTCACAGAAAAATTCGACTTGAAGGGGTCGGGGAAGGGGTTTTAGGTAATGTGTGCAGCTTCTGTAAAATTTCAATGTTACTGCAGTGGGTTATGTTGAGCTCTAGTTGTATAGTTTGGCAAAGCTTAACATGAATATTCCTTGAATCATCAAACTCTGTTTTTATGAAAAATGAAATCTTACGGTTTTTATGATAAATGTCGGCAGAATGCAAATACAATTGAAAGTCTGTTCAGAACCAAGATGAGCTGCCGTGGAAGTAAAATGCTACCGATATTTAGCAGCGTTAACAAGATCATAGAGGGGGATTTAGACTTGGTTCAAGTCTGTGATTTGTGAATGTTTGAGTGGAGTGAACGCAATGATTTGTATTCTGCTTTCATGTGAAACGCACGCGTGAGTGGACGCGATGAGTAGGGTGAACGCGATGAGTGGAGTGAACGCTACAGCGGAGTTTCACACAGAAACTAACTCATTACTGCGCAGACTCAAACGTGACGCATTCAATCGCTGGGAAAACTTGGCGTGAGCTGCCAAATTCCGGATAGGTTTGTACGAAATAGGAGAGACACAAGAGAAACTATTATAAATGATTTTATTTTTTTTTAAATTCACCGACTTGAACCAAGTCTAAGGGGGATTATGTGAGCTTCTTTTGTTAATATTAGTGTCATTCAAAGGCGTGCTCAATTCCCCTTCAATGCTTGCTTTTTAACTTACACTGACCATTCGCTTGCTCGTTCTGCTTCCACGCAAGTCACTATGAGCATGGGAGGTAGCTACTACCTCCATGCTATGAGCATTATAAGCTGCACGTGAAATACCACAGACTTGTTCAATTGACACGAATTCCAATGAAATTATGTATTCGTGTCATGCGATGACGTCACCTCATGTCCTTGAGAAACACCGCCACGAATGTGTTCTTCCTTTTGTTGCACCGGGAACTATCGGTCAACCTTTGTACCTTTGAATTAATCGAATTTGGGTCACGGAGTCGCCGGTTGACGCCATTACCTCAACTACACCACCAATGACACCAGGCTGTTTGGCCCTGCACGTCTGCAAACTACGTCAGGGCCGGGGGCTAGGCTGCGGCTCTGCGTGGCAGGGTTGTGCGTTACCGGCTATAGCCGGTGACGCACAGAGCCAGGGCTAGGCTAGTTTCTGACAAGCTAAGGAAGTTTACCGCCGTTAAGAGCAACTCTTTACAAGAACGACATGATTGGCTTGTGGATAGAGGGACTTTTGCTTGTTCCAGTGTGGTTGTTAGGTATATCGACCTATCACCTTTTTACAAAAGCTAACAAATATAATAAATACTTGAAATGCCTTGATCACGAAGCCATTGTGTGGGTTCGTGCTGTGAGTGGCCAATCCGAATGAAAAGATTTTGCGTCATTAGGGAGCTTTCAGTGATTGTGAGGGAGGGGGAGTGACGTGGAAAGAAGGAATTAAGGGATAGACATTGTTTACAAACCTTTCGCGGGAGGAGGGTCACATTTTGCAAAGTAAGCCTGGATGTGGTCATATTTTATATTTGCTAAATTAATGATGAATGCAAATCGTCAGTTGTGTTGTTTACAGCGATAAGAAACCCTTAACAAACATCCCACGAGGATTGCAATGGCTGTCCCACAGTACATAAATTACAAATGATCGGTTTATGTGTTCACCAAATGACACAGCAATTTTATGAACAGAACAAACATGTTTATTTTGTGAAAGTCAGTTTCAGGTTTTACAAAAACAATGCGCTATAAATCGCAACATATCATATTTTCCATTAGACAGATACACAGATTGATATAGATTTAGACTGTATCAACCACAAAACATCTGGATTTATGTAATTAGTTGGATTTTCAATGTCAGATATCAACTACTTGTGAAAGCTCATCTGGACACTGTCCGAAACACTACAGATACCGAAGGCAGACACGAAAATGAAGATGATGATGTTTTATTATTGTGATGATTATGTTGATTATTAAATGTGCCGACCAGTAACCAGTAATTCACACTGTCATGAATCTAAAAACAATGATAACCAAACTTAACTAGCTGGTTATACGACAATGTTATCTTTTCACGAGACATAATAGTCAATTATCAACTATACAATAAGTGCCTTTGTGCCTTTGAACTCCTTATAAATGTGTACATTTCAAATTTCATATTAAATAATACATAACTTGTACATTTGTACAGTGATATAAGGGTCAGTTTCTACAAATTAGTTATTGTGAAATGTCAAAAAGACGAAAGATGACATATCAGAGGGAAGGGTCTCATTCCGAGGTACATGTATAAATTAGTTTTATCAAAGTCATGCTCTCATTTCAGCCTTTCAAATTTAGAGGGGTGGGTGTTATGTTTTATTGATAGAAAAAGGAGCGGGTACATTTTCGAAACGGGAATTGGAAAGAGTAAAATTTTACAGGTGAACCTCCCTTGTTTCCAATAACTGAAAGCCCTCTCAAGAGATATAAGCTTATTTTTCTCAAATGCGTGGGGGAAATTTAACATTATCCGTTATTTCTATCAGTCTGAGACAGTAAATCTCTGTCGCAAGTCTACTATACTGTATGAAAGAGGGTGTTAAGCATGACACTGACAGAACATGGTAACAACATATCACATGAATGTCTACAATTATAAAGCAGGCAGTGATACGACCGTGTTCTTGAATGCTATCCATCAACGCATGTCTGAAAATAACAGTTTCTCTAAAAACAAACATGAAAGTTACCGATCGACTGAGAGGAGTATGCATGCGATCCTGTTACCGTGGGAACCGCAAGAAACCATCAGCAATCCACATCCATTTATGTTCTAAAGTCATATGACAAAATCGGGACAGCGAGCGGTTTGTTGATATGAATACTGTTCAACTCTTGCAGGCATTTTAGTAGAAATCAGTCATTGCCGAGTAATTAGATTTTCCCACTCGTATAGCGATGCCAGACAAAATTATAAGAGCATTCCATTCAGGGAAGGGAACTCAGCGCGGACCACGGGAGAAGACACAAAATTGAAGTACAAAACCTCGAGAAAGAATCTCGCAGATTCTGTCATAGAAAAGAAACTACAACGATTACATTCTAATCACAAGACTGAACAGCTTCCAATATTCTGAGGCATTTTCCAGTGCTTTCGTCATCTCTCCTGGTTATCGACTTGTACCCCGTGTCATTTCTTGACATGGTACAGTTTTCTATTTTCTGCTTCTTTCAACCCATCATATTATCATGCGCACGTCATTGAAGAAGCATGTTGTTTAAATTATGAAGAAGACAGTAAAAGCCTTAAGATCTATAATAGATGAAATTATATTCTAATAAACCATACCGAAGAGCCCTACACCAGAAACTAGCCATGTGTTTGACAACACGACGCCACCAAACCAATTTGCAAACTACCCAGAGCACAAACATCGCAGGCTCACATCACGTAATATATGATAATTAAGCAGCGCTCAGCGTCATTAACGCGGTCAGGTTATCACTATACACTAAAGAAGAAATCATCTATAGACAATGAACCCCTTCATTTGTTTCATTAATATCAAATTGCATTTAAACAGACTTCTCTACTTTGTGTATTTTCTGTTACAATTTCTCAATGAGCAATGACGTCATAAACTTCGCACGTATAAAAATCTACATAAGCGGCTTTGTTTCTAGTTGCCTCTTACCTTGTTTAGCACAGAACAAACACTTCATACCAATCTGTAGATCTCATAGTTTCCCAACGATTTCAGAGAACTTGTATGTTTGCAACATTTTAAAAAGCAAGTATATTTTCTGTTTCTCCTTCGCCAAAAACTGTGTAGAAATCCAAGGTGTTGGCCTGGCAAGTATGTTACATGTGTAGAATATGCAGGTACTTGTTGACAACTGCACTCGATCCTTACTAAAATCGACTGTCAATGGTAACAGTGCTTCATTGACAAGCTGAACTGTAATAATTTCAACATGATTTCTGTAATATAACTATGAATTTTCTTCGGTAAATAGAAAAAAGAAATATACACAGACGTTACATCTGATGTAGTTTTCAAAATTATTCATGGCACTTCAGTTCGGTTGAAAATTGGAGTTTCCATGTATTTAAACGACAACTATAATCAAAGGCGTTTAGAAGAAATTCGACAAAGCATGTAAAAGTTGAAAATCTCTCCGCACCTTCTGATAGAACAGAGTATTTACTTTACTTCCACGCATGCAGAGAACAGCCAGATTCACTTTGAACCCAAACAACCGATAACATAAATGAACGTCTCCAATGCGAAAAAAATATTGTGGAGATTTAAATCAATTTCTCCCTCTACTTCTTCCATATAACAAACATACCCCTTACATAACACCGGCCTTCATGTCTAGCAATATTGCCTTGTCACGTACACTGATCAAAACACCATGACAAAGTACAAGGGCAGATGTGAATGTATGGTGCCGTTACAGCAAATCAGGGTCGTTATGATCTTCAGTATCCTCAGTCGAAGTTGACATTAATTTTATTCAACTTTCAAAATTATCCTGATAGGCAGAGAAAGTCATGAAATTTCAATACCAAGAAGACTGTCCGTACCTTTATCTCGGGTCATTAAATATATTTTCGATTGACCTTATCGTAAGTGCGGACATCGCACCATAAATGACGTCTGCGTTGCATGAGTCCACGTACTACAAAGCTACGCCGTGCATTGGCAACAACCGGAATAATTAATCATTCTTATCGCAAGAGGGCGTTACATAAGGCAACATTGGAAGCTCTATGGTTAGCTCCCTCGATGCTCAAAAGGATTTCGTTACATGTATTCTGTTCCAGAAGGGATGACACTTTTAGCAATGGGATACAGTTTCCTTGACCAGATGAACCTTGTCCAGTGATATTACTGATAGTGTGGTCTCAACACCAGAAGTCGCACATTGATAGAATTGAACGAGTTCAGAAGAAATTTATTAAATTTCTTTGTTTTAAGGAGGGTATGGAGTACAACGCTAATGATTGTTTTACATTATGTTCTTATTTTAAACTAGTCCTCAGCGTGCGTAACTTGCATGTAGATATGCATGATCTTTACGAATGCAATGATTTACAAACTAAAAGAGCTATATATGTTATTACAGAACGAGAAGAGATATGTAATAACAATTCCTCATCATTTGAAATATAATGTAGTTACATCAAATCATGAATTACGTATAGTATACCTAAGAATGTAGCCAAGAGAGTGTTACCTTCTGCGGATGTTGAGTCGTCATTCTTGTGTCTTTATCGTATGCGTCGGTTTGCCGTTGGCGATAATGGTAATCCATAGCAATACTTTTTATGAGGCAGTCGGTAAGAAGTTTGCGTCGACTACAAGTTACGAAGTTTTCTTATAAGCTACAGTTATATGATTACGATGTGCACAACTACTTAAATTTACTCACTTCGTTGCAAGATAAAAAACTAATTTTGTGTACGCTTGATGGTTTGTGAATAGTGGGTACCATAGCACTTGCTTTGCCATTTATTGTGAATTATAGATTATATATTACCATGCCCTGTCCATTGCGTTTTAGTTGGCCGAGCTGAACCATGTGACTGCCAACAAATACAGAGTAATGGTTTGTTTTCATGCCCGTGAATATGAATAATATCTTAAACATAGTATCTTTACAGCTAAAATGAGAATTGTGATTTGTACAAAGATCATGATCAACCACAAAATAAAATGGAGCACTTGTGGGCCAAGTTTAGACGCCTTTTTTCAAAAATATCTCCGTATTTCCAATTTTTTTGCTCCGCGCGAACTACTCACTGCCAGGTTCTGGGGCCCCGTTGTCGTTCGAACGGAAATTTCGTAAATTTTGACGGTTTTTCGGGTTTCGTTGATAATATAATTGAAATAACAGACTCCGCGCTGACTATTAACGTTTATTTATGGGCACGAACGAGAGGAAAGCCAAATTAACGGGCTCGGCAAGCCTCGCCCGTTAAGTTTTGGCTTTCCTCTCGCCCTTGTCCATAAATAAACGTTAATGGTCAGCGCGTCGTCCGTTATTTCTATACTATCAAATGTTTTCGAATTTCACTTTCGCGGTTATGCAAATTGTTGTCATGGTTTTATTTATGGCCGTGGCTATTGACAGGCGCCTGTCAATAGACAAAAGTTGACTATTGACAAGCGGGAGGTTTTTCGCCAAAATTCACCACATTTTAGCCTAATAAGCTGCCCAATGCTTGTTAGATGCTTGATAAAGCCTTTGTATATTAAATTATGGACAAAGTCGTTGATTTGTGACGTGTTAGCACTTATATTGTAAATTTTACATGGCAAAATAATGTGTTCTTCATTTAAGTGGAGAAAGAACTTATTATTAGTCTAAAATGTGGTGAATTTTGGCGAAAAACGTCCCGCGTGTCAATAGAGATTTTTTGTCTATTGACAGGCGCCTGTCAATAGACACTCCGTTTATTTATACTTTCGCGTTGCTACAGGGGTCAAGAGAGTGAAGTCACTAATGCCATTGCTTTTACACGTCGGAACATCCGGGACATCGATCACGCAGTGGCATACCTGAGGAAGGTGAGTTCAACGTTGTTAATATATCTGATAAATGTTGTATTTTACGCCACTTGTGGATTTGTTACCTAACCAGAAGTTCGTATTTTTTGAAATCACGTATTGTTTGGTAAACCTAATAATGATTCTCAGGTTGGTCGTTACTTAAGTGTAGGATAATTGACCATACATATCGTTTAAAATGGGACTAATCATATGGAGGGAGCACTTGAAGTTACGCCTTCCGTCCAAATCTAAAATAGTTCGAGTTAGAGAGCTAGAGCTCGCGTTTCGTCAAGGCGAAATTGTTTTCGTCCACAGTGTCTAACTTTTGTTGTCATAGGTCGTACGCCCGCTCGAATTGTTGTTAAAGCGCACAGATCGAAGTCGGTCAGCTTTTATTTTTTATGACATAAACAAATATGGCGGACTTCGACCTTTGCGATCTAACAACCATCAAAGTGTCATCAGTGTCATGTCGTTAGATTGCACACAGTCAAAAGGAGAGCGGTTAACGGTCCGAGATTTCAGTGTTTCGTTGACGATGATGTCCTTTGAACAACGTAGTTTACTTTTTAAAAGGCCCTTAATGAATCAAACTAAAAGTTAGGCGTGATCGTCGAGGGAGTCTGTGTTTGAGTCTACCCATTGAGCTAGCTGCATGGTCTACCGGGCAGTGGTTATTTCTGTACAATAGACGGGTGATGTGCAGTCCTCTGCATTCTTGTTGCCTTTGTGTACTATTGTCGTCCACTCAAGCTGATCGTCAGTTTCTCACAATATCGTGCAGGTGTTAAGAGAACGAGGTAAGGGAGCGTTCAGTTTTTAAGGCCAGGGGTTAACCGGTAAATCCGGGGGTGGGGGAGGGTGGGTGTTACTTTAAATTGGAAAACCACAAAGGAGTAATCTTTTTTCAAACAGTACTGACAAAAAGTCTTATTTCGGTGTATAAAAACGTTCAGGAAATAAAAATGATTCTCGGTGTGCCTTCGTTTTCTGTAGTCAATATGCTACGATCTGAATACAAGTAAGTTTACATTTATTTTCTGTCTCACTTACGTCTTGTCTTGCAAAGTTTGCACGTTTGTCGTACAACAGCTTTTACCAGCACAGCGTGAATAGCAGGCCTTTGGCATGCCGAGACTGAAGTTAGGCAAACTAGAAGTGCAACTATGAGACACGGCTTAGCATATACCTTATACACTAGGGCCCGTGTAAAACAAAACATATTACTCTGTTCTTGATTTGTATCAACGTATGATCTATTTGATAATTATACATCTTTTGCGCTTAATTTAAACATGTATTTACGTTTTAACACCATCAGTTTTCTTATGAAAAAAGTACGAATTGTTTACCCATGGGACATGGATTAGCCAACATTGTGCGATACATGATTGTTGACACAAATTATTTTTTACTCCATGGTGAATGTGTATCAAAGTAAGATCCATTTAATATACCACATTCAGTACACTAAATATATCTGAAGTTTCAATAATAGTAGCCTTCTGATAAAACTTTGGAAAATGTTCATTCATGAGAAATAGCTTAGCCTATACCTTATAGATCCATAGGAGCCCATATAGCACAAGAAATAAGATAGTTGACACAAATTATTTTTACTTAATTCTGTATTGGTATCAAGGTAAGAAATATTTAGGATAATACATCTATTGCAATACATTTATTAGAAGTTTCAACATAAACACCTTTGTAATAAATATTTGGAAAGTGTTTACCTATGAGTCATAGCTTAGCATACACCCTATACACGGGCTAATATTGCACAAACATTTCACACATGACAAATTATTTTACTCCATGGAGGATGTATCGTGAGGTAAATCCTATTTCATATATATTTATTCAAAGACATCATTCGAAGTTCCTATATCAACAGTCTCGTAACAAATATTTTGAAAACCAATCAGCTAAGTGACACAGGCTTACTGATATATGGGCCAATACTACGCAAAACATTGCTACAGAATTTCAGCATCAAAGAGTGCCCTCAAGCATCCCTATGCAAACCATATTCTCTTGGCTCATTGTCAAATGCCTTTATTACCACTCGTATTGCGTCTGGTCGTGTTAAATATAGCTTTCTTCTTTAGAGGCATCTATCCCTTTTAGCTTCTGTGATATACATTGTCAACGTTGCTGTTTGCTTTTGCTGTATTTCAGCTTTTCTTGACAATCGGTTGTATGGTTCGCCTTGCTACCGCGTTAGGGAGCCTCCAGTAATTACAGGGGGTGGGCTGGGGACAATTCAGTGCGCACCTGTATCGCAAAATGTGACCCTCTCCTATATCGTCTTGTCTAAAATGTGACCCTCCCCTTTGTTCGACATTCTAAAACTTGACCCTTCCCCGAGCACTGCAGTATTTTCCCCGTGAATAACTGAACCAGTACCAACTAATTTCCATAGCAATTGCTTGTTATGTAAGTTACGGACAAAAATTGCAGGAGGGAGGGCTGGCGTTTTAGAGGTAGTGTAGTGAAAGAATTTATCACGCAAGAATTTTTGAAGGGTCATACATTTGCGGGAGAGTCACCTTATTTTGCGCTCCTAAAAGAAGGCAAGATGTGGCTGATGTAGAGACGAGAATCTATCAGGCAAACTATTGACAATTTTGCCTGCAAAACAAGCTATATCTGTACATTTATATATGTTTGATAATATATGTAAATGTACTTTGCTTGAAGTAGGAAGTAAAATGTGCATGTGTGTACAAGAAATTGGATTTTTGAATTTCACCAAAAATGTTGATTCACTATACATGGCAGTCTATGGGGAAACTATGAATATTTTTTTCCAATACAAAACTAGGTAAGTCTATGTATTATGTACTCCTGATTATTGATATTGATGTACATGATTAGACTAGGGTGGTTACAAGTGGATGTGTGTGCAAGAAATTGGATTTTGGAATTTCACCGAAATGTTGACTCTCTATACATGGTAGTCTATGAGAGAACGATGAACATTTTTCCCAATATAAAACATAAAACTAACAATATCCGTGCATTTTTAGATGTTTGATAATTGACTTACATTTTGCAACCTGATTCATTTGCTTTGTCTTTCATTAGATTACATGCTCAAGGTGTTTAAGGGCGACATTTTTAATTTTTGTTTTTCTCATCTCCCGACCGACCTTAAATTTCAGATCCGACATGAAAATAAAAAAACTTTTTTATTTGCGTCGCCTCTGAGACGATCGTCGTAGTATGTATTTTTCATCTAGGCTGCGCGATTGTGCGATTCCCCCTCTTTAGTGTGCTGGGCGCCGCCAATTGAATAAATGAGGGGCGACCCATCGCGAACTGCACTGAGCTAGCTGGAATGACATATCAAATATCATAGGTGTCACACTTCGATGCTTTTGACCCATTATCTGCACCTGTTAATAGCGTGGCAACAGGCATTGAATAGTGTAGCAAGAACATATACATGAAAGTACTAATTTTAGTTCGATTTTGATACTTTTTGAACTGCTTAAATAAAATGCTGTTGAAACAATACAACGCGTTAATTTCGTATTCGATACGTTGATTTTGCATATGAAAGCCTGTCAGCCACTTGAGAATTGCGTTCAAAAAATTTCATTGCCCTAGCTTGTCACAGTTATCTCTATGCAATTTGGAAAAGGAGACAACTGAAGTGTTTTTGCATTGTATGAATGTCCACAACAATATGAAAATAATTCTTGTAGCAAAAATTGACACGAAAAATTTGACTTTACTGTTACAGAAACGTACGTGTTCAGTTCAGTCACGGAGTTCAGTGAATGGCACTCAAGGGCAATGTTGATCCAAACTTTACAGTGGTTAGGGATGATACAACCACAGTAAAAACATGACAAACAAGAAAATTATTCTTTTCAGAGGCTACAAAAGTTCCTTTATAACTACTAAAGATTTTTTCTTGCTTTATGTAAGTGCACACATTTCAGTTAAAATGAAAAAAAATTTCCTTGGGGGTACAGTGGATATGGCTAGCTGTTGTTGTTATGCTTGAATGTACTTCAAGCCTTAAGAAAGCAAACATACAGAATATGTACAAAATACATGCATAATACAGCAGCATATAAAATATGCTGCAATTCTTTTGAGGAATATTAATACTTATGAATATTAATGAGCCATCCGCCACTCTTGGAAGCCCTATAAATCCACAACAGTGATACTCAAATTTGTTGACTTTTGAAAAAATCTTAAAGCGGATGGTGTTTGCAGCAAGCAGCTTGAATTGTGTAAGAAAGTGATTTATGGCTTGTAGTATGTGTATCACAAGTGACATCACTGCAACATTAAAACTTACCTGTAAAGTATACGTTTCAGTTAAATCCCTCCCCCCCCAAATTTTAAATCCCCGTCAAAATTCCTGTAGAGGGGGACTTGTCCTGGTGTAGCATCCTAGATGAAACACTGCAATGCACTTAAAAATTGTGGAGACTAAAATGAGAGAACACTGAAGGCAAGAAATTGCAGCGACGGAATGGAAAGAACGTTGAACTGAAACAAATACACATTTTTTGTACTTAAATTTGTACAGACTGAATAGACAAAACATTGAACTGAAACAAATAGAGTTTTTCTTTGGTCATGTTTTTTTATTTCGCCCGTCCGCCCTACTTCTTGAGTATTCCTCTGGAGATAAAGAAATAAGGTCACCCTTATGTAGGATAACACTGCATCTTATTTGCTTGTGAAGCTTGTCGATAATGTGTAGGTATTTAAAAGAATCAATGTATTTCGTCTGTGATTTCTTCGTGAGGAAATATCACATGGAAAATTGAAGGTTTGGCCGTAAAATTATCTTCTGTTTAAAAAAGACCCTCCCCCACGATAGGTTTATAAAAATGACCCCCTGGACAGTTTCTAAAAAGTGACCCTCCCCTTAATTCCCCCATATCCACCCCTGTAATTACTGAAGGCATCCTTAGCAGCTAGGGCCAGTCGAAACAGGGTGCAGGTTCTATCCACGCACACGCCTATAACTGTATAGTCGAATCGTTCAGTGACCGAATGTATCGTATACGTTTTCTAAAGCCTATTTGCGCTACGTACTTATCCAAGATTGGTGGGAATGGTCTAGGGTAGTTTACTGGAGCTTGAATATCAGCGTTTCTGCGATTATTTCCAAAAGTTCATCACAATATGTCCTCCTTTAATATAAAATATGAATGTGTACAGGTATAGCGGAAATTAGATGGTTGGCAATTTAATGTTATTCATGATTAGGGAGCATTCGTTTTTTAATGCAGAGGGGGGGGGGGGTCGGTGGAATTTGAGCGACAAATGAAATGTAAAACGCGACCCCCCTCCAAATGAAATTTCTAAAATTTGACCCCCCCCCAATTCATCAATTGTAAAATGTGACCCCCCCAAAAATCATCAGATTTGATTCATTAACCCTTCGCACCCTATTGCCCTGGGCTGAAAAATTAGGCCCTAACAGGATTGGAACAAATTTGGGATAATTGGATCTTCATATTTTCGAATTTCTCAAAATTGTTAGGTGCTGTATAGCTGAATGTTGCAATATCAGAAATTAATCACAAAAAACAAGTGTATAAGTTAAAAAAGAAAAGATATACGCTTACATTTGCAGATTAAATCGTCATTATTTCACCATCCAATTATCCGAAATTAGTTCCAATCATGTTGCCCTTCAAAAGTGTTTGCAAGAAAAAGAGTTACCCGCCCCTTGAATTTTCATGCACAAAAAGCAGCGACCCTCCCCTAGATGTCACAGTCTGTATCAATATAATGTTAATTGAATTATGATTTCCCATTTGACCTTTGAACTTTCAAAAATCCTTTTTGAACTTTACAAATAACCACTGGGTGAAATTCCAATATCATATTGGTTTTTCAGATCTGCTCTTTCAAATATAATATTCTCGTCACGTACATTTGTATCAATTATCAAACATTTTTAAAGCACTGATTTTAATAGCTAGGTTTTTATTGTAAAAAAAATATTCAAATTTCCTCATATAACACAATGTATAGGGAATCAACATTTTTGGTGAAATTCGAAAATCAAATTTCTTGCACAAACATGCAAGTACACTAATATCAATAATCAAGAGTACCAAAATTCACAGATTTAGCTAGTTATGTATTTAAAAGAAATGATTCACAGCTTCTCATACACTACTCATAGATTATGTATGGAGGACCAAGCAACATTTCGGTGAAATTCCAAAGTCAATTTTTTCCAAAACTCGATACAAACCTTTGTAAAATTTGTGCCCCCTTCCAATCATTGATTGTAAAATTTGACCCCCCTAAAAATGGTTTCGTAAAAGTCAACCCCCTGATTTCCACCGACCCCCTCCCTGTAGAAAAACGAATGCTCCCTTCGAATAGAATGTGTATAGATATGTACAGACTATGATTCCACATTATAAAATACTCATTGCAACACCTGTGTATTTAAAGTTCCATAAGCTGTATCTTTTGGCCAATTTTTCTGAACTTTTGTTTTGTGGTTTCCCTACACTTTCTGCATTGAATCCCTAAACTGCAATTTAACGTCAAGTATTTAGTATATCAACACAACTTATATGAGTATAATCTACATTGGTATCGTTGAAAATGACGGTAGTTGATATACAGAAGCAGAATACTGAAAAACTTGCCAGAAGTTACAGCTTATGTCCCTTTAAAGGGCTTATATTAAACTGTAACTTTTGACAATTGTTTTTTTTTTTTTAGGTTTTTGTTGCATTTGTCAGCAATAGGTGTCTTTCCTAGATGGTGTTGAAATACCTAGTACTCAGCTTGTTGACATTGACTGTATATATGTGTCCTATCATTGTTGATAATCAAATTCAGGTCCAGACTTGAATTTAGTTTTTAACTATAACAATGCACATGACACACTGACAAGTTGCACTGATGATTTGTGGGCCAACTTTAGAAGCTTTTTTTCAAAAAATCTCCGGATTTGCAAACTTTTTGCAGCGCACTACTCACTGCCAGGTTCTGGGGCCCCGTTGTCGTTAGCACTGGAAATTTTCGTAAATTTTGACGGTTTTTCGGGTTTCGTTGATAATATAATTGAAATAACAGACTCTGCGCTGACTTTAACGTTTATTTATTGGCGCGGGCAAGAGGAAAGCCAAATTAACTGGCGAGGCTTTTTGGCTTTCCTCTCACCCTTGTCCACAGATGAACGTTAACGGTCAGCGCGCCGTCCGTTATTTCTATACTATCAAATGTTTTCGAATGTCACTTTCGCGGTTATGCAGATTATTGTCATGGTTTTATTTATGGCCGTGGCTATTGACAGGCGCCTTACAATAGACAGAATACAGGCGCCTGTCTATAGACAAAAGTTGGTTATTGACAAGCGGGAAGTTTTTCGCCAAAATTCACCACATTTTAGCCTAATAAACTTCCCAATGCTTGTTAGATGCTTGATAAAGCCTTTGTACATTAAATTACGGACAAAGTCGTTGATTTGTGACGTGTGAGCACTTATTTTGTAAATTTTACATGGCAAAATAATGTGTTCTTCATTTAAGTGGAGAAAGAACAGTTTATTAGGCTAAAATGTGGTGAATTTAAGTGAAAAACGTCCCGCGTGTCAATAGCTATTTTTTGTCTATTGACAGGCGCCTGTCATTAGACACTCCGTTTATTTCTACTTTCGCGTTGCTACAGGGGTCAAGAGAGTGAAGTCACAAATGCTATTGCTTTTACACATCGGAACATCCGGGACATTGATCACGCAGTGGCATACCTGAGGAAGGTGAGTTCAACGTTGTTAATATAACTGATACATGTTGTATTTTGCGCCACTTGTGGATTTGTTACCTAATCAGAAGTTCGTATTTTTTGAAATCACGTAGTGTTTGGTAAACCTAATGATTCTCAGGTTGGCCGTTACTTAAGTGTAGGATAATTGACCATACATATCGTTTCAAATGGGACTAATGATATGGAGGGAGCACTTGAAGTTACGCCTCCCGTCCAAATCTGAAATAGTTAGCCGGACAGTTAGATAGAGTTAGAGCTCGCGTTTCGTCAAGGCGAAATTGTTTTCGTCCACAGTGTCTAACTTTTGATGTCATAGCTCGTACGCCCGCTCAAATTGTTGTTAAAGCGCACAGATCGAAGTCGGTCAGCTTTTATTTTTTATGACATAAACAAATATGGCGGAATTCGACCTTTGCGATCTAACAACCATCAAAGTGTCATCAGTGTCATGTCGTTAGATTGCACACAGTCAAAAAGAGAGCGGTAAACGGTCCGAGATTTCAGTGTTTCGTTGACGATGATGTCCTTTGAACAACGTAGTTTACTTTTTAAAAGGCCCTTAATGAATCAAACTAAAAGTTAGGCGTGATCGTCGAGGGAGTCTGTGTTTGAGTCTACCCATTGAGCTAGCTGCATGGTCTACCGGGCATTGGTGATTTCTGTACAATAGACGGGTGATGTGCAGTCCTCTGCATTCTTGTTGCCTTTGTGTACTATTTTCGTCCACTCAAGCTGATCGTCAGTTTCTCACAATATCGTGCAGGTGTTAAGAGAACGAGGTAAGGGAGCGTTTAGGTTTTAAGGCCAGGGGTTAACCGGTAAATCCGGGGGTAGGGGAGGGTGGGTGTTACTTTAAATTGGAAAACCACAAAGGAGTAATCTTATTTTCAAACAGTACAGAAAAAAAGTCGTATTTCGGTGTATAAAAAACGTTCGGGAAATAAAAATGATTCTCGGTGTGCTTTCGTTTTCTGTAGTCAGTATGCTACGATCTGAATACAATTAAGTTTACATTTATTTTCTGTCTTACTAACTTCTTGTCTTGCAAAGTTTGCACGTTTGTCGTACAACAGCTTTTACCAGTACAGCATGAATAGCAGGCCTTTGGCATGCCGTGACTGAAGTTAGGCAAACTAGAAGTGCAAGTATGAGACACGGCTTAGCATATACCTTATACACTAGGGTCCGTGTAAAACAAAACATATTACTCTGTTCTTGATTTGTATCAACGTATGATCTATTTGATAATTGTACATCTTTTGCGCTTAATTTAAACATGTATTTTACGTTTTAACACCATCAGCTTTCTTATGAAAAAAGTACGAATTGTTTACCCATGGGACATGGATTAGCCAACATTGCGCGATACATGATTGTTGACACAAATTATTTTTTACTCCATGGTGAATATGTATCAAAGTAAGATCCATTTAATATACCACATTCAGTACACTAAATATATCTGAAGTTTCAATAATAATAGCCTTCTGATAAAACTTTGGAAAATGTTCATTCATGAGAAATAGCTTAGCCTATGCCTTATAGATCCATAGGAGCCCATATAGCACAAGAAATAAGATAGTTGACACAAATTATTTTTACTTCATTGTGGATTGGTATCAAGGTAAGAAATATTTAGGATAATACATCTATTGCAATACATTTATTAGAAGTTTCAACATAAACACCTTTCTAATAAATATTTGGAAAGTGTTTACCTATGAGTCATAGCTTAGCATACACCCTAAACACGGGCATATATTGCACAGACAATTCACACATGACAAATTATTTTACTCCATGGAGGATGTGTCGTGAGGTAAATCCTATTTCATATATATTTATTCCAAGATTTTTTTTTATTTAAATGTATATTTATTTCGTCTTTCATAAGTCTTGACATTTCATAATGAAAAAAATTACATTCTTTGAAAAATACTAAGTAGACTATCAATTTTTTGAGCTTGTGCTCTCAGATACAGCTCATTTCTTAACATCTTTATTGAAGAAAAAGTTCTGTGAATATTACTGACATGATACTTATAAATAGACCATTTTGCAACCAAAAAATAAGATTTACAATTTTTTCAATTTTCTTTGTTTTCAAAGTTATTCCTCCTATAAGTTTCAAACTTTAGAGTGACCCTACTTTCTACAACATCACTTACTATATTTTCTGTCATCTCCCAAACATTTCTGGCCACAATACAATCTCAAAATCTGTGTCTTAGTGTATCTACTTCATGACAATACGTACACAATGGAGCTTCAATTTTTTTCCATTGAAATAATCTGAGATTTGTTGGTACTCGTCGTATGGTAAATTTCCAGTGAAAGCTATGTAACTTTGTCTCTGCTGTGACTTTTTTCGCTAATATCCATACATTTCTTTCATTAAATATACATTTACACTCTCTGTTCCACATTTGAATTGCATTTGTATTCGTTAAGAAGTCTTCTAACAACGATTTATACACAATTTTTGTTGAAAGTTTTGAAATGTCGATTTCTTCACTTCCCTTACTAAAAATAAAAGTATGCAATATGTGATCTACTACAGGTACAAAAAGTCTGTATAAGGAATTCCACAACAATGTCTTTTTGTTATCTCTTTTGCATTTCGATCTCATGTTAAACCATACTTTCAAACAATCGATATAAAACCCAGACAACATGTTAGTGATCTCATGAGGCAAATTATTAGGATCAATATATGATCTCAATATACTCTCATTGCAATTTGGTTGTAAAAAGAAAGAAAACAGTATTTTCCACGCTGCTTTGTTGTCATCAAAAAATTTTCTAAACCATGTAAATTTTAAAGCAAGTGTAAGCTCGCAGAAGCTTGGAATATTTAAACCTCCCTTTTCTACAGGTGACGATAAAACGCCCTTTTTTATTTTATATTTGGAACAATCGATGAAATCAAAAACTAATTGGTCAACTTTTATGACAACTTTTGGAGGAACATCTAATACTGCTGCTAAGTATAAAAGATTAGATAACCCAAGACTCTTCGTAATTAAAATTTTACCATGTGGAGTTAAGTTTCTCATTTTCCAGGAATTCAAAGTGCTCTCTAATTTTTTGAGCTTTGGTTGCCAATTTAACTCATCGCATTTCTGTTTATTGTACCCAACATATACCCCAAGTACTTTTACAGGTTCAGTTGTCAACTTTAACTTCCCACATACTTTCTTTGAATCTTTCAAACTCCCCAGCCAAACAGCGTCAGTTTTGTCTTTACTGATTTTTAAACCAGACACTTTCTGAAATTGATTCATGATATCCAAAACTCTATTAATAGATTTCTCGTTTCTGACAAAAAAGGTAGTGTCATCTGCTAAATGAGCAATACGAGCTTGTTTTTCTTCTACTTCACTCGGTAATTGAACACCATCGATCTCTTTACATTGTCTAATTCTACACGCTAATATTTATACACATAAAATGAACAACTGGGCACTCAGTGGACATCCTTGTCGCACACACCTTTTTAAATTTACAAATTCTGTCATCCAACCATTATTATTTACGCTACTATAAATGTCACTGTACACTACATTAAACCACTTGATAACTTTTTCTCCAAAATTGAAAACATTTAACACTTCTTCTATATATTTCTAGTTAACAGAATCAAAAGCTTTTTTAAAGTCAATGAAAAGGACTGCACCTGGTATTTTGTATCTGTAAGTGTAATCAAACATATCTTGTATCAATCTCAAAACTTCTCCAGCTTGTCTACCTTTAGTGTAGCCAACTTGATCACAGCTGATCACTGTTGGTAGCACTGTTTTTAATCTATTTGCCAAAACTTGTGCCAATATTTTATAATCGGTGCACAGAAGACTAATGGGTCTCCAATTTTTTAAAAGCTCAGGCTTGCTTTTCTTGTGTAATAATGTTATAATGGCTCTTTTCTGTGAAACTGAAAGCATACCCTCTCTAAAACACTCATTATAACATTGAAGCAGTAATGGACTTATAAGAGGCCAGCATTTGTTATAAAATTCTATTGTAAATCCATCGTACCCGGGTGATTTATTTTTCTTCATATTCTTTAAAGCATCGAAACACTCTCCATTTGTTACTGGTCTATCACAGAACTTTTTCTGGTTTTCGTCTAACGTAGGAACGACTGTGTCTTGTAAAAAGTCCCTAAGAGTAATGTCGCGGTTTTTTCTCCGTACAATTCTGCATAAAAACTTTTAATTTCTTCTTGAATTTCCCTCTGACTGGTAATATAATTTCCATTTGCTTTTTGTAATTTTCTAATAGTTTTATTTCTTCCGTTCCTTTTTTCCAAACTTAAAAAATACTTTGTGTTTTTTTCTCCATGCTCAATCCATCTTGCTCTCGAGCGGCTTTGTTTAACCTTCACATCGGCCATGTGTAACTCCTCAAATTTCTGTTTTAAGGTATTTAACTTATCATATAAACCTTTAGATGTTGAACTACATAAAATTTTTTCCGTTTCTACCATCTCATCATATATTTCGTTTAGGGTATTTCTGTTTCTTTTCGCTTTTTCAATACTGTACTTTATGGTCATCCAATTAATATCAAGTTTCCATAGATCCCATTTCATTCTCTCTGATTCACACTTATATTTATCTTTCAAATTATCAATCAAAATAGCCAGCGTGTTTAAATACAAGCTATCCTCTAATAGACTATTGTTTAATTTCCAAAAAACCCTTCCCCTAATCGAGGAATTCAAATTTAATTTCATGACAACTGCGTTATGGTCAGACGTAATTGACGGTACAAGTTCGACATCCTGTACATTTTGTATAATCGACTTACTTATAAGGTAATAATCTAATCTACATTGTACAAATGGTATTGCTCGACGCCATGTAAAACCTTTTTTGTGTGGATGCAAACTCCTCCAAACATCAATCAAATTAATTCGAGATATAAATTGGTTGACATATTTTCTTACGTTACAATTTTCCTCATTTCCAACAACCCCTTCCCTCCCCTTGTCTTTATCGAGCTTTAAGTCTAAGGGGATATTGAAATCTCCTGAAATAATAATATCTTCACCAAAAACCTTATTATTACAACATACTTCATTTACTGACTTAAAGAAGATCTGTTTTGCTGTTGGTGTATTTGGTGCATAAATATTTATCAGCCAAAATTTCTCTTCTTCTATATTTACCATGGTGGCTGCAATGCGCCCATTGCCATCTATGTACGTATCATTTATCGCTATATCAAACTTTTTTCCAAATAATATGGCTACACCACAGCTATGATTCGTCCCATGACTCCAAACAATTTTCCCACCCCATTCTTTTTCCCATTGCTTTTCATCTGATTTTAAGCTATAGGTTTCTTGTAAAAGTATAATATCGAAAGCATTTCTTTTACACCAGTTAAATACCAATTTTCGTTTGAGTTGGCCACGAAGACCTCTTACATTTAGTGTTATAATTGATAGCGCAGACATATAGTTGTAACAAAAAAAATTAAAATAATTTCTTATTTTCTCTATACATTTATATCTAGAAGGACTTATTTGCTGAACTATGTACAGTCAATGGTGGTGATACCACTTCACATCGTCTCTTTTCTCGGCCATGTTCCATAGGCGATGGCGGTGACCTCAACTTTGCGGTCTTGTCCTTCTGTCTTAGTATGCCACTAACGCTAAAGTATTTTCTCAGTCCCTTCTTTTTTCCTTCCGTTTCTTTCTCTACATCTTGCTGCTTTATGTCTCTTACCTCTTTACATTGAGTGTTCGTATTTGTTTCTTAGCAGTTTCAACATAAACACCTTTCTAATAAATATTTGGAAAGTGTTTACCTATGAGTCATAGCTTAGCATACACCCTATACACGGGCATATATTGCACAGACATTTCACACATGACAAATTATTTTACTCCATTGAGGATGTGTCGTGAGGTAAATCCTATTTCATATATATTTATTTCAAGATATCATTCGAAGTTCCTATATCAACAGTCTCGTAACAAATATTTTAAAAACCAATAAGCTAAGTGACACAGGCTTACTGATATATGGGCCAATACTACGCAAAACATTGCTACAGAATTTCAGCATCAAAGAGTGCCCTCAAGCATCCCTATGCAAACCATATTTTCTTGGCTCCTTGTCAAATGCCTTTATTACCGCTCGTATTGCGTCTGGTCGTGTTAAATATAGCTTTCTTCTTTAGAGGCATCTATCCCTTTTAGCTTCTGTGATATACAGTGTCAACTTTGCTGTTTGCTTTTGTTGTATTTCAGGTTTTCTTGGCAATCGGTTGTATGGTTCGCCTTGCGACCGCGTTAGGGAGCCTTCAGTAATTACAGGGGGTGGGCTGGGGAGAATTCAGTGCGCACCTGTATCGCAAAATGTGACCCTCCCCTATCGTATTGTCTAAAATGTGACCCTCCCCTTTGTCCGACATTCTAAAACTTGACCCTCTCCCGAGCACTGCAGTATTTTCCCCGTGAATAACTGAACCAGTACCAACTAATTTACATAGCAATTGGTTGATATGTAAGTAACGGACAAAAATTGCAGGAGGGAGGGCTGGCCTTTTAGAGGTAGTGTAGTTAAGGATGTACGATCAGTAAAATTAAAAGTAATGTCATTTCTCTAAATTGTCAATTTTTAGATTCTCCTTTGTAAGTATTATCAAAATGTGTGATAAAATATAGGGGTCACCGC
>LD377023.1:68100-82273 GCA_001465055.1 Ptychodera flava | reverse complement strand
TCTATATCCTTCCAAAAATACACAAATTAACACAAGATGAACTCAACAACCATGTAATACCACCTGGAAGACCAATTTGCAGTCACATAAATAGCCCCTGTAGGCCTGCTGCCTTATGTTTGGATCATATTTTAACACCCATGGAGGCGAAATATTGTGGAGTTGATCTGGTGAAAGACACAACTGAATTTCTTGCCCATCTTGAAGAGTTCAACAGTATTCATGCCCCTCTACCAGACAATTTGTTGATTATCACCATGGATGTTCGCAGTTTGTACACAAATATACCTCACAGCGATGGACTCACCGCCTTGGACGATGCTCTACGACACCATTCCGTGCATAATAAAATCGAAATCGAGATTATCCTTCAACTCTTCTTGTATATTCTCAGTAACAATCATTTCTCATTTCTGGACAGACATTTTCGCCAAGTTCAGGGTACGGCCATGGGCATTCCATTCGCAGTGAAATATGCAAATATTTTCATGGCATGGTTCAGGAAGACATTTCTCCTCAAACTCCCTTTATATGATCCCCTATGGCACAAGAGATTCGTGGATGATTTAATTGAATTATGGTATCAGAGCAGAGAGACGATTGAACAGTTCATACAGATTGTTAACACTGTCCATCCATCAATTAAATTCGACGTAGACTTCAGCAAGGAGGAACGAGCGTTCTTGGACGTACACGTCATACGCCATGGTGACAGATTAGAAACCAATCTATACATTAAACCAACGGACTCTGGAACATACCTATCTCCACATTCCTGCCACCCGAGACATATTTTCCGATCAGTACCTTATAGTCAGGCAATACGCATTCGCCGTATTTGCTCGGTAGATGAGTGGTCTGAACATCAACTACATTCTCTTAAGATCAAATTAATGTTATCCGGATACCAACAAGAGGACATTCAACCGATTATAAACAAAGTCAATAAACTAGATCACCAGCGTTTACTGCAATACAAAACAAAAATAGCGGAATCCCGATTGACATACGTCACTGACTACAACCCATTGGGCCCCAATGTGAAAAAATGGTGACACAACATCACAAGATACAAATGAAATCGGCTACAATGAAAAGAGTTATGCCTTCACCTCCGCTATTAGCATATCGTCGCTGCAGGAATTTGGGAGACATCCTTGTCCACAATAAATCACGTAACTTCGTACACCAAACTTTATCTCACCCTTGCAATGCTACCCGTTGCGTGAATTGTATATATATGTTAACCACTGATACCTTTACTAGCAAAGTAACGGGACAACGATTCAAAGTGAGAGGCAAACTATCGTGTACGTCATCATGGGTAATTTACTCGATCGTCTGCAGAAAATGTCAACTAATATACATTGGACAAACACGGAATATGGTCAAACAAAGACTTTCCGGCCACCGTAGCTGTATCCGTACACGACAGTATAACACTAGCCCACTTGTAGCACCACACTTCAATGAATAGGGACATTCGGACAGTGATCTCGCAGTTGTCGTCATCGAACAAATCACAAACAAAGACCCCGTACTGTTGGATTCTAAAGAGACATTTTGGATAAAGAAGTTGAAAACAATGTATCCAGATGGCTTGAACACCGAAACCCCTCTGTCCTTTTAACTGTCATCCTTCATTCACAAGTTCCTTTCCATTGTTGCATTTACACCTGTCTTTGCGTGGACTATTCTGATAATCAATTTGCATAATTGATTTTGCATACTTTGCACTTTCAAACCCTAACAGTGACACACGTACTTGAGTTCTCCTGTTGGACCTGATGATGCCCTGTAAGCAGGGCGAAAGCTAGTCACCGTGAAAGCCTTTTTGTTATGTCTTGTTGAGACCATCCTCACTTCCGATTTATATATATATATATATATACTGTGACCATTATGTTGCTATCGATGTAATTGAAATCTAGATTAAATTATACTGCATATAGATATTTCCTCGGACAGTGATGCTCATTGCGAAATATGTGTAATTAAGGGCCTAGTAACTGTAACTTTTGACAGTCGTTTTCAGAGGTTTTGTTAAATATTTCAGCAACAGTTTCCATGTGTTCTTCCCACGGAAAATTGATATACCAAATAATCAGCTTGAATGTTGAAATGTTGAATGTATATCTGCATCCTGTAATGATAGTGTTGATAATCAGCTTTAGGTCCAGACTTCAGTAGTTGTTTTCAACAATTCAAAATTAGAGCATATGACACAGCGAAAAGTTACACCTACGAAACGTGGTATTCCAAAATGCTGCAGTAAGTATATCAAGAAATTGTAGTTGATACAAACAAAAAAAGAACAAAAAAACTGACAAAAAGGTCATCAAATGTTGTTCGAGTGGTTAGGGTCCACTGACACTTGTTATTTCAAAGAAGGGCCAAGAAGGCTTTGCCGGCCCAACCCAATCCATGATAACTGAACGCCATTTTCAGTGTTTTTATCTCGTTAAAGAATAAATTATAATCTGCATTAGGTATTATCACGGCCATTACTACCTGGATTACCAAAGCGTTTGGTTGATAGCTACTTGTTGATCACAAAATGTCGTTTTTCGATCACATTTCACTGTTAAACCATATTCAAATTACCCTATAGCGTGTCTGATTTCATAATTAAGCGTTCTCATCGATCGTCGATATATTTATACCGTCGATGATTTTTAATCGTCAAGCTTTCCTATCCAAAACGTCCCAAAAATGCAGATGTGCATGTTTTTTCCTTGTTGGTGTTTCAAGAATATACGGCATCGTCATGACGTCTAATCTTAATACCCCAACAGGATCACTGTGCAAAAAACAGCTGAATCCACAATAGATTAAGCTGGATTCTATAATGGATTCTATAAGAATGCTTTTGAATCAAGAGGGAATCCATTGTTTGTTCTGGTGCTGGAATATCAGTGCTGGAATTTGATGGATTTCTCATGGATTCTACTAGAAGTGTATATTGTAAAGATCCATCAAAATGGATTCAGCCATAGCTCTGGATACGGAACATTTTATCTGGTGGATGAGTCAGTTATACTGCCGAACTGTTCTATAAACAGTCATCAGATTAATTACATTTCAATGATAAATTAAAATTGTTAAAATGTGTTTTATCAGCCAGTGAATGCTACCATGCCGTTGACGGGAACGATTATCGTGGCAATGTTTCGATGACTGTTAATGGGCATTATTGTCAAGAATGGACAGAACAGAGTCCGCACTCGCACACCAATACCCCAGAGAATCATCCGAACGCCGGCCTTGGAGAACATAACTACTGTCGTAACCCTGACGGAGAGAACAGTACTTGGTGCTATACGACAAATTCGTCTGTTCGTTGGGAATTGTGTGATATTGGACAATCAGGTGAAAATTGTGGTGAGTAAGGTAAAACGTCATTTGTTTCTAGAAAACAGTCCATTTCATTCAATAAAATGTTTGTTCGTCTGTCTCTATGCTTAACAATTTAGTAGCGATTTGGGCTTTTTCACATAGAAGTTATGTGGCCTTATGATATTCTGCTACCTTCAATTTATTCCTAGTGGCCCGATATAGTCTATGCATGAATAACATTAATCCAACATTTGCAATAGTATTGTGAGCCACAGTTGTGCTAGCTCAAAAATAAACATTTGAGGTCACCTTGCAAAATCTTGAACGACAGAAAAATTGAAGTTCTTTGGCTTAGGATATCCTTACAACCTGCCCTTTATTCGAAATTTACCGATCTAGTCTATGCATAAATTACATATATCCAACAATTGCAATAGTATCGTGAGCCATACTTGTGCCAACGAAACCGGTGCAAACACAGTACCAGTTGCCATGTCCATCGCTATTTTCTGTGTACCTCGCCCGAAGAGACTAAAATCAGGGAAACATACACATGATTAGAATGAAAATGTATTAGATATGCGTCAATATAAAAAAAGAATCAGGGTCAAATTTCCATGAGACAAAAGTAGAAGTTTGACAATTTAATCTATAAGCACATGATCAATAGTGGGTAGGCCTCATGAACTCAAAATACGCATAAAGACATTGTGGTCTGACATCTTGAACTAACTTTGTTTGCTCATCCGATATACGTATATATCCGATATTTACCTGAGATTTGACAACTCAAAACTAGATTTGTAGCGAAGACAAAGGCGGGCAATGCAAACTTGGATTTGGCTAGATCTACAAGGTTGTGAAATATCTAATATAGAGCGGATATTTACCCGCGATTTGACGATCGTATCTCGTCTGGTATCGAAGTTATAGACGGCTTAAGGAAGTTAGCCAATTTCAGACACAAGTCAAGTCAGTCTAGTATCGTCTGGTACCAATAAAAGGGAGCCTTCAGTTATTACGGCAAGGTTGGCCCGGCAAAATCCAGGGGGTCACCTTAAATTTGAAAACTGCAAAGGGAATCATGGATTTTTCAAACAACACAGGGAGGTCTCTTAGTTATCATAAGTATCCGTTCCGTCAAAAAGCAGTTTCAGTGTTCAAAAAAGATTCCGGGATATATAAATGATTCGCTGCATGATTTCATTCTCTGAAATCATTTAGCTGTAAATCTGAACAGAAGTATAATTATCTGTCATATGAACCTCTTGCCTAAGCAACTCTGAGGCTGGTCTAATTGTAAATCGAGCTCACCGAGGGCAATAAACAATTCCCGTTGCTTATATCAGAGGTATAGCAAGTATTGTTGGGGAAGAGATTTATCAGTTACCCGTAGACTGCTAATACCATAAAAAGTAAAATCATACTTTTAGGTGAAATTCCAAGATCATAATTGTTGTCCACGTCTTAATTTTCAAATACCCTATTTGAATCTAATGCATTTGTATCAATTGTCAAACACCTATAAAAGCAAAGATTAAGTTAGTTTACCATTGTAAAAAATGATTCATAGTTTTCTCATAGACTACTGTGTATAGTGAATCTACATTTTGGTGAAATTCCAAAATCCAATTTCTTGCTCACTCATCCATTTGCAACCACCGTAGTAAAATCAAGTGCATTAAGATAAATTACCGAATGTCCATAAATACACAGATTTAGTTGGTTTTGTATTGGAAAAAACATATTCATATTTTCCACATAGACTACCATGTTCAGTGAATCTACATTTCGGTGAAATTCCAAAATCCAATTTCTTGCACCCACATAATAAACGTAATAAGTAGTGTTAGAGTTTCGCTTCAGATATAAACAACACGCCCACCATTCCATCGTTGAAATCTACATATTGCCAAGATGGTTGCCAACCCACAACAGAAACAACATACCAACAAACAACAGAGCCACCAACGACATATCTTTCATCTGATGAGGCATCATCGACTGACAAAACTGCGAGGAAGGACGCTAGTACAATCGTTGAAGCATCGAGCAATGGCAAGGCTACGACAAATGACCTATTCATAAATGACGTCACCCCACGAATGTTGCCGAAACACGCGACGTCAAAGTCACCATACATCGTTACCCTTGAAGACGAGTCGAAAACATTTCCACTGGAAGAAAAGAGTGTACTGGACAGCACAACCTATGGAAACTTGACCAAGACTTACAATGGTAAAGTTAACAATATATTTTCAAAATCGATATAGACCTCTATACTAAAGGCATCATCACATCGCAGTCGGTCAGTATTTATGATATTATTGTCAACGCATGAAAACCCTATAATACTTGCAGCATCAGCATGGATTTTTGCTCGTATTTCTACTGAAGAGTACATATACAGATGAATACAGCCTGTATTCAGCAAACTTGTTTTCTTGTGGACTCATGTGAATCCACGTGTATTGATGTATAATAAAGGCATCTCATGAGTGTGAATTTGCCTGACTGTATTATTGCATTTTGATGCAGTGCGTGAATGTACACACTCTTGCAGAACATCTATGCAACTTCAATATTGATCTCGGCTGTGGCTGTTGGCAGCTACTGCAAAGTACCTTTAAATATTGACTAATCGTGGCCATTTAGCACTCATGTGTTTTTTTCTTTTAACATTTTCATATTTTTCAGGAGTCGGAAACGATCTGGCGGTACATATCATATTTGCCGTTTCTTGTTCACTGATGTTTTTCCTAATTGTCGGAATGATTATAACATTCCTTGCACGGTGCAAGAAATTGTCTCGAAGGGAGGACGTGTTTAATGACCATGGAAAATATGTTTCTTGGAGTTATCATTGAAAATAATGTTGACTTGGTAATTGATATCATGCATCATGTGCGTATCCATACCTGCATCGATGTTTTCTTTGGTGGTTCTTAAACGTTTTAGTAATATATATAAATGTTGAATTCAAGCAGTAAGGTGCCATTATTAGAAGTCGAGTAAATCAACACTAGTATTCAATGTATTGTATTGTATTGTATTGTATTGTATTGTATTGTATTGTATTGTATTGTATTGTATTGTATTGTATTGTATTGTTTTGTATTGTATTGTATTGCATTGGTATTGTATTGTATTGTATTGTATTGTATTGTATTGTATTGTATTGTATTGTATTGTATTGTATTGTATTGTATTGTTTTGTATTGTATTGTATTGCATTGCATTGCATTGCATTGTATTGTATTGTATTGTATTGTATTGTATTGTATTGTACTGTATTGTATTGTATTGTATTGTATTGTATTGTATTGTATTGTATTGTATATTTATCTTCATCAGATGACAAAAATAACAATTAATACCAAATCAAAGTCAAAATGTCTTCGATCTGGTCAGCTCTCGGAAAATAGTTCTATCTGAACTAGGCTCGGAAAAATAGTACATCATAGTGTAACTGAAAAACTGTGTAAGATATTGATGCTCACAGTACAGGGAATGCCAATTGAGTATATGGAAACCACGTAATAGTCGAAGAAAATGTACACAAGCTTAGACTTTGGTGCAAAATAACTATACAACTAATGCGTAAGAGTATACTATCTACTCCATTCAGAAAATAGGTATAACATATTGAAAGACACATTTTTATATTATAAATAGAAAGTACAATACGGAGTATTTCAATAAAGTTATACACGACAAACAAAGTACTTGAGAAATGTGTACAATAGCACTATTCATACATTAAACAAGTTTTTAATGTGTTCTTAAATGTATTTATTTGTATTTGCTTTACGAGAGACTTCAAACTATTAGATGCTGAATATTTTATGTGACGTTTGCTTTGTGACAAATGTATTTTGGTGACATAGAAGTTATCCCCAGTCGAAAACGGCTGGAATGATCATTTTGCGTCGTGTAACGGTACGGAGTGTTTTCATCGGCATATTGGTTATTAGGAAAACCAAAACCAAAATACAGGTGTGATATTTTTATAGCTTGTTAACAGCTAAAATGTCAAGTTTTCTAAATAAAAGGGCAGTAAGCGAACGGAAATCTGACAAAGTAATCAGACGGGTAATTTTCTACTGTAACAATAGAATTGGCTTGAAGAAAGTCTTAAAAATACTGCCACAGATCTCAATACAGTATGATATGTTTTAGTTGGGTGAGGGAGTTGTACAAAGTAGCAAGATGGATTCGGGAACATAGTGGCGAAGTTGTGAAATCATACCAACATTAAGGGCAATGGTTTTTGACGACTCTTTGAATATGGTCTTGCAAGTTAATGTTGTCGCAAAGATCAACACCAAGGTATGTTGTAGAAGAAGCTCGGTGCAATTTATGACCATAAATTTCTAAACTCAAATCGATGTTCACATTTCTGCGGCAAGTTTTTACTACCATGTAATTTATATTCTCGAAAAATTTGTTTCTGAAATGTGGCTTGCAGTTTATTTTCTGACTATTGCATTGTGTGGACTTTGTTCTGTAAAGTAGAAGAAATTGTTAATAAACATTGGTGTGATTAATCGTAAAGACAACTGTGTTATTATGGCAAGTTTGTCAGAAAGTGTACTCTTAACCCATCTGTAAAGAATCACTATTTTAATGTCATGAAAAAACACGTCAGTTTGATTAAAAATCAATTTTAAGTGGCGAAGTTGTGAAATGATACCAACTTAAGGGGCAACGGTTTTGACGACTCTTTGGATATGGGCTTTCAAGTTAATGTTGACGTAAAGATCAACACCAAAGTATGTTGCAGAAGAAACCCGGCCCGGTGCAATGTATGACTGATCATCAATTTCTAAACTCCCATCGATGTTCACATTTCTATTTTAACTACCATGTAATTTGTTTTCTTAATTTTGATGGTCAGTTTGTTCCTCAAATGTGGCTTGCAGTTTGTACTCTGATAGTTGATCATTTGAACTATGCTTTGTACATCTGCTGAAAATGTGAATAAACATTGGTGTAATTAATCGTAAGACAACTGTGTTATTATGGCATGTTTGTCAGAAAGTGTACCCTTGACCGTATATGGATTAAGAATAAATAAATCATTGTTTTAATATCATGATAAAGTCACGTCAGTTGGATTAAAAATCTAATGTGAGAGGCCTGGCACGAGGTTTTCATTTTTGATAGTGCAGCACGCTTGACATTGATTGAGTAGTGTGTTCATTCAAAGTGAAAGACTTATCTTTTTTTTTAATTTTTTGCTCAAATTTTCCTCAAAAACCTTTCAACATATGTCTTTGAGGAAAATTTTAGTGGTTTGTTTGTCGGTATTCCCCGATTTTCTATATGGGAATGCCGACAAACAAATCACTCTAGGTTTACCGATAGTTGAAATTCAAAATGGTCGCCATCTTTATGTTAACTCTATAGAGAAGAGTGACCTTTTCGATTTTCGAAAAACTCAGAGAATTAACGTTTTTCTTACACCAAGAAGACCTTCAAAATGAACCCGTCCAAGTGGTCGATCAGAAAAGAATGGGAAAAAGTTGTCGGAATATCTGCCCCATGGCGCATTCTACACTAAATTTATGATAAACAGAAATCAAAATTTCGGAATTTCGGATATGTGTGTTATATTTTCAGAAAATTTCTGAAATTTGGGTTGTGCAAAGGAAGTAAATATTGAAGTCAGCTGTGCAATAAATCGTCAGTGGTCGTACATGGACCAGTGCGGAGGGCAAGTACTATAGTTTGTCTTTAAGTTTCATCTAGTCGTCATCTAGGGGTACTATTTCTTTGAAAATCAAGATAAGTAGTTGACATGTTAACCATGTAAGAGGTCATAATTACCGGCAGCACATCAAAAAAGACGACAACCCAACAGTACAATATTCCACATGACGAAACGCAGTGCTCTGATAGACTCGGAGGAATCTTCAAAGACGGTTTCAAGGGACTGTAGAGGATTGTTATTGGAGCATGAAGCAAATTTTACCGTCTGTTTCCTTTCAACAAAGATCAAAATTACATTATTATGCAGTCCATACATAGTTTTGTAACATTTGCATTCGTATTTATACCTTTCTACATGATCAATGCCCACATTGATGTTTGCACATACACCAAGCTGAGTGGAAAGCAATCTATATCATACATAGAATATTTAATAATTTCTTATGGCTGAAAATCAAATGGACCGGGGACTTACCAGATTTCTACTTAATACATTGAATTTTTTAAACAAAATGTGAGTATGACCTCCTACATCAGGACCCTAAGCTAAGCTGTTGCTAGGCGACAAGCATTCGCCATTATGTCGACGACCACTAGCAATGTTTGCCATTAGCAAAAAAAAATGGCTGTCCCTAGGTCAAGCAAAATGTACGTTACACAGTATTTCCATCGATAAAATACTATAAATATCTCTTATGTTGGTGGTAAATAATTCTGCATAATATGTCAGTGGTTAATATTGGAACCAGTGCAGAACATAGTCAAAGTCTTTATTATGTAATCTGTGGAGACCAGTACAGCGAATTCGTGTACAGCGAATTCGAAAAAAAATGAACAAAATAGAATGCGCCTGAAAAAATACAGAGATAAAAAAGATAAATGCTGGAAGTGTTAGCTGACGAGACACGGTCAGATTCGCCAGTTAAAAAGCAGTGTTTATGAAAATCGTGGGGAAGGCAGTTCTTCGCATACCACGCCGCTTGTTGTTAAACTACCATTTACAAGACTAAATGGTCGCAGATTAGGTCCTAAACGATGAACATAGGGGACATAAGCAAGCGCATATAGAAAAATTTAAAAGTTAGAGAGTTAATATACACCACTCCAGAAGAACCACAAAGCAGTTAAAAAGCGCCTCTAACGACTGAAAAAGAAATACTGCCATGACAGCAAACTCTCCCAGAAGTAAAACAGAGTCACTTATTCACACTACACGTTTGAATAGACAGCAAGCAGTGTGAAGAAGCAACTTCCATAGCTGATGTAAAAAAAGTTAAAAAGGGTGCTCAAAAGTCCAGGATTCGAGTTTTACATCAGACGGTCGCTGGGAAAATTGAAAAGAAATACCGATGTATAATATCGTCAAGCATGTCTACCGGATTTTGTCGCAATCGACTATCAAACGTAACTAGCAAAAATATGTGCTGGTCGAAAAGTAAAAGATGTCGTATCATGGAGAAAAATGAAGCCGCTGTGTTGGAATTTCTTACCAGGGATGACAACAGCAGATCACAACCCTGAAAAGCTGGTGCAAAGAAAGTAAAAAATGGTGAGAAAATGCAAACACAGGTCTTGACAGACTATAAATCAAATTTGTTTGCCAAGTTTGAGGCTGAGAACCCGGACATCAAAATGTCAACGGAAACATTGCGCTGTATGCGACCAAGATATATCTTATTGACATCGCTCATCAGTCGACATAGCTGTCTGTGCACGAAATGTCTAAACATGGCACTTCAGATGAAAACTGAAAGGCGAGAAGTGGTGGTTGTACCATCAAATCCGGAATCATTTCTGAAAGAAGAACATGACATTGATGACTTAGTGAAGCAACTCTCGTCAACTGTTGTTGTAAGTCAGTGGAAAAGAGTCATCATCAAAGAGAAAAAGAAAAGTAAAAGCGTTACAAGCATTGTTGATTCGCAGATGAAAGTAGTTGACTTCATTGAATCGTTTAAGAAGCAAACTATTGATTTCAAGGATCACGTAGAACGCCTTAACACTCAGTATGCTGAAATCAGAAGGTTAAAGGAACAACTCCTACAACATGACTTCATTGTTCACATGGACTCTGCAGAAAATTACTCCTGCAAGAAAGTTGGTGAGGTCCAAAGTGCATACTGGAGCCAAGTAGGTGTTACACTTCACCCGATTGTAAAATTCGTATAGTGGGGTGAGTCACAATTTCAAACCCAAAAATTTACATTTCGCTGGCTTTGCATCATTCGTAAGACTAATTCTCATTACCAAAAATCAATTCCTAAGTTGGTTACTTCTGTGCGAGTCCCTGTTGAGTCCATAGAATCCTTAGGCAGAAAGATATGGTAATGAGTTTAGCCAAAACTCACTAAACACGCACATGAAATGAAGAGCCCCATCTAAGTGACAGGAACGACCACAGTAATTCCGACTGATCGATTAGCTCAGTTGGTAGAGCATCCGAAGTGTATTCGGGGGATGTGGGTTCGAGTCCCGCATGGGTCACTTTCCATTTCATTTACTACACAATAAACATTTCAGAGGTCAAGACAACAAGCTTGAGCATCGTTCAGTTTCATCGCAGTATCCGACGAAATGTCTCATTCATCAGAAACAGTTCTTGCCATTCCGGGAAAGGTCATGCCCGACATTAAGTCATTGGTCAAAGACATTGATGTTGTACACTACTGGACAGACAGTCCCACTAGTCAGTATCGCAATAAAGTAATAGTCAAAACTGTTGCAAACAATGAAAATGTATTTGGAATGAAAGCACGTTGGAATTGATTCGAAGCAGGGCATGGTAAAGGACCATACTTCGGTCTAGAGGGCACCTGCAAGCGCATGGCTGATGAAGCTGTTCGTAGTGGTAAATGTGCCATTCAGGATGCAGCTGATTTTTTCAAGTTAGCAACAGAATCTATCTTGAAAGCTGTAAAGTTTGCCTTTGTTTCAGCGGTAGAGTATCAGAAAATTTCCGATCAGGTGAAGGGAAAAAAGTTGCAAGCAATGAAAGGAACCATTAAGTTGCATGCAGTTGTTGGAAAAGGCAACTCAGTCGTTGGAGTCAGTGAAGTCAGCTGCTATTGCCAAATCTGTGTTTCGGTGGAAATGTGTGGAAATCGGAAAGATGAACAAACACACAGTATACAGTAGTGCAGATGATGCTGATAGTATTGCCATTGAAAGTGAAAATGATGTTAGCACACAGGATACACAACCATCGACCGATCGCTGTTTAGAAATCGATGTTTCAGTCGGTCATTATGTAGCAGCTATTTATGATGGAAACTGGTACATCGGTAAAGTCGTAACCGTTAACGAAGTGATAACACTGTTGAAATAACTTTCATTGAAAAAGAAAAAAAACAAACTCTTTTTCTGGTGGCCATCAAGACAAGACGTCATCTGATGTGATAGAGAGATATAATGTGCAGTGTAAAAGAACAATTGCCAGTCGGGAAGTCGAAGAGAATGGTGACATTGGACGCGGAGGATCGAGAGTGTACCCTCGAAACGTTCAGTTGCCTTGAAATGTTCGTTACCGGCTAAGATAATTATTGTTCAACAGTGTTCAAACTTCTGTTTTGTTGACTTTTCATGCCTCTAAAACCCCTGTTTTCGAGTTACAGGCCGGGCTATACAAACGCTCTCATTGCAAACACATTTACTGAATGCCTGTATAACTTGGAAGAAAAATTAACTTTTCATGAAGCATTCGTTTCTGTTTAAAAATTAAGTTATTGCCTTTGTTTTAAAATTTGATGAATGCTTGCATTATAGTTAGGGTAAGGTCATGGATCCATGAGCTACAACTTAAGAGAACAAGAAAATGAAGTATTGATGACTAAATGTTTGTCTTGCCTGCATTACTTTGATTTCAATGCCTATTATATAATCTTATCATTATCTATCCAGCTGTTGAGTCTGCATTTGGATAAAAACATGTGCAAAACAGGGTTAGGTAAATCCGTTTTTGGAGAACGATGAACTTTTCTAAACTTGCACATATTCAAAACGACCCCAGTCAATATATTCAATGTATAACTTGCGATTGGATAAAAAACACATCAGGTGGAAAAAGGTCATCGTCTTGAAACGTTTGTTTCCTATGTATGGCTGCTAAGTTTGTATTTACATTCAAAGCTCAACATGATAAACATCTTCAATGTTTTGTTGTTTTGTTTAAGTATTCAGTGGACTGTTGTGTGAGACAAACTGAATTGTTGTGGGTTGTCTATATGTTAATTTATACTAAACGATCGTAACTTACTTTTGATGGTGGTGCAGTAGTCGCTCTTAACTCCTTTTCTGGTTCCATCTTTCAATGTGACCAAATGATGTTTATTTTGCCGACATTGTTTGGCTGATTTCATCCGTTTTTTACTAAGGTGAATCAGTCAGCAGAGACCGGGCAGAGACCTTCCTGACCGCTTGCCCGTGGGAAGGCTCGGCATGTCGACATGATGTTGCGATTTCGCAAACCGTTACCATGCATCAAATACGCATAAGTAAATATTCAAATAGTTGAAATGATGTTTGAAATTCTGCAATTTATTACCTAAATCAATTTACTCAATTTACAGTTATCCCCGTATTCCTGTTAATGATCGAATCTCCATAATTTAAGGTTGTTTCTATAAAGTTAAATCGCCGAAATATGAATGTGAATTCTGATCTATACTGCAACTTTAAGGTACATAAGTTAGGTTAAAATAAAAGTAAAATTTGTCTTGATTTCGTCATTTTTATTTTTTAATAATTCGAAACACGTGATGTAACGTATTATTGTGTTTCGGTGTTGAGACAACAATTTTACAGCATTATTAAATGTGATCAAGTAATCTGAAATTTCGTGATGTATCGATTTGCTGGTTGTCATCCACTCTATTACATAGCGTCTATTCAAGTAGATAGTGTGTAAATATATACAAGGTTTCCACTCGATGGCAGTTGACAGCCTAATCGTCTCAATACACTCACTAACGTGCACTTAGATAGGATAGAAAATTCAGCCTATTGTTACTTCCATTTGCACTTTTTTGCTCCTAAGTAATTATTTAAGGCTCGTTACAAATTAACACACGAGAGGGCCTGGGCTCAGTAATGGTTACGCTAAAATCAAAGTAAGAAAAAGTGTAGTCGC
>LD377023.1:13641-64825 GCA_001465055.1 Ptychodera flava | reverse complement strand
TTAGGGGATCGCAGTAATGAGACTGTGAAAAAAAATTCTATATAAAGTTTTCAATTGTTCTGAGAGGTCAGATTAACAGTAAGAAATTGTGTGTAAGTGTTCAGTTTTGTGTTATTAAGATTGAATGCATAGAAAATGGGGAGGCACTCTTTTCTTGCAAAAACTTAAACAGGGTCACGCTTGTTCGCGTAGAGTCGTCCCGAAATCCAACCTAGTCACTGTAATTTTTACAGGTTGTTCAATATGGTTTTAACACATTCCAGGTACGCGTCAAATAGAACCATGTGCATACTGTGGCGCTGATAGTAACATTTCATTTTAAAAGCGATATTACATCGTACAACATCGTGAAGGTATTTTCTTATGCGGTCAAACTACAATTGTTTTCTTGTTTCTTGGTCAGGTTGACTTATTAAATGGCTTGTTAACTTTGATGAAACAGTTAGTAAAAAAAACTCACACCTCTTGGCGGCGTTGTCTAACACAACCTTTAGAGATTGCAAGATCTGAGCTTTCTTCATTGTTTATCGAAAAATAACAACGTTGTCTTGGATTTATCGATACAAAAATTTTGCCATCAATCTTTTTCTTTGCAGGATCCGGAACAACGGATGTACTGTATATTCAACAACTGTTTGTACACATAGAAAGTGAGACATAAGCAACTTAAGACATGACAACATGTGACCTAAAAACACAAAATCGAATCAGGTGCTGTCAAAAATCAGTCCGAGCACAGGGAGTAGGGTTTATATTTTAGAGTTACTCCCTCCCCCAAAGTAATATATTTCGGTTTCCTTTTATGCATGTATATTTAGTGTCAGGAATTTGAGAACTGTTCTTGCTTACGGCGTACTATTTATTGGCAGCAGTTGTGCCACAGTAACGTACCGCGTCTTAAAACAAATAGCGTGCATATCATCTCTGCAAGTGCAAAATTAGGCTGTGAGTATTTTGTACCTCTAATTCTCCGTATCACTCGCTTCTTAATTCGACGCCAGAACGAGTATATTATGTGCTCAGCTTTACATTGACATATTGTGAATGCTTTTACTATGACTATTTGAGTCTGTGGATGACTTGTGACGCGTATGTTCTTCTCCAAGCATACGGTACATATATCTGTTCTCTGGACGCCTACCGTCCCGCTTTGTCGTGTACCGACTTATTGCAACCGGACATTTCCCTTCAGTACTTGCCGTCAGTATGGGAGGTAACGAAATCCTGAAAACGGATATAAAGAATTCGACGTCATCAAGACCACTAGAACTAAGATGACGGGCTTTGCGGAATCAACCAGGGCGTTCCATCTTAGGCCATTATTTCTATTACTGTGTTCTACAACTGTTAACGGTAAAGTAGTACTCTATTATTATTTATCGGTGTCTTTTTCTAACACCTTTTTTCGCTTACATTATTTTTTCGTTCACTAGAATTTAACACTGCGTGAAATCGGTTGCGAGGTTTGAGTCGACTATACGTAGCGTTTAAAGAAGCACTTCATGGCATGTCATTAATATGATTTTTGTCTGCACACGGATTGATTGAAACTTTCGGTGTAGTATTTGCAGTCAAATAAGTTGTATGACCAGGGCTTCTCAAAAAACGAGCTCGTGAATGTCAAAAACAAAACAACACGATCCAACAACATGGTATCATTCGTTCATCGGTTTTATCATCATTTATAATTTTGTGAGTCGCGACAAATGCAAAGTCTTGCTGTACTTTGTTCGTTCACCCTTGTAGCTGCCACTCCAAAACAATTGAGGAAAAATCCTTTTGCGTAGCAAAACATACGCTAAAATAATGGATTTATCAAATAACCCTTGCATTTGAAATCTAAAGATAAACCATACATGCAGTTACTCTAATACGTCTGAAAAGGCATACGTTTATAGCCCGGAATTATCGAATAAATCTGGCATTTGAAATCTAAGGACAAACCATTCAAGAAGTTACCCCAATGTGTCTGAGAAATGCATTCGTTGGTAGACCGGCATTATCGAATTAATGTGGCATAATGATATGAAATCGAAGAACGAACCTTTCAAGCTATCATATTTGACTCTATCAAGAATGGCCGGATACTCCAATGTGTCTAAGAGATGTAATCATTGTTGAACAGACATATTATTTAATTGACGTAATTAAATCAATCTCATTCAACAACTGTTTCGACGTAATCTCCAACTGCTATCATAAAAGAAAATATTACTTAATATACTTCCTACTAACCAATTACCGCACATGGTTCCAACCAAGTCAATAAGTATCACACACACACACACACACACACATATATATATATATATATATATATATATATATATATATATATATATATATATATATATATATATATCTGGTCATGGTAAAAATTGTAATTGGTATCAATATAATTCATCGTTCCGATAAATTTGCGCATAATTGGTATAAAATTTCCCGTTAAATACTCCATACGATCTCAAAAATATTATTATTTGGTCCATTCGCGTAGGATAAATAATCACGATGTTTAACAAATATTTTGATTATTATACAAAGATTTTGGCAAAATCCTGGGAAGGAACACCCTTGCACAATGCACCGTTTTGAAAATATGGTACAAGACCACCAATTCACTTCCGGGTTCGTTACCGGGTTACGAAGATAGTTCTGAAGAAAAATAGTGAAGACCTTGAAGTTTTGGTACCTGCATGGATGCTTTTTTGTTTGAACTTTAATGTCAAAAATTTTTGTGAAGATATTTTTCCGCCTGAATCAAAATGCAGACTGTTGTGAATAATGGCTTAAGCATTTGCTGGTAATATGAGGAGTTCCAGGGCCCAACAATAAGCCTGAATCTTTTCAAAAATACCACTGAGGGCGCTATTTTCATCGCTTTCTCAAAATTTCCGTGGACTTGCTCACAAGAAAAATTCATCAGTAGTCAAGCTGACATTGACCTAACACCTGTAAAGAGGATTCGTGCCGCTGAATGTTTTTAAAGTAGGAAAATCGAGCTCAATGCTACTGTCATGGCCGATGGGAAATAAACTGGTCCAATAATCATTTTCATTTAAGGTAAAACATTACCAGGTCCTTGGGACATTTGATATTTACAAATTTAAGTAGAACCATCCTGAACCACTGATAGTTGGTGGTGGTACCAGGTGTCTGGGAAGAGTAAGCGTACCCTACTAGTATGCTACAACCGTCAGGATTGGTCCAAAAATTGTCTAAATATTGTATGAAATGATACAGCATATGAATCACTGTAATAAGTCAAAGCTGGAAATGCTTTATTTAATCATTTGAGTGACCGCGGTGTCATATTTGGCCACAATGTTGTCACATCGACCCGTAGAACTTTTTGAAAGTCCTAACGAGTCTTTTTGTAGTGTATTCCTTGCTCACTAATTTTGATGCCAATGAGATGTGTCGCAGTTGAAAATCAGCGTAGGAATCACAACTAAATAACTAATGATGCTTAGGGCTCGTCATTACAACTTCGCCGATGCCAACATGGCATCATTAACGCCTATTAATCAGTTGCTTATAGATCCGCCAGTATGTATTTCGTGGCGAAGTGTAAACGAAGTTATTTTGTTCTTAGTATTAGGTAAAGAAGATAATTGACGTTGAATTTCCCATCTATCCTTATGGCAATACGCTACATCATATGTTGACCACTGTCTCTTGCTTGCTTGAACGACTGTCACATTTACGAGATTGATATACAAGAGTACTTTTGCACTTGACAGTGTATGCCTTGACGTGTGAATTGCATCAACGGCATAAATCGTGGTACTTAGTACACTAGCGATGGTTCGCATTTAACAGTACTACAACAGGAGAACATTTACACGGCACATTACATTTTAGCTTTTTTCAAAGTCATATCTTATTTCTGCACTTATCTTGAGAGAACACTGCACTGCATTTCCATGATTTGACTTTAACGTTGGTGAGATTTTTTGCAACATGCCAAGAGTTCTGGTCAGTGACAACGCAAACTCTCGTTTTGCTGACACGTTTCACCATATCTTTGCCCCCTAGCCTCCTCTGAAACGGCTGAGGCAGATTATTTATTTTAACCTTTGAAATGGCTATGCGCTATGCGAGCAAGAGAAGGTGAATGAGATCAGTATTTCGTAAAAATATGTGTAACATTACGGGAAGGCTCCATTAACTTACGGATACCCTACTTCCCTATGATGATCAATTTTTCAGACCTGCCTTTCCTACAATGGCATTACAATGGCACCAGCTGTATTAGATAAACATAACAATGGAACTTTTACTCCTTAAGGGATTAAAAGTCTTCTGTTTGTCACCCGAGTTGGTCAGACAAGGATTCGGTTTTCAGGTATCATTCAAGTTAATGCAGTCTTCCCCTAATGAGTACAAGGGTTTGATTATACACAATCGCACTTAGCAGCGATCAAGTGACCCAATCATCACTCTTTTTTCCGACTGATCTCTTGATATTAGTATAATCATGATCATATTTTCACTTTGTTAAAGCGCTTATATCAAGAGAAACTTTAAAATAAAGATAGATTATTTATATTTATGCTATGTTTACACTTGACATTCGGGTGTCATTTCTTTGACAGAAGCAGAAATTTAAACCCGTAATTTCGAATCCAACGGACGGCAGAGGGTCTTGTAGTCTACCCCTTCCCTTAAGCGAAAGGTTCGATCAATCTTGCTGTATAATACGACCAAAATGTGTTGAAACTGCATTTGAAGGATATTCATGGTTCAATGACGATGAAAACGTGTCGACATTATTCCTATGTTAGTGCTTCTTGGGTTTATTCGCTTAGTTGCTGAGTCATTTCTATTACGCTCTCGTCGGCATAAAAACAAAGTATAGGACAGTCAAAGGTCTGTCATCTTATGCCAGGACTACTGCGTCACGTACATGTATATCATGACGTAGGTGAATACGTAGTTCACATTTTTGTGATTTTGTGAAATTAAGCCCCGCCATTGCAAAAATTGTACTGGTGAAAAACGGAGTTAATTATTCACACTGGTTTATAGTTACACGATTGAAACTTATTTGGGATAATTGGATAGGTAGTTATGTTGGTTTAATCCGCAAATGTAAGCTCATCTGCTTTTCCATTTTTTTGCAATACAATTGTTTTTATGGATTATTTGTAATATTACAGCGTTTACCATAAGGGTACCGAACAATTTTGACAAATTTGATAAATGTGAGCAATTAGATCAAATTCTCAAATACAAGAATCGTGTTTGGTATACTATGAGAATTTGATCGTCCTGTTTGAAAAATTCCTTTACAGACGGAATTAGGTCGACCTGTATTAATTACCGTACTTGCATCAGTACTATCTCCATACTGTTTATTATAATTCTCATAATCTGTTCGAAATTACTATGCAGATGACACAGCAACATAGCATTTCTATATGATACCGGGTATTTACCGCTACTAGACTATACAATGCCGACATTAAATTGGTTCGGCCAGATCTATGAGGTGGAATAATCTCGACAAGTATCGAATTAAGAGTCAGTGTGAGGGAGTCGGGCAAGTTGGCTAGATCTGTAAGTGGGTGAAATCTCCGATATAAATCAAATATTGACCTGCGATGTGACAAATCTAGTATCGTCTAGTATCGAATTTAGAGGTGAACAAAGCTAAGTCGGACTTTGCAAAATCTGCAAGGTGGTGAAATTGCCAATATATATCGGATGTTTGACTGAGATAAGAAAACTCTAGTATCTTCTAGTAACGAACTTTGAGTAGGAAAACGCTCTGTAAGGAAGTGAAATGTGAAATGATATTTACGGGCGATTTGACAAATCTTGTGTCTTGATATATATATATATATATATATATATATATATATATATTCACACTTTTCTGTCCGCCCCATCCCCAGGCCGAAGAAACTGGCCAGTTCGTTTGGCGTTGTAACTCGAAATGTGGTCGCTATTTGCGCCGGATTCGAGTTATGAGTCTGTATTTTGATGATTGTGGTTGGTTGGTTGGTTGGTTGATCTGCATTAAAGTAATATGTTTTTTTTAAAATAAATGATGCATTATATAATATTTATATCACAATCGAATAGCAACAGCCTTCTAATAAAAAAAATGGAAGTGTTTACCCGTGATACATGGCTTAGCCTCTACCTATACATCAGTGACCCATATAACAGGAAATATGCTATACTTGACACAAATTGTTTTTACTCCATGACAGATCTTAATGAAAGAAAGACCTTTTTAGGAAGACAAATTTACTGCACAACATGTGTAAGAAATTTCAAAAGCTTTCAATAAAATTAGAAAGTTTACCTATAAGATGTGTCTAAGCCTATACCTTTTACGCCATATGACACAAAACGTAAGATCGTTGGCACAGATTATGTGTACTGCATGATGGATCTTTATCAATGCAAGGTCCATTTATGATACTACATTTATTGTTAAAATTTCAATGATGTTTCAATGTCAAAAGTATTGTAGTACTTTGTCACGACATGTTTCTACTCTTAGATATGGCTTACAAATCTATACCTTATGCATTGGCGCCATTTGACACAAAACATACGATAGATGACACAGATAATATTTACTCCATTCATGATTGACATTTATCAAAATAAGATCAACATTTGATGATGCATTTAGTATTTTATATTTATTTGAAGTTTCAATTTTATAAGCTTTATAATTAAAAAATGGGATATGTTTACCTACAGGGCCTAGCATAAAAAGCACTCAATGCCAAAATTGCTCAAAACACTTACAGTTGATTCAAATTATGTTTACTCCACAGTGGACACTTACTTAGAGGTTAAAACGGCAAGCGATGGTATTTGGTCCCCGATAAAATACCTCGGGGGTGAAAATTAGTATATTTGGCGGGAAATATTTATATGCAAATGTTCACCCCATATGTTTTTTATACGCAACCAAATACCCGAGCTTACCATTTATAACCTCTCTATAATATGCAAAAGTTAAATACAAATGGACGGTGTCGTTATTTACATGATTTGTGACAGAAGTTGGAACGAGGATTCAAGAGCCAAGCCTCAACATAAACTCAAAAAAGAACGTTTTAGAACGCGCATGGCACAGTTGATGCTATACAATACGGTGATGCAATGCATCGATATCTGGACCACTCTGTGATATGGCTTATAAATCTATACCTTATGTATTTGGGCCATATGACACAAGACATATGGTAGATAACACAGACTATTTCCATGCATGATTGATATGTATCAAAATCAGATATATTTTGGATGATGCACTTAGTAAACTGTCTTTTTTTAAGTTTCAATACTATCATTTTTCTAATGAAAAATTGGGACGTGCTAGCCTACGGGGCATTGCATAAAATACACTTTATACCGACATTGCGCCAAAACATTTACAGTTGATTCAAAACTATGTTTACTCCACAGTGGACTGTAGAGTGTTTCAGTTATATTGCTGAAGTATGCAACCAGCAACTATCAGATTAATTACATTTCATTTATGAAATAATATTGTAAATGTTTGTGTTTTTTTGACCAGCAAGTGAATGCTATCGGGGCGTTTACGGATACGATTATCGTGGCAATGTTTCAGTGACTGTGAATGGGAATACATGTCAAAAATGGACAGAACAGAGTCCGCATCTGCATGAACGAACCCCAGGAAATTTTCAAAACGCCGGCCTTGGAGAACATAACTACTGTCGTAACCCTGACGGAGAGAACGATGCTTGGTGCTATACGACAAATTCTTCTGTTCGTTTTGAATTATGTGATATTGGACAACCAAACGAAAATTGCGGTGAGCAAGTTTGTTTTGGGAAAACACTTCATTACATCCGTTAAAATATTATTCTCTATGCTCAACAATTTCGTAGTGATTTGTTCTTTTACGGTGAAAATATGTGGCGTAGGATATTCTTGCAACCTGCTCTTCATTGCAAGTTGAACGGTCTAGTCTTTGCAATAATTACATATGTCTAACATTTGCAATAGCACAGTGAGCCGTAGTTGTGCCAGCTAAAGTGGTGCAATCGCAATACCATTTCCCACATCCATTGCTATTTGATGTCTACATGGTCAAAAGAGACTAAAGAAAGGAGGCAACATGATTATAACGCAAGTTTACCGGATATGCAATAATATAAAAAGAATCCGGGTCAGCTCTCCATGAGACAAAAGTATATATATGACATTCAAGTTAATGCAGAAGCACATCGTCAATAGTGAGTAAGCCACATGAATGATGAGGACATTTTCTTCGGACATCTGGAATCAGCTCAGTGTGCATATATAATATATATATATATTTAAAAACTATCTACTGTTGATTGACCAATCAGAGTGCTCAATTCAGGGTGTTTTATCTACTCGTAAAGCCTTGTTCACCAAATTCCAGAAACGAATGACAGCGCTGTAGTAAAGTACTGTCCAATCAAAAGTGAACATGTCATATTCTGTAGACATCTGGTACGTTTTAATATTCAAATTTGGTAACACAGCGGAAACCAGCTGCAACACAAAATCTGCTGTGCCCTAGGGCATTTATATAATGTGCCCTAGGACATTTATAGGATGTTCCATTACATTGGAAGGCTATTTCACAAATAAAAGTTTTAATTCATATCCTAAACATGTTACATTGACAAAGGGGACGGTTGACGTAAACACATTGAAAACGAAAATATATCAGTTAGGGGCGATAGTTTTTAAGTCGGATAAAACCCTCGTACTCGGGCTTTATCCTATACATATATATATATATATATATATATATATATATATATATATATATATATATATATATATATATATATATATATATATATATAATACCACGTACATTAGTAACGTAAGTGTTACATTCCTGGGCTTCCCTGTTACCTACCCTGTTCCCTATATATATATATATATATGTATATATATATGTATATATATATATATAATTCCACGTACATTAGTAACGTAAGTGTTACATTCCTGGGTTTCCCTGTTACCTTTTGTGACAGATTAAAAATCTTTTTCAGGACAACTACCACTACCAGTAGTATTAAGAAACTACAATCACTTCTTGGCCAAAAGAATGGACAGAAGCATAGAACAAATTGGCATTTTTCCTTGTTGAAATAGCATCTCCTTAGACGCCCTGGAGAGTAATATTTTACAAGGTTGAAGGCAAATCTGATGTGTAAAATTACTTTTACCGTTCAAACATAACACACAGCTTATGACGTCAAAAACTGCGCTTTGTTTATTACAACTTCGTCGATGGTAAATCGCCATGTATTGAATTCCGAAAATATTTAATATGCTAAGGCGGTGGCTGGGTGTGAATCATGTTGAAAACGATAGTACCAAATCAAACTACTCGAACAAGATTCGAGTACTAATTGTGCTCATATGCAAACAATGTGTGAAAACACAAACAATTCCTCTTTGTCTTTGGTGACGATCTTGTTAATGACGTATTTAGAGTCTCTCGAAGCTGATATTTATGTGGATGAATTCTATGTACTTATTAACAACAAAAATATAGGTGAAGCACCAGAGTGCTTTTTGTCAATAATAAAATGTTATGCCGATGGAATGGAACACAAACAAAGGTTCACTATACAATTTCAGAATAAGATAATATGTACACAAGTTATGGTATGTATGGATTGTAAGAAATTTAAGCGTACTTGTAACTCTAGACTTAACGCCTATAGGAATAATATATCTGAGTACAATCTAAATACTTTAAAACAAAGTAAGAAAGAGTACAGGGACTTCATTAACTATAAAATGACTTTTTTGTCGCAAGAACCTTGAACACCTTGTGAACACTTCCAAACAAACAATCTCAAAGAAATTTTGTCCCCTTAGAAAGGGAAATCAACACCCAGCCTAAAGATGACCTTAATGATGTTTAGTTTAATTATTGTGCTAAATTGCTAAACACCCCGGGTAAGGAAAGAGAGGAATTAAAGACTTTTTATGAGACTGTCAAAGATTTTGTTAACTATGCAGAAAATTGTGATAAGAGAGTATGTGATGTTGAAAGTTTAAATGCACGATTGTAACTGATAAAATCGACTTTTGTATAAATACACAAGTTTATTCTTGTCAGATGACCTTACTCTTGTCAGCTCCTCAAAGATAGGCTTACAGCGTTTGTTAAACAAATTAAAATATGATTATTGCTGATAATGGAAACTTTTTAGTGAATATAGAAAAAAACAAAAAAAACTGTATTCGGGAGGGGTGGTGTCTTGAGAAAATGTGAGAAATAGTACTACAATGGAAAGAAAGTATAAGTCACATCGTTCTATAACTATCTTAGTGTAGTTTTCTCTTGGATTGATAAATGGGTTCAAGCCCAAAAATCACTCAGTGAACAATCTAATATAGAACTTTGTAGTCCGACACTCTGTCACATTACCAATCGATATTTCGTGAAAAATCTATGATACTAAAATCTTGCCAATTGTAATGTATGGTTCAGATACTTGGGGCTTCCATCCTGCCAATGATATTGAAAAACATTCATAACAAGATTATGCGTTGCATTGTAAAGTTTTGTAGCAATACTAATCAGTAACTGCAATCTGTCAGTTCGTTTGAGTTCGTTGATGTTGTTTAGCATTGCGTTATGTATTTGTGTTGTGTAGCATTGCGTTATGTATTTTAGACTAAACCTTCTTGGGTGTCACTTTCACGGAACGACTGACTGACTGACCCTCAGAAATGGTTAAACACTGCAACTGTAATGCCTTTATTGCTATTCAATCAGCGGCTCAATCTTTCCATGGCAGTACATACTCGAGGCAGCCATGTGTTCAAAGAGAGAATTATAATACTTATTTACACTAGTAGACAAAATGTCTGTATCAAAATATCGTTTTTTCTTCGACCAAACATTACTATAACTATTCAAATGCGCATATCATGGTAAACAGAACCATATTGCGGCGTGTTTTGCAATACCTGTACTAACGCTATCAAAATGAATCGTTTCCAAACTCGTCAAAACTCTTCACAGAAATTCTGGGAATGCAGAGGATATTACTTTGGTTACTGAGCATCAGTTTGTTTAAGGCTTAAAGCTGAGAAAGTTCAAATAGCTGGCGGCAGCAATGACAAACAACAACTCAGCCACAGCACTACAGAGCAACATATATCTATCAATAGCAAAATAGGTCCACTCAAAATAAATGCTAAAAATTCACGAAATCCTGAACATCGTTCATAAATATTACAGTCGAGAGTTCTCCATACACTAAATATCAATTTAATCCCAGTAATAGACTCGGATGTCACAGATTACACCTTATTATGAGCGATTGGAAACAGCGACAGAAAGTTACCAACCTATTCAAGGCAGCAATGTTAGCAAAGAGAACGATGTCACTCATCCTAGAGCGCCTTACAATGACGTAACAGTTTATGATATGCATCACAAAGAGAATGCAGGTTGCTGATAGCTACAATTCAAAAGAAACTATACATTATTTTTTTATCAAAATCCCGGGCACACACATGCAAACACACATACGTGTGTGTGTATGTGTGTGTATGTCTCTGTGTGTTGTATAAATATTTCATATATATTATATATATCACATGTTATTTTATTTATGTCTCTCGGGCTCACCCTGTTTCGGAAAGTTGGAATAGAATAGGAGCGTCACCGTGTCTACGAAGATTAGAATAGTGGGGAGTCAGTCAGTTTTGATGTCCCCCCCAAAAAAAAGATCCATTGCTCCCTCCCACCCTCAGGCCGAAAAACGTACCAGTCCCTCATTGTTATTACATGAACTTTTGTTGTCGATATTGGGTCGTGTTCGAGAGATGTACCTAAATTTTGATGAGGTTGGCTGGTTGTTATGCTTCAAAGAATATCTATTCAGGACAAGCAATGCTGGAATTGTTTACCCGTTATTACATCATGGCTTAATATTTACCTATACATCGGGGCGCATATTATTGCGTACATGAAATATGTTATACTTACATATTTTCCGGAGTGTCAGATTTCAAAGTATAGAGTTCTTATCGATCGTCGATATATTTACACCGACAACGACTATGAATTGCCAAACTTTCCAATCGAAAACATCTCAAAGATAATAATGTCCATAAGTTTTTTTCCGTCGTCGGACTGGCTTCAAAAAATATGTGGCATTGTCCTCAAGCCTAATATTAATACCAGACAGGATTTTCAGTTATATTGTTGAACTATGCTATAGACAGTCATCAGATTAATTACATTTTCATTGATAAATTATTATTGTCAATGTTTGTGTTTTAGCAACCACTGAATGCTATCATGCTGTTGACGGGAACGATTATCGTGGCTCTGTTTCGATGACTGTTAATGGGAATACATGTCAAGAATGGACAGCACAGAGTCCGCATTTGCATACATATACCCAAGAGGATCATCCAAACGGCGGCCTCGGAGAACACAACTACTGTCGTAATCCTGATGGAAAGAAAGGTGCTTGGTGCTACACGAAAGATTCTTGTGTTCGTTGGGAATTGTGTGATATCGGACAACCAGGCGAAAATTGTGGTGAGAAAGTCGAAGCGTTATTTGTTTCCTGATAAACAATTTTGCAGTGATTTGTTTTTTACAGTGAAATTATGTGGCTTAGGATTTTCTTGCAACCTGCCCTTCATTGCGAGTTGCCCGGTCTAATCTACGAATGAATTACATGTATCCGACATTTGCAATAGTATCGTGAGTCCGAAATATATACCCCAACGTAACTTCAACTAAATAAATGAGTACCGTATAATCTTTGAGAATCAGACATAGAAGGCACAAACATAAAGTCATTCGACGAACAACGATGAATTTCCTTCGTCACGCAAAAGATTGTTGAATAGGGCTGTAGCGATGACATAAGTTGTCGAGCTGTTGCTTGAACTCTGCATAGCAGCGCTGTGGAGTCCGATGTATTTCGAAAATTGACTCGGACAACACTTAAAGTAGATTCACATAGATTCCGTCAAGCAACAAAATTAGGATGTATCTACTGGCGATATTTATGTCACGGAAAACATCAAAGTCTGAAAAAGTTGAGTGACTGGAATATTGGCCAGTTGACAACAGCGGAGACCAAAGAAGGCAGCGCTGTGCCCATCATAAGCGTACACTTTGTGTGTCGTCGAAAATAATCTTTCGGGCTCGCGAAAGTTGTAAACTTGTGATATTTTTTAAAAGCAACGGCATCTCTAAGAATGAGAACTATTGTTTCGATCTCGTCATGGCATAAATATGGTGTAAATATATTTGTAAATGTTTTACATAATTCAAGGCTATCCGTCGCTAGCCCGTGATGGCCGAATTGCCTTGGCATCGGTCGAGCGCGAGACAATTATCATCGGTCCAGCGCGAGACAATGATTAACACCTTCATGTGACCGAATCTGTAGGTCTGATAGTTGAAAATACCATTCGATGTATCAAAATTTCAACTTGATCGGATTTACTAATGAATGTGTACATTTAAACATTTGAACATTTCTTGGTGACGGGTCGCTGTACTTAATGATATGAAATTAATTCGTTTAAGTAAAACACAAATCGCGGCAAAAATCTGGAAATTGCAACATCAATTTTAATCCATCCACATCAAAAGAAAATTAAGAAGACTGTTTATATGATAAACATATAATGCAATGGAATTATTCTATTCTATTCTATTGTGAATTATTAATGTTAAATGTTGGTTTTTTTAGCAACCAATGAATGCTATCATGCTGGTGACGGCTCCGATTATCGTGGCAATGTTTCGATGACTGTTAATGGGAATACATGTCAAGAATGGACAGAACAGAGTCCGCACTTGCATGATAACACCCCAGAAAATCACCCAAACAGGGGCCTTGGAGAACATAACTACTGTCGAAACACTGACGGAGAGAAAACTACTTGGTGCTATACGACAAATTCTTCTGTTCGTTGGGAATTGTGTGACATTGGCCAACCAGGCGAAAATTGTGGTGAGCAAGTCAAAATGTTATTTGTTTTCAGAAAACACTTAATTACATTCAATAAAAATAGGTCTCAATGGTCAACAATTTTGCAGCGATATGTTTGTTTTTATTGTGAAATCATGTAGCTTAGGATATTCTTGCAACCTGCCTATCATTGCAAGTTGCTCGGTCTTGTATGCGCAATAATTACACATATCCAACATTTGCAATAGTGTCGTGCGCCATAGTTGTGCTAGCTGAACTGGTGCAACCACAATACCAGTTGCCGTGTCCATCGCTTTTTTCTGCGCATGTCGTCACAAGAGCCTGAAAGCAGGGAGACATGCACATGGCCCAAGTTTATGTGGTATGCGTCAATATGAAAAGAATCAGGGTCGCATTTCCACACGACAAAAGTAGAAATTTGTCATGTGAATCTGGAAGCACATAATCTGTAGCGGACAAGCCAATTGAGAGGCATAATGGTGTGACAACTGGAATCACCTAATAAATTTCCCAAAACTGTTATTAAATTTCGTGGAAATATTTGCAATTTCAAAGACCAAGTGTGGTGAAATACAGGGTAGGTAATTTTTGTATTGCCTAAAAGCGATATTCGAGTCCGGAAATCGCTGATAAATACATGAAACAGTCGCTTCTCCCAACAAAGGTGAGGAGAACTTGTCTGAGTGTGTTTCCAGACATTGTTTGCATGTCAGCAAAATTAGTATGCTAATCCTGTTTGAGTAGTTGTATTTGGTTGTCATTTTCAACGTGATTCACGCCGTGCGACCGGCTCAGCATATTAACTAACCCCGAAACTTCGGGGTTTCATACATTGCGAGTTAACATCGGCGACGTTGTAAGGAGTATGAAGTCTCACGTTAGTCAGATTTTTTGTACTCCAATGTGTCATATTCATCGCATTGTCCGTTTTAGTAAATATATGTCTAAGGTCAACGTGGAAAAACTACTTAATGCGCTCGTTTCCTCCGCCTTTAATTCGTTTAATTCATGTCATAACCATCAGACTTTTGCTCATCTTTCACGCATATCCTTACTGAACGAAGAATAGAATTAAGGGGTCGCCAAGCAAACTTGCAAGAGAATCAAATTAACTGACATTTGCCAATATTTGAAATTCCAAATGGCCGTCATCCCTGTATTAACGTTTCTGGAAAAAGTGAAAATTTTTGATTTAACAACTAACACAGTAAAAATGATTCTTACTATACTAGCTTTAAAATAATTATATCATTCTCTTTCGAAATCAAAATTAAAAACCGGGGTCACCTGGAAATTGTAGAACTACTGAAAAAAATAACAAGAGACTTAGCATAATTTAAAATTCAAAATGGCCGTCATCCCTGTGTTCGCTCTACGAGAAAGATAAAATTTGTGCTTTCAAAAAACTCAGACCGTGGACTTTTCTCTTACTCAAATCATCACAGTCCATTTAATCATAACAATCCATTTAAATTCTCGCATGCCTCAGGTCTTCTCTGTCCCATTGAAATGGCCAGTCTTCACATCCCGTGACGTTCTCTATATTCTGCCGAATATTTTTAACTCAATTCCATACCATTAAGGACTAACAAGCAAGGTGAAACGGCTATAAGTGTTGCTTCCCCAGTTTTGATAAGTGCCCTTCCTCTCAAGATCCGTCGTCGCGATTTTTTTAATTATTTTAAAAGTTTGTCGAAAAGACACGTTTTTTTATATTGCCCTTTAAAACCCTGTCATCTTGTTTCTTGCTTCCTGTAAGCCTTCCTCTTTAATATTTAATTTTTTACAATCTTTGCTTCGGACTTTGTTTTCTAATGTTATTCTTGTATTGCAATAAATTTGTTCTGTTTTCTGATTACTGTCTTGATGAAATTTAGCCTATCTATCTATCTATCTATCTATCTATCTATCTATCTATCTATCTATCTATGTATCTATCTATGTATCTATCTATCTATCTATGTATCTATCTATCTATCTATCTATCTATCTATCTATCTATCTATCTATCTATCTATCTATCTATCTCTCTTTTCTCTCTCTCTCTCACTCTCTCTCTCTCTCTATATATATGTATATATAATATATATAATGCGTTTTTTTTAGATAAAATCCACATACCATCCGTAAGCACTGCATATCCTACCAATGATTGTCAGCCAAGAAGGCAAACTACCCTCGGCCTAGGACCAACAATTGAGCGATCGACGACATTGTCAAGTGTTTCAACTGGCGAGACAAGTGCAAACTTTGAAGTTTCAACAAATGACAAAACTACAACAACATTTGATGTGTCAACTAATGACAAAGCTACTAACAAACTCGATGTGTCAGGAAATGAAAAGGCGACTACGATAGTTGAAGTGTCAACGAATGACAAGGCTACCACATATGTAGAAGTCTCAAAGGATGACGAAACTACAACAAATGTTGTTGTGTTAACTTATGACAAGACTACTAACAAGGCTACTACAAAATTTGAGGTTTCAACTAATGACAAGGCTAAAACAAATGTTGACGAGTCAAGGAATGACAATGCTACCACAAAAGTTAAAGTGTCAACGAAAAACAAGGCTACGACAAATTATATAATTAGAGATTCCTCCATCCTTCATACTAACAGAAAACTTATCAACATCTTTAACAGGCAAGGATGTGTAAGAGTTAAACACCAGGATAACTATGGTAGGTATCGTCTCACTGTTACATCGTCTGTCTGTCTGTCTGTCTGTCTGTCTGTCTGTCTTTCTGTCTTTCTGTCTGTATGTCTCTGTTCTGTCTCTGTGTCTCTGTCTGTCTGTCTGTCTCTCTCTCTCTCTCTCTCTCTCTCTCTCTCTCTCTCTCTCTCTCTCTCTCTCTCCAACATCATCGATATCACTGACGCTAGTCCCCAGATCATCACTAAGACAAGCAAGCAAAGTAGAATACCTTTTGTAGGTTTTTTAAGTAGACATATTAGAATATTTGAATATCCCGCTTCCGCAACAGTTTTGTACTAAATAATTATTAAAAGTCACACACAAGCGTCTCCGTCTTATATTAAACGTTTTCGCTTAATTGCAATGTAAATGCTGAAACGCTATCATTTCGTTCCCTAAACATATTTCAGATCTTTGAAGCTCTTTTAATTAGGCAATGTAAAGAATAGATTTTCCCACGTTTTACAGGTTGTTGCAATGTGCAGTTATACTAAGATAAATCATATCACCGGTTATATTGTTCTTCAAATTATTACGTATTTCTCTTTTTGACGGTTTGTATTCTTACAGGTGGAGGACACGATCTGTCGCTGGCAACTATGATAACCATCATTACTTCACTAGCATGTGGTCTGAATATACTGTTCGTTTTTATATTTTTTGTGCTTCGTGGTAAAAAATGAACTGGGTCTCAATTGTTGGGATTTTATTATTTGTTGTTCAATTGAAGACGTTGAAGAAATGCAATCTCCTCGAGTATTGACTGCTATTTTTCGTTTGATTTATCCTTTATTATTTGTCAAGATAGTAGTAGTAGTAGTAGTAGTAGTAGTAGTAGTAGTAGTAGTAGTAGTAGTAGTAGTAGTAGTAGTAGAAGTAGTAGTAGTAGTAGTAGTTGTAGTAGTTGTAGTAGTAGTAGCAGTAGTAGTAGTAGTAGTAGTAGTAGTAGTAGTAGTAGTAGTAGTAGTAGTAGTAGTTGTTGTTGTTATTGTTGTTTTTTTGTATTGTTTAATTTGTTGGCTTCTTTCCCCGATACATATTGTTTACATTTAACGTCTAACAATTACAGTGAACAAATACATGTTTTTCTAGATGGAAAGAGGACATTAATTGAGAGAGTGCCGATGTGTCAAATATATGTGTACAATTGATCTTATTATTCTTGATCAGAAAAACGTAACAGGCGATGAAAGCAAAGATGGGGATATATCTAACCGGGAATGAATCACATCATAATTAGACATTGTTTTGTGGACATCGATGAAGTTGGTTTTGATTCTCTCTAATTGTCACTTTCACTATAACGCTTGTTTTTTTTTAATAGTTGCAACTTGAAGTTGACATATATTTCTGTGCCCACAGTGGATTTAACTGACAATAGTACTAGTGGGAACTTTAAAGCTATAAACGTGAATCAATGGTGACATTCTGAATTTGGCATGTGAGGTATTAGTCTAGTTGACAAGTGTATCTTTTACAAAGTGGGACAAAAATATTATACAATGAATTTAAACAGGTGGAGTTTAATTAAGAGGAACACAACAGCTATTTAATGAGCCATGATATTAATGCTAAATCTTTATAGTGTGGAAATGTGCATCGGTTCTGTTAATCTTTATGCTAATAGACAAGCTATTCAGCATTTTGGATATGTTTTGTGTGACTTTTAGCACCTCATATTTTAAAGCGTTCTCTAATGTTCTCAATAAATAATAAATTCGGAATCTGTTAAGAAGAAAATATTTGATGAGTATTGAACGAAAAAAATGCATCTTTAGTTAGAAATAAGCTTATTATGAAGTTTGTGTAATTAATAAATGAACTTTAAACACATTTGGTGCACATTTTGTATTATTTGGGGATTTTTTAAAGTAATATGGGAATTACAAGGGAAATAAACACTGCAATCAAGCTATGTAAGAAATTGACAATACCATGAGTATGGTCTGCTTTTGGCGGTGCAGGTGTCGGGAAATGGTGACTGCGAAGAGATATATTTTTTTTCTTACATGTATTTAGAACATGACAGAATTATGATTTTTAAGATGATGAAAAAGTTCCTAGCCGGGGAAAAAAACCTTGAACAATAAAAGGTGGTAAAGTTGAATCGTCCTAGCATTGTGTTGCCTTTCCAAAACACTCAGTGTCAACGAAAGGCGACGATACGACAAACACGACAAATTAATTGAGCAGTTACCCCCTCCGTATACACGAGATTTTTGGACAATGCGCGACATACAGCACGAGCCCATAGGCAAGTATATGGAGCGAAATGTACCAAAATCGAGTTTATACCCGACTGCGGCGGAGGTTATTGCTATTTTATTATATCAACTTCTGTGTCTTTGTTGTCTTGCTTTGGTATTTTTGTCACTTTAAGGCCCAAATGTAGAAAAGGACGTATGAGAGATCGAACGTCGGAAATGCAGCGCCCGAGACCGAACATTTTTATAAGTTTGGATTACGTTGACAACAGACGCACACAGTATCCTACGATAACATATGCATCACATTCATCAACATTGCATTTTATTCACCTGCAATGCCAACACTGACTTGCGACCTACTGCAGACACAGAAATTGGTCAAGAGTTCAAATCACAAGAAATAGTAATAATTTTTTCGTGAATTTACATAACAACAATAGTTTTGGCTGTTTTGGCATACTAAAAATAGATTTGTCTCATGTTGTACCGATGTGTCGACAATCGCAACATTCAGTCCTGGTGCAGTGAAGTTACAGGCGCCTTTTTGAATGATGGAAGATTTGCACGTTATTGTACCAGTAAACAAGCAGTTTGAAATAATCAAGACTTGGGATGATAGCCCCTGTCACATGATGTGCCCCTGTGGCAGTGGAGTGTGCTGCCCGATTCAGCGAGAGCTGGACGCTGACACTGCTTGTACATTTGTATGTCAACTTTCGTCGCAGTCACCACGAATAATTCTATTGTTACTTAGAACACCCTCGTCTGTTACAGCCCAAACGTTGGCAAATGATGTCTGACATACCGTTCCTGTCAGGAAGTGTCAATTTATTTGTGTATGAACGAATACAACTTCCATTTTAAGGAGCTGTGTGTCGTGTCTCGACTCCCGCTGAATCAAGCAAAAGTGCACGGCGCGCTGTTACCCTATTGCAATGATTTGTGTACATCAAACCCAAATGCGCTGCTTCAGATGTGTCTTTCGTCATTGACACCCCTTTATTTTCACCAAGAGATGCGATACAGACCCAAACTTTTATCTGTATATCTAAATTCGAACTTCGGTCTTTGAAACAAAGCGAGCTGTTTCGGATTAAGTTAGATCGGTACGTTCAAAAGCACCAACGGGCAATTTTCGAAAATGCTGGTTTAAATGCCCGTTTTAGCACTGCTAAAACAGTATTTTTGCATCAATGGAATGGGCTCTCGTCCAATCAGAATGGCGCATGGTAGCATGATATAGGTGAAAATAATTTATAACAAATGACGTCACTTCACGCAAAGGGCCAAAGAGGGACATTCTTTGGTACCATTAATGGCAAGTAAAAAGATTCTATCGGACGAAAAGAATGTTTCAGACTTTATGAGTCGTGAAAATTTGACCAACAGACACAGAGGTTATACATTACACACTGTAGTACAATCTCAAAGTTGAGACTGATATATCTTTGTACTTCTCTTCACGTCGGTCGCTCGGTTGTACAAGAGATACGACACTTGCGGTGTTGAAAACGACGTGGTCAACGTGCTTTTCAAAATAAATTACATCGCCTCAGGAAAGACAGGTATGACAGGCGCATCTTATTTGACCTTTAAACCATAGTATATACATGATACAATAAGCAAGAAGCACCGAATTTTGTTTGTACGCGATTGCTAAAAATTATTGATATACAACTGTAAGAGATCAAATCTTTTCCAAGGTTTCCAAGGTCTCGACTTCTTTATAAGACAAAAAATGTGATGAATGGCGCTTTAGCTTGGCTTTCAAACATAAACTTACAGCAATTCTTGTCCGAAGCCTACTGGTAGGTGAAGTTTTCAATACGACGGGACTCTCATGACGCTTGTGTTCACCTACATCAGAAACTGAAGAACGGTCGAGGGATTTTTGAAATCGTTTATGATTTCAAATGCAAATATTTCGTGACTGAGACACGCTTATATCGCCTGTGACGAATTTTGTGTTCTAATAGTAGCCTTGTATTTAATATGAACAATAAATGAAAATACCATTAATTATAAAAAAAATCAAATATTACACAGTACCACTTGTCATCCTACACCCGTCTATCGATATTATAGACTATTTTATGTATTTCATTTTTCATTACAAAGCTATATTTAATACCCATTATTGCAAGTTTTCCCCGCAGTGTCGGCATTTGCAACATTTGCGCTGCTTCAGACACTTGACTTCGTCTGGTGTGTGACGCAACGCAAATGACGCTAATGCTGATACGACACAGAGAGAGGCGATGTTGAGTGATGTATGTATGTATGTATGTATGCATGTTAGAATCATTTTCATTCTTAATCATCTTTCACCCAGTCGCAGTATCATAACTTTGAAAATCAAGAAACTTCGTTTGCAACTTGTAACATATAAAATGTCATTTAAAATTACTGGATAACAAATAATTACCTGCCGAATATCGAAACAAGTCATCGTTGATGACACAGTCCCCGCTTGTCCATTTTGTTATAATCTTTGATGTCTACGTAGCTGTGGTCTCGGTAGCTGTGGAATGACATTGCTGCAGTGGGTGCATCAGGCATGTGACTTGCATAATAAAGTAATCTGAGGAACGTTCAATAAAATTGACCCATCACTGCCGGCAATGACCATTGAAGGAACTTTTGATTACATCACACATAACGATGCCCTCACTGCTTCTAGTGTCATGATGGCACATACTATACACATGGTTTGATGGAACTTTAGAAATGGTATGGGATCGGGTATGTTGTTGTAACAGCCATTTCGGATTATATAATGAAACAAATTAATGTGCATAAGAATGCAGTCATATCACATGTAAACAAAATCAGTCCATCGAAGGACAGTGACCTATGTTTATGTTTCAAAGACATAAAAAAATCACACCAAATTGAAATTAAATGGCTGTCTATTGACCATATGGATCATAGCACAAAATAAGTAGACATGCATATGTATGCCATAGTACTTTATCTTTGTACCAAGTCCCAACAACATTGGATAAGGAATATTTGCATATGATTAAGCCTCAAAGACATGAAGAAATCCAAAAATGACCATCTGGGAGCGCTATTGGGGAAAAATGACAATCTGGCAACCATATTGGAACATGTTACGAATTACATTGACATGTATATGCATGCCATAGTGCATGATCTTTGTGCCAAGTTTGGACAAAATCGGTGTAATGACCTTTGGATTAATCTTCAAAGACATGCAAAATTCCAACAAAATTGCAGTTCTGCAGCCATATTGGCTCCTATTGCAAGGTTAATTGATACATATATATGTATGCCATAGTGCTTTGCCTTTGTGCCCTGTTTGAACGAAATCGGTTCAAGGATGTTTGAGTTATGGTTCAAAGACACGAAAAATCGCAAACAAAATGGCCGCCTCACGCCCATATTGGATTGTATCACAATATAATTCTATATGCATATGTAGGCCATAGTGTTATGCCTTTGTGCCAAGTTTGAACAGAATCTGTTCCAGGATGTTTGAGTTATGGTTCAAAGGCATGAAAAATCGCAAAAATATGGCCGCCTTGCCGCCATATTGGATTGTATCGCAAAATAAATCGATGTGCATCTGTAGGTCATAGTGCTATGCCTTTGTGCTAAGTGTGAACAGAATCTGTTCAAGGAAGTTTGAGTTATGGTTCAAAGACACGAAAAATCACAAACAAAATGGCCGCCTCACGCCCATATTGGATTGTATCGCAATATAATTCTTCATGCATATGTAGGCCATAGTGTTATGCCTTTGTGCCAAGTTTGAACAGAATCGGTTCAAGGATGTTTGAGCTATGGTTCAAAGACATGAACAATCGCAAAAATATGGCCGCCTTGCGACCATATTGAATCGTATCGCAAAATTAATCGATGTGTATCTGTAGGTCATAGTGCTATGCCTTTGTGCCAAGTTTGAACAAAATTGGTTCAGCAGTGTCTGAGGAACGGCTCCGGACGGACGGACGGATGTACGTACAGACGGACGGGACCCAATCTATAAGTCCCCGCGGGACTTCGTCCGCGGGGACTAAAAAGACTGTAAACAAACAGTAAAATTTTCCGCGTAACAATTAAAAGACAGAGCTGTTTTAGAGGATCCTCAAGTGACAGTCATTGGACTACAAGTTGAGTACGAAGCAAATTGTACCATCTATCATCGTGTTTCCTTTTTATCCAAGATCAAAATTACACTGTTCTTCAGTTTCTACATATATTTGTAACTGTTCATCCTGTTTAAATTGTCTACAAGATCAATGCAGTAAAACCTGATGGAAGGCAATCTATATCATACACATTATATACAATGGTCAGGAAAGTAACCAAATTTCTAGATTAGAATTTTTAATTAATATAGTGAAGTTTTGATCAAAATGGGACAATGACCTCCTAGGTCAGGACTTCGGACTAGGCTGATGCTGAGCGACAAGCGCTCACCAATATTTCGATGGCCAATGACAATGTGAAACAACCATTTAACTTAAAAGTATGATTTAATTTTTCTTAAAACCCATTGCGTCGATTATTCGTGCTCTGAACTCTACAGAAGTTGCTGTTTTATGCACATTCAGTTTCTCAACATATGTAGTTTTTGTAAAACTGAGCCTTTAGTGTCTACGCTGAATAATATTATCTAAAAAAACTTCTATATCTATATATTCGTCACGTGAAAATACTTACTACGTATAGAAAGTTCCCAAAGAGATATTCCACTATGCGATGAGCTAAACGCTTTTATCATTCCAACTTTTCCCCACACAGAAACTGAGCAGTTTGGATTATTCATACCTATCTTAATCCTACTGTTCGTAATGTTTATGTCGTAAACACATCTATCGCACACTTTTAACACCTTTCCCGGGTTCTTGGACCCGGTTGGTCAAAATTGGCTGTTCTGGCCTTTTTGATCACCCCTCTTAAAATGCTTGGATAGTTGACTTGGAAAACAATTAAAATTAAAAGTTTCATTAGCAATTAAGCTAAACACGGGAAAACACAGAAAACATGGCTCATTACGCGTTCTCAGTAGGTAAAAAAGTTTAGGCCCTCGATGACTGTTACTGGTGGACAAAGGGTGCGGTGAAGAAAATAGTTGCAGTTGAAGAAGGACCGTGTCAGTATCTAGTCGTGTAATGTAATAAAGGGAAAGCGGCTGCACACATCGCCTACACTATTTTTTCGTTCTCTGTGTTCGTGTTTGATTTTGTGTGTTTGGCTATTGGTGTAGATATAAGCCATGGCGATTTTGCTGCACATTGCGTTATGTTGTGACAGATAATCCTTTTTACTATCACTTAGGGTCAATGTCAAAAGAACGGTGTCGGATACGTTATTTCTAGTCATATAGCCAAATTTTCTAAGATGACAAAAAGAAAATGACATCGAATAATATCAATCATAAGTGTGGTTTTCTCTCCTTATTTACTGTCAAAAAACACTAGAAACATTGAATCTCAAGCAGTTTTTTATGTTTTCGTTTCCGGCCTAACGGCCAGTACAGGGCAGATAGGCCTATTCTCTTCCGGACCACCCCGGCCGCTTCCGCGGACACACGGTGCCTTGGGGCAGCTTCTTCTACGTTGCACGTTGCACGTTGCACGTTGCACACCCTCTCAAAACCTTGTCACTTACCTATATATTTTTATTGAGTAAATGCGAATGTATTTTCAAAGAGGAGACTCGCAGTCCAGTTGCTGTGATGTACTTTAAGAAAAATTAAGACGTTTACAGGAAAATTCAGTTTAGGCTACCCTCGGCTTTTCCAGTAACCGCGAGTTACTGGTAGTGGTAGCCTGCGGTAACTTATGCACTCAAATACGATCACGGACGTACCACGCACGTACAAATACCACGATAGTAAGCTTACGATGTTGTGTGGGCCGCTGTGTGCATGTTTCATTCACAGCGTTACCGACGAATATATCACTGCACACGGGCACAGGCTTTAATAGGCGGCTTCAAATTGTCCCTTTCCAATGAACGTTTGTGTTGTATTTGTAGTGACATGTGTGCAACCAACTAATTTGTCATGCTTTGTAAAGAGTAAGTGACATGTGTGGAACCAACAAATTTGTCCGCATGCTTTGTAAAGAGTAATTTTAATTCATTGCTCTTGTGTGGGGGGTTGTCAACCTGATGTAATCGCAAATCCTCAGATTTCCATCTGATATAAGTATGTACGTAATCAAGAAAAGTAAACTCATGAATTTTAATAGACGTGGTGGCTATGACCAAATTCAGCCAGATTGGTCACAGCCACCACGTCTAAGTCTGTGTGGGGAAAAGTTGTCATGTTCTCTGTACCTCAAATTGTAAGGTAAGTGTAGATGTTCCTCGGGTACAGATATTCGCACTCTCAAAGATATACAATACTCTTTTGGTCCACTATATGTATGAGATCACTTTGAAGCAAATTGAGTATAAAAAATCTATAAATGTTATATTCCTTATTGAGTTCCTATTGAGTTAGCACAGGGATGGCGGGAGATTTTTAATTTGAAATGTCGGTAAATATTTGGTGATTTATTTCTCCAATACAATAATATGAAGGGCAACCTCTGATTCTCATTCTTGCTTTTGAAAGGGGGTGGTTGGAAGTTTTATAAAGGAATGTTTGAGTAAAACTTTGAGGCTTTCCACTTAAAGACGTGTAATTTTGAAAAACTGCAAGGGACATTATGCAAGCCAAATAAAAAATAATTATCCCGTGAGTACGTGATAGTTTCTCGTACTCATCAGAAAGTTCGCGTGAGCACGAGAAAGAGTGTCAGGCTCAGAATAAAGTGTCTAACGAGCACAACCATATAGATTGTTTATGTCTTCTATCACACCCTATAGAGTCCTTCAATTTGACAGGGTAAACCCTGCTATTCATGGGCAATATGATTAATCAGTTTTGTTTGTCCTGCATAAAAATGCCAATGACTCAATCACCGAATGTAAATATTCAAGCGCCACTATATTTCCAATTCCCATTTCCCTCACCACTTCGCCAGAAAGTGGATACCACATCGTCAAAACAATGTAACATTGCAAGTTAGAAAACGAAGAGTGTGTATCAACTTGCGTCAGCTAAACCTATCTGGTTATTGGACCACAGTAGGGCCATGCATATGTATTATCAGTATATGCGTGTGCAGATGCATTGTGGTAACCTGTGTGTGTACACATTTACTCATTTAGGCGTTAAAGTATCAAATTTTAATCAGTATTAGGCTGCTAATTTCACTGTACAGGCCAGAGTTCCCCGAATTACACACTTTTTACATGCTGTGTCTATCTCACATTTTAAGTGAAAAATCGAAGTAGACCCTTTGAGAAGTGGCGATTCCGATCGAATGAGTTTTAAAGAATGGAATAAAAGTGTATATTTTTGCCCCGTAGCTCACTATCTTAAGACAAAAATTTTACATTATTACTAAACTTGATTAAGGAATCTAAAATTTCGTGATGTATCGATTTGGCTGGTGTATAATCCAGTCAACTACATAGTTCAATTCCAGTGTATGGCTTGAAAATATCAACAAGCTTTCCACGTGATGTCAGTTAACAGCCTAATTATCTCAATGCACTCATTGGTTTTGCGCACTTAAATAGGATAAAAAAATCAGCCTACTGTTACTTCCATTTGCACTTTTGTCTGTTCGTCCATGCTTGTTCGAAATTCACGTACGAGAGGACCTGGGCTTAGTAAATGTCAAAGTAAAATCAAAAGTAACAAAAAGTCTAGTCACACTTGTGACTTTGAGGCCGATTTGCGAATGTGAGACAATCCATTGTGTCCTTAAGGAATGATAGACTCAGTGTACGGCTTAGGAAGTTTCTAAAACTTGTGAGAAAAATATATCATTTTATTGTCTTGCTAGAGGAATTTAATGTTATGTTTACCCTTTGACTTTGCTGAAAATTAACAACTATGAATGATATGGACCATCTGGCCTATTAATCTCAAGTTAGGAAGACCAGCTTTGATGCAGAGCGGTTGATCACTACGCTTTTGACTTTTAGGTGGCGGTGAGGTCTCAAACGGCTTCAAAATAAAGTACATCGCCTCAGAAGAGACAGGTACAGAAGTCGCAGATGTTGTCGTATCAGATCTTACCTGTGAACGAAAATATATACAACAAAACCTGTAAGACTCACTTTCGTTTGTAAGAGATTTTTCCAATTTTCCACATACACGAAGAGTCTTTACTTTCTTATTATGATACTTCACCAATGTAATGTCACGAATGACATTGAGCTAAACTTACAACTATTTATGTCCGAAATCTACGTGAATGTTTGCAATTCGACGGGTACTGCAATGAAGTATGTGTCGACTAGAGAAGCAAACATAAAGACAGTCGGGTATTATCTTTAATATTTTGATTTCGATTATCGTTTTAAACTCGTGTAAGTTTAAAAAAAGGATATACTGGTTGTGACATGTGTGCTACTTTGTGTGCCTATTCCAATCGTGTCTAAAATGCTATTAACGTTATTTTCGAAAGGATGAAAAACAACCAAATACCGTTTGTAATATAACAAACCTACCTTAATTATTGACAAGTTTTGTCTAATAGACATGCACATGTTATACAATATGAAAACGCTGCAAGAATAAAGACCATGCCGTCACCAAGAAAATAATGATTGTCTTGGTTTTTTATACTTCTAAAACAATCCCTTTTCGCAGGACATCAATTCCTTACTAATTGTTAGAGACATGATCAGTAATGCGTGATCCAGTAAAGCAATGATTCTAGTCTCATTCTAAGGACACAATCGCCAAAGGAAAAAAGAAATATGGACCCAAGATCGTCGCCATGACAGGAAATTAATGGCTTTTACCAAGGAATTTAAAGAAGGTAGCAGCGAATCAAAAGCTGAAAGCAGCCTTAAACAGAGGTCATCAAATACCCTTCGTAAGTGCTTCCTGCGGGTTCTATGTGTATTTCTTTTATAATTCAAAATACATCATTGTAGGAACGAAAACAGTTAATTTTATGGTAACTTCTGCTGTGCTATTATTGCTAATCTTATAAAATTTCCTGGAAGGTTTCTTACTGTGGTATCGCAGTTAATAATCCGTAAATGATATACAGAAAATTGCAACAGAAGTCTACCACAGTGCACTATCTCATCCGTTCATTTGCAAGTTCAACAAGTTGCTGTGTGCAATGCTTCTATTTGCCTATAGATGTATATGAAATACTTATTCATATTCAAATGTATACATTTTCCCTATAGATGTATATGAAATACTTATTCATATTCAAATGTATACATTTTTCCAGGACTTACGAAATCTAACAGATCAAAAATTGGACATTTAGGCTTGCTATGATACACCTATACGAAGCCGTGGCATGATTGCAAAGGGAAGGGTATTTTGTCTAAAGCATCACGCTCGGCCACAGCATCAAATACACTGTCTATGATCACATACAGCAACGATACTCTGCTCTTACTATGAGACATACATCGGGAAAGTCAAAGATTTTTTGCAAGGAAAAATGGGATGATCAAAACTTTTATTGAAGTTTAGTCTCTTTATTTAAGGATCACGTTAATTGAGATCGTAAAAAGTAACAATTCCTATAAGATTTAAAATAATCTGAGAGGTCAGATTTCCAAAAATAAATTGTATGTAATTTTTTAATTTTCTGTTAATAATATTCAATGCATAGAAAATGAGAAGTTACATTTTTTTCTTGTAAAGACTTTAAGAGGGTCACGATTGTTCAAGTGGAGCTGTCCTGAAATCCTATCCAACCCCTTAAGTTCTTAAGTCACTGTAATAATATACAGGGTGTTTAATATGGTTTGAACATATCCCAGATATGCGTCCGAAAGAACATTGTGCATACTGCGGCGCTGATAGGAACATTTCGCTTTACAAAGGATAACAACTTCTGCAGTGTCATGAAGGTATGTTGAAATGTGTACAAACCGCAAATATTATCTAGCTTCTAGTTCTAAAATGGCTTCACTTTCATGAGGCAGTAAAAGAGCACACACTTCTTGGCTGTGATGTCTAACAAAACCCTAAAAGCTTGCTAGAGTTGAGCATTCTTAAATTGTTTATCGAAAAATAGCCAGGTTCTCAAGGTTTCCCAATAAAAAAAGTTACCATCTAATTTAGTCTATGCGGGATCGTGAACGACCAATTTACTGTATATTCAACAACTCTTTGTACATGAAGAAAGTGAGACATACGCAACTTAAGATTTCTCCCATTGACAACATATGATCAAAAAACAAAAATCGAATCAGGTGCTGTCAGAAATCAGTCCGAACACAAGGGCTAGGGTTCATATTCTAGAGTCACTCCCTCCCCCAAAGAAACATATTTCGGTTTCCTTTTATACAAGTTTGTTTAATGTCAAGAAATATGAGAACTATTCTTGCCTACGGCGTACTATTTTTCGACAACAGTTGTGCTTCGATTCTGAATGTGGCGTAAAAAGGCACGAGAGCATTTTATGATGTTTGCGAACTTTCTTTTTTGATAGCCGAAAACGTACCACATCTCAAAACAAATAGCATAAATATTATCTCTGCAGGTGCAAAATTTGACTACGAATATGTTTGTACCTTTCCGTCCTGATATCACTCGCTTCTTAATTCGACGCCCCTTACGAGTCTATCAAGAGCTTATTTTGCTTTGACATATTGTGTATGCTTTTACTATGAATATTTGAGTTCGGAGTTGACTTGTGACGCGTATGTTTTTCTCCAAGCATACTTGCCACATATATCTTCTCTGAATGCCTACCGTTCTGCTTTGTCATATACCGACTTGTTGCAACCGGATATTTCCCTTCAGTACTTCCCGTCTGTCATGGGAGGTAACGAAATGCTGTAAAGGGATATAAAGAATTCGACGCTATCAAGACAATTACAGCTAGGATGACGGACTTTGCGGAATCGACTAGGGCGCTCCATCTTAGGCCATTATTTCTGTTACTTTGTTCGACAGCTGTTAATGGTAAAGTAGTCGTCCCATTATTGTTTCTCAGTGTTTTTTCTAACACCTATTTTCGCTCACATTATTTTCCATTCACTAGAACTTAACACTCTTTGAAATCAGTTGCGAGGATTGAGTCAACTATATCTAGCGTTTAAAGGGAAGTACTTTATGGCATGTCATGAATATGATTTTTTGTCTGCCCACGGATTGATTGAAATTCTGTACTACTCGTAGTCAGATTTATTGCATGACCTTGGTTTCTCAAAAACGAGAACGTTAAAAACAAAACAACACAATCGAACGGCTTAATATCATTCGTTTATCGTTTTTTCATCAATGGTTAGGCTGAAATTCGCAACATATGCCAAGTCAGTCTGTGCTTTGTCCGTCTACCATTGTAGCTGCCATTACGAAAATCTAAGTCGAAATCAAAGTCGACTGAAAGTCGATTGCCAATCTCTCTGTAGCAAGGTATACGCTAATATCACGGAACTATAGAACGAGCCTTGCACTTTAATCCAAGGACAAATCATTCAAGCAGTTTCTTCAATGTGTCTTAGAAAGACATACGTTGAAAGACCGTAATTATCGAACGAATCTGGCGTAATGATTTGAAAATAGGAAGAACCATTCAAGCTCTCATGTTCAACTCTATCAAGACAACCGGATACTCCAATGTGTTTTAAGAAATTTAATCATTGTTTAACAGAGGTGTTATTTATAATTGGCGGAGGCAAATCAAACTTATTCAACAACCGTTCCGAGGAAGTCTCCAACTGCTATTATAAAACCAAATGTGACTTAATAAACTTCCTACCGACCAACCAATTAATGTACATACTTTCACCCAACACACATACATACATACATACATACACACACACATTCCCATGTATTTGTACATATAACAGGAATTATGCTTGCATATTACCCTACCTGTCAAATTTGAAAATAAAACGTTGTCATCGATGATCGATATACACAGCGACGACTATTTTGAATTGCCAAGCTTTCAGTCGTAAACATCTCAAAAATACAAATTTTCATGAGATTTTTCCCTAGTCGGAGGGTTTCAAAAATGTATGGCATAGTCATGACGCCTAATCTTTAATACCCCGACAGGATTTTTCAGTTATATTGCTGAACTATGCTTGAAGTAGTCATCAAATTAATTACAATTTGATTTAAAATAAATTTTGTTAACATTTCTGTTTTAACCAGCCATTGAATGCTACCATTCTGTTGACGGGTACGATTATCGTGGCACTGTTTCGTGGACTGTTAATTGGAATACGTGTCAAAAATGGACAGAGCAGAGCCCGCATTCGCATACAAATACCCCAGAGAATCATCCAAACACCGGTCTTGGAGAACATAACTACTGTCGTAACCCTGACGGAAAGAACAGTACTTGGTGCTATACTATACATTCTTCTCTACTTTGGGAAATGTGTGATGTTGGACAATCAGATGAAAATTGTGGTGAGCAAGTCAAAAATGTTATTTAAATCTAAAAAAGCAGTTCATTGTATTCAATACAATATCTTGTTCGTCAGTCTCTATGCACAACAATTTACTAGTGATTTGTTTTGTTTTTTTTTTTAACATTAAAATTATGTGGCTGAGGATATTCTTGCAACCAACCATTCATTTAATTTTTCCCGGTCTACTCATTGTATACAGTACATGTAATCAACATTTGCAATAGTAACGTTAGCCATAGTCGTGCCAGCTAAACTGATGCAACCACAATAGCGTTTGCCGTATTCATCGCTATTTTCTATGTACATAGTCACAAGAGACTAAAAGCAGGGAAAACATACAAATGATTAGAATGCAAGTTGCTCTCCAGGACTTCCCAGGAGATTTAATTTTAACAGGGAACGATCTCATTTGTCGGTGCTCCTGTCCATTCTTTTGGCGAACACGTGAGTTATCTTTGTTAATACTACTGGCAGTGGTAGTTTTTCATGCAGTTTTTGGACCAGTCACACGAGGTAACAGGGAAAACCGAAATTTATATTGAAAAGCTTAGTAGCTAGTTGAAGGACAACTATGAACGGATGCCTCCAGATAACTGAAAGAATGCATCGTCAGTAAAAATAATATTTTCATACCTACATTATCATGAAAACACAGTGTTTAACTTAGTTCTCTTTGAGGGAGAGAAGCTGTTATTTATGACAATACAACTTCTTTGCTACATTTTTTTTCTGTAGTAGTACAAACCACATGTCAGTGTCAGGTACTCTTTGAACCATGTCACTTCCATTTTCTTCTGTAGCGGTCAATCATAATAATGAAAGGTTGCCCAGTGTTAAGGTTGTTGTAATTGCCTGCATATGAATAGGCAATAAGGGAATTTTATGTTTAGACTAAAGCTCTTGTATTGGCTGTTTATTTACTTCAATAATGCTGTTCTATTTTATACATACGTATGCTATGTTAACAAACGATAGTCTGTGATTTTCATAGTTAATATACAGAATACAAACCATGCAAAATTGTCAAAGGATACAGCTAACTGTCCCTTCAATATTTTTCCACACATGCGGAAAAACAGATGTTGGGTGAGCAAAACATGGATTCATAAACGCTTAACATGGTGGCTGACAACACACTAATTGCCTTCTGACGATTTTTATTTACTGCCGTTCTCTCTTTCATATATTAGTGATTGAAATCAACTCATAAACAACAGTTCTGGACATTTGGTTTTACATAGAAAGTGTGAAATACGCAGGTCATTCAAACTGTATTCGCACTTTAAATTTAAAATGTGAAATTCGTGTACTGCAATTGACATATCAACACTTGTATAGGATAAAGCCCGAGTACGAGGGCTCTTCTGGTATATAAAGTCCAACCCAACGATAAAATGTCGAGGCCGCAGGCCGAGACATTTTATCGTAGGGTTGGACTTTATATACCAGAAGAGCCCGACTACGAGGGTTTTATCCGACTTAAAAACTATCGCCCCTAACTGATATATTTTCGTTTTCAATGTGTTTACGTCCACCGTCCCCTTTGTCAATGTAACATGTTTAGGATATGAATTAAAACTTTTATTTGTGAAATAGCCTTCCAATGTAATGGAACATCCTATAAATGCCCTAGGGCACATTATATAAATGCCCTGGGGCACAGCAGATTTTGTGTTGCAGCTGGTTTCCGCTGTGTTACCAAATTTGAATATTAAAATGTACCAGATGTCTACAGAATATGACATGTTCACTTTTGATTGGACAGTACTTTACTACGGCGCTGTCATTCGTTTCTGGAATTTGGTGACCAAGGCTTTATGAGCAAATAAAACACCCTGAATTGAGCAATCTGATTGGTCAATCAACAGTAGATAGTTTTTAATTAGGATTACTGAAGGGCTGAATGTGTAAAAAAACCTTTTGAATATATATTCTTACATCGAAGGTTCGAATAGGGGGTCAGCAAGTTTTGATGTCCGCAAACAATTATCCATAACCCCAAAGCCGAAGTAACTGACCAGTCTCGTAGGGGTTATTCCACGAAGTTTGGTCGGGTCGTCGTATTCGAGTGATGTGTCTGTATACTTGACACAAATTGTTTTCATTCAATGATAGATCTTAATCAGAAAAAGACCTTTTTAGGACGACAATTTTACTGCACAACATTTATTGGAGAAATTCAACAGCCTTCAACAAAAATTTAGAAAGTTTACCTACAAGACTTGGCTTAGCCTATGCCTTTTACGCCAAACGACACAAAGAGTAAGATCGTTGACACAGATTATGTTTATTCTATAGTAAATCTTTATCGAAGCGAGGTATATTTACAATAAAACTTTTTTTGTACAAGTTTCCCTGATGTTTAAATATCGAACCCTTCTAATATATTGTCGGGACATGTTTCCACTCTTACATAGGGCTTATAAATATATACCTAATGCAATTGGGCCATATGACACTAAACATACGATAGTTGACACAGACTATATTTACTCCGTGTATGATTGACATGTATCAAAACAAGATCTTCGTTTGATTATGCACTTAAAACACAGTATATATTTGAAGTTTCAAAATTTACCATTTTCCTTATGAAAAATTTGGAAGTTCTTATCTCTATGGATTGGCATAAAATGCACTTTACACTTACATCACGCAAAATATTTACAGTGGATTCAAATTATGATTACTCAACAGTGGACATTTAATAAAATATATTATTAGAAGTTTCAAAATGAACAGTCTCACAGTAGATATTTATGAACAAATAAGCTATATGATGCAGTCTTATGAGAAAATATGCCAAACTACACTATAAAGTTTTTGATATTGCAATCAATTTAATTGAATTCTAGATTGAAATATACTATATATTTATATATAATCCCCCGTATTCCGAAAGAGTGTGGCTGCGTCGCGGACAAGTGATTCCCCGTGTAGCGGCCGTATCCCTCCGAGCAGTAGGCGAGGGGGGATACGGCCGCTACACGGGGAATCACGAGTCCGCGACGCAGACACACGAGTGAGGAATACGGGGGGATTATATATTTATCACATGCATAGACCCAGTTTTCCGTGAATAAACCTTCAAGGAATGATAATTACTGGGAAAAAACGAGAGGGAGTATTTTACAAGAATTCATACGCTTGTGTTATGCGGTCGTGGCTGGGTCACAGCTGTCTTGACTGCGGTCAGCTCAACATATCGGGGCTGCTCCTATGGATAATTAGCGTCTCTCGTAGGGTTTTTTTCTGTGTGAATCAAGCGGAAAGAGGAAAGACTATGGATTTTTAATGCAAGGTATTTATTTGGTACTTACTATAACATCAATTTTAGTAAAAATTCATTCATAAAATTATTGGACGTACAAGCGGGACGTCGCGACACTGAGCCGCGGCTGGCGAGAACGGGTTATTTTTGTCAATATTCGAACATCAGTCAAATAATTCTTCTTTGCAAAGTTTGTATGTAATTTTCATAATTAACAATTATTATGTTTTACAAAATTGTCAATTGTATGTTTAATATTTTATGAATAAAATGAGCGTTTTTAAATATAATGAAGAACAGTGTTCGGCTCTGACTCAATCGGTAAGACAACATACAAGCAAGCAACTTTCTTAGCTTAGACGCGAGACGACGGAAGTTCAACAACAAGGTACAATACAGGAAACGTGATGCACAATATGCATGGACAAAACAATAGCTTGCACCTTTAAATGCACTGATAACATTGTGAACTCGACGCTCTTGAAAAATATAATAGCGTTTCTTCTGATGAGTCTAAAGTCCGGAGTATCGTCATTGCTGTCAGAAATAATGTACGCTCTTTGCTTCATCGGCTCGCCCCGGGGGCTAGACCGGTTGACTGCTGCGGCAGCATTGATCGTGATGTCGAACTTGAAACCCGTCAATGTTGCTTTAGAAAACATTCTTACTGCTGTAGGGATGATTGGTACGTGTCTTGGGTTATCGGCTATGCTTATTATGTTGTTTGATGGACATCGAGAAGGGCAATTTTGATGAGGTAGACAACACAAAATGCCGTTAACATAGCGTATTAAAATGTCAGCGGTGTACAAATCAAACGTTTCAATCGAAATCAACGACGAAGAAACAAATTCATAAAAATTCTAGTATCGACGGTATTTTGTTTTCTACACATATATTTTAATACTCCATATTTCCTTATGTTTCATTACCCTCCCACTTTTGCATTTCAGGGATTTGAAAAGTAAGTTCGGAACTGAACAGCTGATTTTTTGTTTACGTTTTAAAAGTAGTCCGGGTCCCATATCCACCACATGAGGAATATGGATTCATCGTAGTCATATACCTATAGTGTGACGTCATACTATAGGGATAACTGGGTCTATATGTGATAAACATATATATCCTCAGACAGTGATTCCAAATCAAACACCGCTCTTGCAAAATATGTGTATTAAGGGCCTAGAAACTAACTATTGACAATAGTTTTCCAGGCTTCTGTTACATATGTCAGCAACAGTAAGTAGTGTACTTTCCATGGAAAATTGAAATACCAAATAATCAGTTCAAATGTTAAGAGTGACACTATATATGTGTCCTATAATATTTGTGTTGATAATCAACTTTAGGTCCACACTTCATTTTTTGTTTACAACAATACAAATTAATACGTATGACACAGCCAAAGTTGCTTTAACAAAACTGGATATTCAAAAATTATGTAGGAAGAAGATCAAGAACTTTTGGTGATGCAAACAACAGAAGAACAAGAAAATATCAAAAGTTAGAGTTATTGTAGCTTTAACACGAATAGCATATTCGAAATATCACAATTTTCTCGGGCAATAGTAGGGGTTGTCCACTTTTTATTATCTTCTAAGGTTCATCAAATGTCCTTCGAGAGGTTTGTGTCTACTCGGTTTTGTTATTTTGAAGAGCTTGACTGCGAGAGAAGACTTCGCCGACCAAACCCTAACTATAATAACTGAACGCTCCTTAACAGTGTTTGGATCTCGTTAAAGAATTAGGTATTTATCATGGAGATTACGATCAGGCTTACCATCGCGTTTGATTAATGGCTATTTGAATATCACAAAAAGTCGTGTTTCGACTATAAAATTATATTAAAATTACCATAAAGCGTGTCAGATTTTTACAATTAGGCGTTCTCCTCGATCATCGATATATTTACACCGGTGACCATTATGAATTGCCAAGCTTTCCAATCGAAAACGTTAAAAAAACAAAATGTTCATACGTTTCTCCCGATCGGTAGAGGTTACAAGAACGTACCGCATCGTCATGACGCCTAATCATAATACCCATACAGGATTTTTTAGTTATAATCCTGAACTATATTATAGGCAGTCATCAGATTAACAACTTTTTCATTTATAAATTAATATTGTGAATTCTTGTGTTTTTACCAGCAAGAGAATGCTATGTTCTTGTTGACGGGTACGATTATAGTGGCACTGTTTCGATGACTGTTAATGGACATACATGTCAAGAATGGACAGAACAGAGTCCCCATTCACATACATTTACTCCAGAACGTTATCCACACTCCGGCCTTGGAGAACATAACTACTGTCGTAACCCTGACGGAGAGAACAGTGCTTGGTGCTACACAACAGATTCTTCTGTTCGTTGGGAATCGTGTGATATTGGACAACCAGGTGAAAATTGTGGTGAGCAAGTCGAAACGTTATTTGTTTCTAGAAAACAGTTCATTATATTCAATAAAATATCTTGTTCGTCAGTCACCATGTGCAACAATTAAGCAGTAACTTGGGTTATTTGACATTGACGCTGTGTGGTTGAGCACTGGACAAAATGCTTGATATGCGTTTAGTATATTTACGTATATTGACGTATATGGAACACAATATCAATTGCATAGCAACGTATATCTTTGTTTATGGAAGATTCCAATACCTTGACATGCGTAGCGTATATCTATGCAGATCATGAGTATACGTAATGCAGATCTTTGCACAACAAGTGTACACTGTAGTTTTTCTTTTTAGTAGATTACGTAAGTGTATACTTAATGTATTTGACACATGTACAGAATCAGTATATGTGCATATTTTGTTGTATATCAAGCATATTGCCCAGTGGAAGATATTCTGGCAACCTAACCTTCATTCCAATTTGCCCGAACTAGTATATGAATATATTATATATACCTACATTTTCAATGGTAACCTTAGCCATGATTGTGCCAGCTAAACTGATGCAACCGCAATTTCAAAACATATTCGAAGCATACCAAGCCACATCATTAGCTGCACTTTAATGTTTTCCGTCGATGAGCTGTTCAAGTTCCTAAGCTGTTGGAATGTTGGAAAATGTTGGAAAAGCTGTTTAAGAGAATGTGTCGTCACCTATCCCGGACGCACAACACGTTCTAGTCACCCGCCATTGTTGCAAAGTTTCAGACGACACTACCCTCACTTTACCGGGCACTTTTCCAAATTTGGTCAGAACTATTTCCCCTAGGGAAATAGCTTTTCAAAAAAATACGCTCTAATGTCACCTTTGTCGAACCGTTGGGGACTAGACGTATCTATTTGCTCGTCACGTGACGTATTCTGGTGAATCGCGACACGGAATGAGCATGTGGCGTGTTATAACAATCGCTATTTTCTGTGTACATCGTTCCAAGCATGACAGCTTTCCCCGGCATAGATTTAGACAAGGTGGTCATGGCCTATTTGGACCAAATCGGCCATTCCCACCAAAGGCTATTAAAATCCATGAGTTTACTTTTCTTGTTTACTCATACACTTTATCTATGGAAATCCGTGGAATGGCTATTACATCAGGTTGACAACCCCAACAAGTGGGCAGCGAATTTAGATTACTCTTTGCATGGAGCAAGCTCCATGCTCTTTGTAAGACAGTTGCGATTTCGAATAAAGTAAGACAAATTTGCTGGTTTCACAAATTTTCCTACAAATACAACACTAACGTTCATCAAACAGGAAAAACTATGCTTACCTAGCCAAGCCGTATGTAATGACATTCGAAACACAGTGAGCATGCAATGACAAGATATTATACAATGCTTGGCGTATAGCATGGAGGTACTACCTCCGCCCCTGGCTCCATGACTAAGCATGGAGGTAGAAGAGAACTTTTTACCTCCTTGGACTGACGTACGCGTGATCTACAAATAAAGCCACGGAGGTTACTATGGCAGTTATTTTCTGCCACGGTATCAACCGATGCGCGACGGTGTCAGGTATAAGCCCTACGGTCGATGTGAGTCAAGAGTGCTCGGCTATGACTACGCCGTAGCCGTATTATAGCCCTGCCACGCAGAGCAGAAAAGCGCGTGTGTAGAGGCCAAAGAAGTAGCATAGGCCCTTCTTTTATTGTACATGTGGTCTGTTGTCCTTGCAAACTTTGCAACCACCTAAGTCTGTGTATGGTGATTTGTGTGCGTCCCGCAGTGTTTCCCCCTATCTGGTGCAGTAACGTAGTGAACGGAACATGGACACAAAGGTCCACAAAGCATCGTACCTATGGTGCATCAGAAAAACGTGAGAATTTTTTTTCTCTTTCGAGAGGGATTGAATGTATACAATAAGCACCTTGTTAAGGCTTGTGGCAGCTTTTTAGAGAACACAAACGGACCCTTAAGCATTTCCTCTCGTATTAACAATCAATGTAGGCACAGGCCTTGTCTGTGATGTAGGGGATTATTATAGTTTTTTACTCGATGGATCCACTATACTATACTATGTGGATTGGCGGGACACCATGGAATTTAGTTTTGTATTCCAAACCACTTGTGTTGCAATTTCGATTGTATTTTCAGCTTTACTGAATTGATATAACCGTTACCTACTTTAACACTTTGATGTTGATTTTGTGCAGTTCTAGCCCCCGACGGTTTCTCGATATTCTCGTCGCGAAAGATTCGGGTTTTAGCGTGGCGATATTTGTTGCATGGAGCTACCTCTGTTGTTGCTTAACATCAAGGTCAATTTCTCTAAAGGAGATAATAAAGTTTTCCGAATCTGAATCTGAATCTGAAAACATTTGACCGAAGTTCGGATTTTTCTACTGCTATACTGTACAATATATTCGACGTTTCGATGTAGATGAATGTTGAGTCACGGTTCTAATATATGTCACACAATTTCTGTATCGTTTGCTGTCTTGTAGCAGCTGATCTAAATCCACCACTATGATAGAACCCACTGAGAAGGAACTTGGCACGACGTCTCAAACGAAACTTTTTAGTAGTCTAACAACTTTTTGTAGTTTAGAACATAGACAGTAGAGGGGAACTTCCTCCTCTACTCTCTATGTTTAGAATTACTATTATATATAGGCAACATGATGTCTGACCAGTACACAGGCCAGGTGTAAATACAAATGCTCAGAACAACCATTTTATCCAATCACATACGCGCTTCGTGAAAGATGTCAAAATATTGGGCTGATCTAACATTTGTGAGATAAACATCGAGAACAATAGTGTTTTGCATGTGTTATAATCCCAAGCAGGCCAGTTTCTGTGTTGGGAAACGTTGGAATGGAGAATAAAAGCGGGGAAAACATACACATGATTATAATGCAAGTTCATTGGAAAGATGTCAATGTGAAGAAAATCAGGGTCAGATCTCCACCAGACAACAGTAAAGATTTGACATCTTAAGCTTGAAACACGTGATCGCTGGTTCAACGTCATGAATTTGAAATATGCGTTAAGATATTATTGCCTGGCATCTGGAATCAACTGTTATATATAGTTGGCACCGGCGAAGTGGTAATGTCATGGCCCAGGTTCATTGACTCATGTGCCTACGCCCATATTGCATTATAATTGCGTGGTTTGTAGTAAAAAGATCAACCGTGATATTTTACGGCTAGCGTCGAGATAAAAAAAAAAAGTCACCATTTTTCGAATGTTCTCGACTGATAGTTGCTACGTATACTTGCAAGCAAATAAAGTAAACAAAAGTTTTGCAGACGTTCTAAGCCTACTATGCAATATTGCCGATATGAAATAAGTGAAAGGCTTTCAGGAAAAAGGATATTTTGGGTACTTAATATAGCACTAGAATGGTGAAACCAGATGTGTAATGCTGCGGTAGCTATTTACGAAGTTCTTGTCATCTTTTAAAAATCTTCGCAAAATGTGAATTGTCGCGCTTGACGGTTTTTACTTATTGGGACCTATTGAATAGTTAATGAATGAAACGTCTTCACATATTTATTTTTAATATGTGTCCGCGTGACGGAATAAATATATTTCCAACAATTTCCGTGCATGAGCATATAATTAATCAATGAATCATAATTAATTAAGTAATTAAGTTATTAATTTAGCAAATATCTTCTGTTCCTTTTCGTCAGACTCGAGGCGACATCGAGTGTCTAACTCAGCACAATTGACACCCATGATTAGTCGATGCATGAAGAGGTGAAATTTGGTTACGACCTTCAAGTAAAATGACATGAAAAATTGTAAATCATTAAAATACGATATTGATGCGTTATTCTGAATACGAAAGAAGCTTTGAACTAAGCAGCTGTCACGTTAGTGACAAGGGAGTAGATCAAATATGTTAGATATCCATAATCACATACAATTATGCGAAATCACTTATATGACTGGAAGAAAGTCGAATACTCCATTCATAAATGAATTTAAAGCACTACTCTTGTTTGTTCATTTGAATTGCAACTGTTAATCTTTCAGCTATAATTGACCCTCATTACCGTGATTATCCTTTCAAACGCGTGTACCAACTTGCAACCTGGTTAGAGGCAAAAACAGTGTGTGAAAATATGGGTGCACATTTGCCGAGATTTCCGGATTTAGAAACATTGAATGCTATGGTATCATACCTTATGGATACGACTATCTATGGCAAGTAATAATACGATCAATTGATGCCAAGGCCATGTCTTGTTCATAAACGACATTTAGTTAATAGCCGTCAAAATCAAAACACAATAAATGCAATAAATATGATAAGAGATACAGTCGCTTGTGTTTCGGCGATGGCCATTTTGGTATGCATTAGTAATATACGAATTTAGGAAAGAGAATGGCCGCTATACGCACATATCGCCGAGCTCGGAGACAAATTTCCATCACAAACAAGTACAATGTATTAATAGACGAGCATCGATGGCTTCAGAATTAATATATCTGTGAATACATACCTGTTATCCTCTTTGCGTCAAAACGTTCTTCCGTGTATTTTTGGTACATTTTTATGACAACGCTATCTGCATGATTTGAATGTAGTGGAGGGTGATTTGAATGCAGCAGCACTGTGATTGGCTATCTGCTGTCGGTACTGAGTTTGCTCACTATTCCATCTCGTATGATGACCTCAGTAGTTTTGAACTCTCACAGCTTGTTTGTGTATTTTTTCTGGCTGTACTTGGTTGTTGAAGGCGATGTGTAACTTTTGACAATAGTATTTTTAGGGTTTTTGCTAATTTTTATCATGCAGGTAAGTATTTTAGCAATGTAAATCACGAAAAATAAGAATGGGAAAATAACTGCACGTTCTCTAAGTAACATTGAACAAGCTTGCAAGCTACTCTTTTTTAGACAATTTTAATCCATTGAGCTTTATGAAAACATTGAACTCGAGCGCTTATCATAAAAACAATTCCTTAATGCTTCAATCTGTGCCCCCTAAAAAGACGATGCATTTAATACTGAAGTAAATGTACACAAACAAAGTTCTTTGGGCATGCCATTGTCAGTGATGATCCTAACGGTATTTTACTTCGTACGAACGACATGTATAAGGACCAGAAAAACGATATGGCGATGTCATGTCTAGCCATATATTATTTTCTGTATGGGTGCGCTTCGATGAGGAAAGTGAGCAGAAATGTTAGTGTTACTTGGACGACTGGCTTGAGCAGTACCCATTATCGGGAGTGCATCACAGTACACAGTTGGAGTGGCATAAGCGATTGACGGCGTGAAGGAGAAAAAAAGTGAAATGTATCTAGTGAAATGAAACATCATATGCAAAATGCAAGCTTGTTGAGTTGCATTATTGATGAATTGTCAATGATGAGCAATATATGAATATATTTGTGGATTGGTAAAAGGACATGAATGTGTCTTTGATGGTTTACAAATTATTTCTGTAGGGGATTTTCGCCAACTTCTGCCGGTTCCACGTGTTTTAAGTGGGACGTGATCATTGGCATTTCTGATTTTAAAGTGAGTAGTCGTCATTGGTCTTCAGTCACTCTATTATTCTACAGAAGTTGTTTGTCAAAATGATGCAGCAATAGAAAAAAAAACTGTAATCGACTTAAACGGGAAAGTTACAGGACGCACAATAGGGGACTACAGGTATAAACAGGTATAAACATGTTTTCTTCACATTGTTGAAGAAGTCAGCTGAAAATACGCAGAAAAAAATTGCTGAAATACCAACTGCAGTAAAAAATGACCTTTTACCACAGAAGTAATTTGTATCTTTATTGATGTGAAACACTACATCAAGTAAAACTAAGCATTGTAGAGTACAGTGTCGTCATGATGATTGCAAAGGAAATCAGTACATTAATACTGGAAGAACTGCATCACGACCATTGTTCAACAGGAAGCATAACATCCACAGAACAGCCAAGTGCACATTTCAAATTATTTGACTAATCCAAAAGTAACTCGAGATACATCAGTTGAATGGGCATAGCAAGGGCCATATGCAAGTCACCAAGAAAGAAGGACACACATATAATGATAGGAAGACTGCCTTTCTAAAACGTCATAGATGTAGTGTTGAAATGCTGGATAAACTTGAGCGGGTACATGATGTGCCCTTGTAGTCTTCTTCTAACAAACAGGCCTTGCATGCAACAGCGAGAAGACATAAGAGGTGCCCGGACCAAATTTTCTGATAGACTTTCGATATCTCCGTGAGAGTTCAATAGTACTGAGTACATGAAGGATGTCTACACAAAAGAAAAGAAGATTCACTACTAATAAAAGATTAAGATGTGTACTAAATGACAGCACGTTATTTGACTACTGGGTTAAACTGTTCAAAGACTATCCGACGTCTGAAACAGTAAGTGAAACTGAAGAAGCTGAAATATAGGTGAGAATCATGGAATATCTGGTTGAGGGAGCCGATTCTACATGTAATATTTACATAACCATAGTTTCGAAGTACACAAGGTTCACAAAAATCAAACAAGGAAAGACATACTGCAGACACTCGGAAGAAAGAAGAAGCTGGCACCCAAGAAGTCAGTAATAGAAAATAAGATGAACAAGTCATCGTTGATGACACAGTCCCCACTTGTTATTGGGTACTTTATTTAAAAGTCCTCAGACAGGATACAGTCCCTTTCATTAATTAGGTCTGTGATAAAAAAATACTGCGGTACAGATGGAGCTTAACGACCGGGAATGAGTTCCATGGTGGTGAAAACATAAAACCAATGTAGTCCGCCATTATAATTACAAAAGGTTATTACATGAGTCAATTAGTTATTAATCGACAAGATGTTGCCCGACATTTTTGCATCATGACACCGAAAGATTATCCCCGGAACCATATTTTTTAAACGTTTGATGCAGTGCTTCTGGACATTAACCCTAAAAACAAATATTCATTATGTGAATAAAAATTAGCAAATAATTTAAACGATACCACTAATTGTCATTGAATTATATTTACAACACTATGAGATAAACATCTGTACAAATTTTCATCAAATTTGATGTAGTATTTCTTGACATATCACTCTAATTAGGAAAGGTCATTGCATATGCAACAACAAACCAATTAAAATGACACTGATAAACGTCTTTATTCTCTGTTAAAGCAATGTCAACTTTACATCTGTACCAAGTTTCATGAAATTTGTTGCAGTATTTCTTGACGAATCAGCCTAATTACGAAAATTCAATAATTGACTTATATACTTATATACTGGTACATATCGTGAAACAAATCTTTGTAAATATGCATGACATAGATCAATGTTCTTGTACAAACTTTGAATGATATTGGTGAAAAATGTCTGAGTTATGGCTCTGTACAAGAAACAAATCATAAAAATGGGCACCAGGCAGCCATATTGCATCGGATGTGACACCAGTTGACATGCACATTTATGATATAGGTTAATGTCCTTGTACCAACTTTCAATAAAATAGGTTCAGACGTGCCATGGCTCTTGATGTGAAAAAACGTTCAAAATGGCTGCCACAAGGCCAAATTGAATTGTATCATGAAGCAAATCGATGTGCACATTTATGACATAGATCAATGTCCTTGTACCAACTTTCAATAAAAATCAGTTTCAAGTTAGAGGTGCCTGAGTTATGGCTCTGGACATGAAAAATTATAACAAAATGGCCGCCACGTGTCCATATTGGATCATATAGAGAAAAAAATCGATGCACATATCTATGACATTAGTCAATGTCCTTCAACTCCTACTGACTTTGAATAAAATCGGTTGAAACTTGTCCGAATGATGATTCCGGATAAAAAATTCTAACCCAATTATACAAACAGAAGAACAGCAAACTACATTATTTAGTAGATTCATAAAACCCAAACCAGTAACACAGCATCAGGAATCTGTTTTATCACCAAAATCAAATAAGTGACTCTCCTCCAATGGGTAAAAAAAAACAAAGTCCGCTGTGGGAAAGCAAACACCAGGTAAGCATCTCTTTTAACCCTGAAACCACAAAAGAAAAGAAAAAAATAAGACGAGAGAAGAAGAATCGGACGATACATTATTGTGCATGGGATGTTGTACAGTGTCTGAAGGCTAGGAACAGTGAGTATGTTGTCATTGTTGGCATCATCGTGAGTGTGTAGGTCTCATTAATGCAGCACAGAAGAGAGCAGTTTAAATGTCAACATGGCTAAGCCCTGATTGTGAATTAAAGTTAACGAGGTTACAAATATATTATTTATTTGGCCTACTGAAACTTATATAATAATATTGCACATCTTATTTTACAATATACATGTTTTATTATGCGTACGGCATTTTCCTACTGCGAATAGCTTTATGTTTCAGAGGACAGGCAACCGACAGTGCAAATGGCGCAGAACATTTTCCGCTTACATTCGACTCCTTTGATTTTGTGTAGACAATCTATTCGTAAATGACACGGGTCATTGTATAACAATATTGCAAATATCTAGGATTTGTGTTGTCCCATTCAATACTGCCCTTCGCAAAAAATATTTTCTTCTTTATCACTGTTAATATGTTATTGGACAAGTAAGTAAACTTGTTGCTGAAATTTGTGACAGCAGAATTGTTGACAGCACATCAAGAGTGAGTCTATATCATCATGAGATTGGAAGCTCAAGAACGCTGTCTGTTTTGCCTTTTTTGACATGCTGACATCTTCCTTCATTTCCTTTACCGAAGTCACAAACCAGTCCAACACTTCTCGGTTCTTTTTTACACGTTCATAGTCTAATGACACGATTGGTCTTGAAGCCAGCGAGTTGCTAATGAGCCTCTTTCTGTTTAAAGTTCCAGCAATTTGATGGTTTTGTGCATTACTGTGCTTGCTGCACTTTTTTGTAGTCCCTTAATAGCATGCAGATCAAGGGTAATCAAATTTAAAAGGAGAGAAATAAGTCATTTTCAGTACTACTAAATGATCAAAAACAAGTATTTTATTAGATTATAATAATTTAAATTATAACAGTTGAGAGAAAAAACGAATCTAACATCATCATTTATTCATAAGCAGATTTGATAGAAAACAGCCCGAAATATTATATTCACCTTTTATTTATATTTGTCTTCATTAAGAACTTTATTTGTTAATCTTTTTCGCCCCAGTACCAATAAAATTTCGGACAAAAGTACATTGTCGATTTGGTTATATTGTGTTTTTCCATCTATGTCTTCTTCACTCTCTGGCATCAGTAGAATTCTGCAGAAACAACATATTTTTCCAGGCAAGGCCACATTTGGCAAAATGCTTGATATACAACAATATATGCAAAATATATGCAGTACAGTATACATTTGGTATGCAGAGATCTGCATTACGTATACTCTTGATCTTTAAAGATATACGCTACGCATATAAACGTATTGAAATGTTCCATATACAAAGATATACGCTACGTATACAATAAATATTGTGTTCCCTATACGACAATATATGAAAATATACTGAACGTATATTAGGCATGTTGTCCAGTGCATATTTTAAGTAAGCCTTGGAATTTTTTCAGATAACCTTGGTATGCAACACAACTAAGAAGTAAAGTTTCAGATATTTCTCATGCAAAAGAGGAATTACTTATGGACCCATTATGAAAACAATCTTCTCAGAGGGATTATTGTGATTTGCCACTGCCAAGGCTTCGTCCCTGGAGCTTCCATCAAAATGCACATTTATGAATGATCAATTGTGACTTGCTGTATCCATACATGTATAATGATCTTAATAGAAATGCGGTTTATGAGCACTTGGTACATTTCATGTATATAGGCAAGATTTTCTATTTCAAAGATACGTATTAACGAAAGAAAGTAATAATGGTTGATTAAAATTTGATAAAGTAAGTCAACAACTATATACCCTAAATGTCCAGTTAGGCAACACAGATACAGCTTCCAAAATATGTTCAATGTCTTTGGACACATTGCTTCCTAAGTAGAATAGTGACAAATCGACAATCTGAATGTATTATAGGCAAGATAAACAAGCTACAGAACATGTGTTGCCAACTGTGATTTTCTTCCCTCTTAAACAGAAACACATTATCACTGATGAACAAAATATTTCAAGTCAAGAACAATGTGTTTCACTGGAATTGTATGTTGGTACAGGAAATGTTGTCTGACTTACCAGGCATCTTGTAAGAAACGAACCTTTGCTACGAGAGAGAGAGAGAGAGAGAGAGAGAGAGAGACAGACAGACAGACAGACAGACAGAGACAGAGGCAGACGGACAAACAGGCAGGCAGTCAGAAAGACAGACAGACAGACAGTCTTCACTATTTTCCCAGTGCGTCTGTTTATATGAAAGAGAGCGTGAGATGCAGAGTTACACAGAGTAACCATGGACCAGAGAACTGTTGTACCAGAGTTACACCCGTTGTCAATTTTGGATAAGATTCTAACGGTTTTCTCGATGGTACCATCACCTTTCTATTTCCATGCCCTAAATTTAACCGTATCAAGCCATTGCAGACGAAAAGTAGCCATTCGCAAACCCGCTACATCCAGATCAACTGCATCTGTTGTTAAATGGTGCTCGTTTTATGCTGACAGCGCGGTTCCGTCTGAAATCGCATCAAAATGCCAAATAAAACCACATAAGTTTTATCGCCAAGAGGATAGCAATTATGAATTCAGAGATGTATTCGAGGACATTAATATTAGTTTAACGTATGTATGTATGTATGTATGTATGTATGTATGTATGTATGTATGTATGTATGTATGTATGCATGCATGGATGTGTGATGTATGAATATAATAATTGATGGATGGATATTTATGTTTATGTCTATGTTTACGTGTAAGGGTATATCTGTATTCATGCATGTATGTCTGCCTGCCTGCATGTTTTTCGCATGTCATATTAGAAGTGTTCTTTTATCTGTACTTGCCAGTTCGACGTTAAAAGTTTTGAGTTGCTGTTTGTTTTCTTCATGACAAATATTCTTTAAGACATTTTGTGTGGCATACAAGTGATCGTTTTAGATAATTGTCGTTTGAGGTCAGTTGAGTTTTTATTTTTTATCACATAAATGCTAAAAACAAAAGTAGCTGAAAGTGGAGTGCTCATTTGCAATTGGTTATGCAAAGCAATAGATAAGCCTCTCTCGATAGCCAACCTCTGTGTACTGTAAGTGTTAAGGCTAGAAACGCAAAAGGAAACCTCTCTGTGCCATGAATATTTCTCTCAAGTGAAATAACACACTCTGCTAAATCCATATGGGTGTCAACTTTTTCAGTTGTGATATACTGTGCTGTTTTTCATTGATCATGAAATATTCAGGGTTTTATACGTGGATTGACGCCAATGATTTAGAAGAGGAAGGCGTGTTCACTCATTCAGATGGTTCACAAATGCGCGCATCAGCATGGGATATCGGAGAACCACGCAGCAACTATGGCAACGAGGATTGTGCGATTGTAGGGTAACTTCGCGATCCTTTGAACTATGTAACATCATTCAAATGCTAAAACAATACCCATTACATAATTTTGATCAATTTACTACTGTAATCGTATCAATACGAATATATTTGACATTTCTCTTGAAGAGATTTGACATAGAGTACATGGAATTAAGCTAAAGGGAAATTGAAACCGTGTTAATCTCTGCAGTTGACAATTATAGAGGAACATAGTACCGAATTATCACATACAACCAAAACTAATACATGGTATTGAATAAAAGCCCATGTTTTGCAGAGAGATTTGGGCGCTACACACAGAAAGGGAAATATATAACTTATTTTAGCGGGGAAGTGAAACCAATTCCTGGCTGTATACGTTTCATGTGATTTTTGCCCCATTCTAAGCGGATAATCCCTGACACAATATTACACAATATTAAATAGCAAAACTACCATGCGGTTGATTAGTTTTTGCAACCTTTATTTTTTGAACCTGAAAAACTCGTCAATTATTTTACTTATTAGTCAAGCAAAGCATAGACTCAATGATGAGAAAGGCAGGCTCTCAGAGACAAATCTAGTAAGTACACACATTTTGCCGTTTTGCTGGATTTTGTGTAGCATTTTTCCGGTTACGAAATATCAAAATTGCACCGAAAACGCATATCGTTGGAAAACGGCAAAATCAATGTCAGAAGACTTGCACAAGTGGTACACATGAACGCTTATTTACTCAAAGCTACTGTTTATATTTCTCAAACATTCTACCGTACTTCACGTGCACATTACCTTCCACAATAATTCATGCTTGAATTGATCGACAAACTATTTAAAAGGCAAAAGCGCTGCGAATTCGTGTGAAACTAGTTTCATCAAACGTATAACTTATATATCTTATTCTTACTCAAGGTTTTATATGATGACCTTCAATTGCCGATCGCGATTAACACATTTCCTCTGTCAGTATGGGACTACAGCCAATGTAACTGGTACGTTTATCAACTAACGCGATTTGAATTTACAGTTTTCTTTTGCGAAATCATTAAAACTTGCCGCCAAGGTGTTCACTATATAGAGTTATAGAGTTTCAAACTGAATGCGAGTCATCGTAGTAAACATACATGTTTGTAAAGAGGATAATTCAGTACTACTATTACTGGTAATAATGAAAATTGCGCAACATATATTTTTGCGCATTTCTTTGGACAAAATGTAAGATTCTGTAAATACAAAACGGAAAACATGGTTCGATTATATTATTTTTGGAATATGAGATATATTTATTTCTCACATTGCCCGTACCTCTGAACAGGTTCAATGATCGATATCGGTTGTTGGTTCAAGATATCACAACACGTCGCTACCAAAGAATATGCCTATGAGTTCTGTTTGAAGGATGGTGGAGCTCTCTGGAGAGGATCACACTTCCATCATCTAGAACGATCATATATTATTGGTCAGCTACAGTCAGGTGTTTAGCCAAGTTACTTAACTTATAAGTGTAGATAGTTTCTCAGTCCCTTTATTCCCCTGCCGCAATATACTCTGATACAAAAACAAACAAGCAATAAAAAGACGGAGATCGTTTAACTATCTCCTTTTCATTGCCAAGCCTCGCCCGTTAATTTCTGGCTTTCCTCTCGCCCTTACCCGAAAATAAACGTTAATGGTCAGCGCGTCGCCCTTTATTTCTATAACATTTTGATGGCTGGTATTCATGCATGGCGATCATTCTCATATTTATAATCAAGCTAGTGCCAAAACAGTTAAACTAACAATTGGAAGACAGTCACATTGGTCACATTTTGTGTACGATTTCAATCTGGTATTCTAATTGGGGCAGGATATAACTAGTATACATGTTTAAAATATGTACATATGGCAAAACAGTCAAATGACATGGGTTATGTTTGCATATTAAACAGGTTGCAGCAAATACATTGACGCATTAATGCATTATAAAAAGTCATGTATTCAAACTCATGATCATTACATTGTAACACTCAAACAAAATTATATGTGCTTGCATATATGCAGAGCTGCAAGAACACATGGTTACATTGATACATACATACATACATACATACATACATACATACATACATACATACATACATACATACATACATACATATGCCATTTGGCTTTTTTGTGTCTTGATTGGTGTTATAGCTTGTTTTTCCTGCAATCAGTAAAGTATTCTGACATTTTATGAACATTTGTAATTGCTAAATAATTTAAAACATGTCAAATTGTCAAATATATGTTTAAACGTATATTTATATGTCTGTCTGTCTCTCTTTTTCTCTTTTTGCACTCTCTTACACATGAAATTTCATGCAAACCCTTGTTCTGTAACGAAGTTGACGATGTATGGTTTGATGTTGTTTATGCTGATGAGCAATGGACTCATTCTGACGGAACACAGTTACAACACCTCTTGTATTGGAAGTATGTCATGCCAAATCAAATTCTTCATAATGAATCCTTTGTCGATCTGACGATGTGAGTATGTAACTAACCATCTAACAGATTAATTAACAGACTAAGTACTTACTTTAATGTACACACAGACAGACAGACAGACAGACAGACAGACAGATACACACACACACACACACACACACACACACACACACACACACACACACATATATATATATATATATATATATATATATATAGAAGTATACAGATGTCTTCGAGGGAAATTATAGTGCTCAC